>VYXF01004095.1:84536-162326 GCA_013397295.1 Polioptila caerulea
ACTGCTACCAACACCCTGACCCACAGGGTGTCAGGTTGTATTCTGACTCTGTCAGTGGGTTTGGTTTTTTTGTAATACTGCATGCTTGTTGTATTTTAGTTCTCCTAAATAAAGAACTGTTATTCCTATTCCCATATCTTTGCCTGAGAGCCCCCTTAAATCCAAAATGATAATGATTCAGAGGGAGGGGTTTACATCCTTCATTCCAAGGGAGGCTCCTGCCTTCCTTAGCAGACACCTGTCGTTAAACCATGACAATATGGAATTGGCCTCTTTGTGCTTCCCAGAGCAAAATGTACCCATCTGTAGAGCCAGACATTTTTGCTTACCTCACAAGACTTTTGGGAACTTTTAAGGATGCTACTTGAGACTTTTACCTGAGAAGTGAACCATTATAGTTCATTACCAGGCCTGAATTTTTAAATAACAAAACAGAAGTCTCAGTCACTTGATTAGAAGGTGATTACATACCAGCACAGACCAATAATTTTCTTCCAAGAACCCAAGGCATATGATATAGGAATAAAGAATGTTTATGACTCTTGCACAGGGCTTGCCAACAGCCCTGCCCACCTCATCGAGGAAATTCAGTCCTTACCTGGCTTCTTGCTGAAAAGATTGTGGTGAGGCAGGCACATTTGTTGAGTGTTGGTGGTCTTGCTCTGAGATGTACAGTTCTGGGACAGCAGAAATACTTGCCTATAATGGCTTCTTCAGGAAGTCCAGCTTGAGAAAGGACAGCAGGCAAATGAGATGCTGAGGTGTTATGGGGTTGAACCACAGCCTGTGAGACCCAAGACTCCATGTCAGAATTTGGGCCCTGCAGAAGTACCTGTCAGTTGCACGGCTATTCAAAAATAACAATTCAAGTGGCACAAGCCACTAAAACTTCCACATTCAATCCAAAACTACAGTTCAAGTGAGATTAGTGACACTCAGAGGGTGAAAATTATGTCTTAAGACAGTTTGTAGCATATGAAGACAATCTAGCTCCTAATCAATTTTTTTGTAGTCCAGCTATGCCGAACTTTCTTTAAGGACTTTTGATCTCTAGAGTATTATTTCCTTACTTTTCCTGCAACCTTGAAATTTTTCAGGGGTCTGCAGTACTCCAGGGTCATGAAGCTCTTCTCTGAGGGCGTCACCTGATAAGGGAATGATTTGTTTTCTATCCTGCTGTCTGGCATCTTTCTGTGAAGTCTGTCTGGCTCTGACACATGCTGTTGAAGTTGTGCTTTTGCTAATCATTGGACTGGTCATATTTTACTTACTACATGTTTGTAAACAGTAGTTTGGACAACAGTTGTTCTAGTGTGAACCTGTAGTATTTTGTGTCTTTCTTAAATCCTCTGCCTTGGTTTAACAGAGAATCCAATGTACATATTGTAAAGAAAATGTCATCCTCATTGGTGCTGCAGGAAAACTTTAAAAATTGGTATTGAAATGACTGGTGAATAAACAAATGAGACAGTAAAAAAACCCATAAAAGGTAGATGCAACACCAGA
Organism: Polioptila caerulea; assembly: GCA_013397295.1. Lineage (NCBI taxonomy): Eukaryota > Metazoa > Chordata > Aves > Passeriformes > Certhiidae > Polioptila > Polioptila caerulea. Next base: position 86,043 of record VYXF01004095.1, read on the forward strand.
AAGCAAAATAATATTTATTAAGATGACCTGATTACTAAAACATACATAGCATTGTAAATCATGCTATTTCCAAGTGTATTTGAATGTTTGCGGCTTCCAATACCAGATACAAATGTATCTGAGCTGACACAGGGTGGAAGGGGAAGGGGAAGAGGAAAAGGTCTCCAGTGCCTCATTTCTTGGACCTGGGGATGCTCCCTGTCATCTTCCACACAGAGGCTTTTTCACATCTTGTACAGAGTTAATTAAGTTGTCAAACAACTACCAGGAACATTTTGTAGATGTCTTTATGCTATTTCTTTCTCTGGTTCTCTTGGAAGGCCAGGTTTGGAGCGCAGGCCCTGGCAAGAAAGGTTCCCTGGGGAATATCACTGGATCATTGCTCAGTTCAAGCAGTCCCAAGCATGGAGTCAGATTGCCAGGCATTGTTCAAAGCAGCTTTTCTACAAGAAAAATTGCAATCTGTGGCATTTGGCCCTTGGCAATTTTCTACTACAGTACAGTAAAACTTTTTGGTTTAGCAGTTATTTGTACCAAAAGTATTAATTTTCTCTGTTAGGCATCATTATACTTGCAACATTAGGGAATGCATCCAGAATAAATACTGCTTTATAAGCCTGTGGAGTGTATTATATGGTTAGGAGCTGGGGAAAATGCTTTGTCTGTGCCTTGCCAACTCTGTGGTAGCATAAAGCAGAAGCCAGATATCAAAACATTGACATAGTGCAAAACAGACTTGACAATATTTCTCACTTGCCAGAGGCTTACTCAAATTTGGAGAGGTAAATATATTTATAGCTGCTTTCAGAAGTGTCTACACTGAACTGAACTGTACACAAGTACTTAGTGTTTCAATACTTAAACTTTAAAGGAAAGAAATAGCTCCATAGATATAATTCAGAACTAAACACGGCCATCTTTTCTGTCATGAGTAATTATTTCACTACTTACCAAGTATTGTACATGTCACAATTAATTTAAGTCACTGATTCTTGCCATCTACAACCTAATCTCAGTAATTTACAGTTACATCAGACAGGATTTCACCTGACCCCTAATTCCTATATCACTGAAGCATATTGAACTCTGGGGAGGAATTCCCTATGGAGGACCACCAACTCACCTGAAAATCTTATCATGAAGCAAAACTTGAGCATTGGGAGCAGTCTTACCCTAATCTACCATCCACACAGAATCTCTGCAGCAGTGGGGAATTCTGTAACTGTGTTGTGACCATTATGACCACGTAGAGGTCAGAGGAGTGGCCACAGCATCTTTTTTCATGTGAAACAAGGAGCAGAGAAAAAAGTAGCTTATAATCATCTGCAAGGGGTTGTTTCGGACAAACCAAACAAAACCCCTGACCATAGCTTTGGTTGTTTTGAATGGATTTCTTTTCTTTTAGAAGAAAACACTGCAGAACAATTTTTTGTCCCCTACAGTCAGGACAGTACTCCACTAGGTAGGTTTAAAAAAGGAATTCCATCATCATCCTTGAATATGTTGTGATGTATTTCTGCAAGGAGAATAAAAACAATTCTATTTTTTTTAAAGAAATATACCTTGAATTATGCCCATTGCTCTGTACAACTGTGTGCGTATAGTGTATTACAAGCACACTCACACTTCTAAAATATCTTAGTGACCTGCATCTATTTTTGAGGTGGTTTTCTTTTGTCTCTTTTTGTTCTGCTTATAATTTTCTCTCTCTTTGTATGTCCACGTTCAGATGTCATTGAGCCAACAAGTGTCCAAACTTTAGTGACTCCTTTGCTATTTGAGGAAAAAATAATTTTTCATATAAACCTGCTGGACCTCATGCTACTTGCAGCTCGGTTTCCTAAGGCAATGAGGTTACTGTAATTGTGCACTGTTTGTGTGTGTTTATGTGTATGCATAACTTGACTCAGTCTCCTCCCAGCAACCTTCGATCCTGCTGGCCTGCCAGTCCAATGTACCAAACACATGGCAGCTTCAGATATCCTCAGTTCCTCCAGCAAGGAAAATAGGCCAACAGATAGTGAGAAGAAAACACCCATCAACTCCCCTGTTGAAAAGGCTACAGCATGGTTGCCCTAGATGGGTGCAAAAAGTGAAATGTCCTGAACTCTAGTCCTGGGGAAACAGTGGGGTTTTCCATCTAGCGGGATAACAGATAATATGCTGCAAGACAAAACTATAGGAAAGCAGACTCCACCACCTCCACAGCTCTCGGATGGCTTGGGCACCACCTAGGTATGGGTTAAGGTTTAGGTTGCCTCTTGACACATGGGCACTGCCACCTTCCTCATTCAGGAAAGCCCTAACTCAATTTTTACATCACTGAAGTGTCTACTGAACATTCAAGAAAAGTTCCTTGTACCCCTGAAGATGTGAAGCCCTTCTGTAGGCACAAGGGCCATCATGGTTTACAGATTAGCCTCTGATGGTACATGTTGTTTTCTTTCCTCTTTTTTTAAGGTGCCCAGTAATTTGCTACCTATGCAATGACTGATAATTACAGCATGTTCCAAGCTATAGCTGTGAATTCAGAGGTAAAGGAGGAGAGAGGAGATCTCCTTGACCCAGTCTGCCTTAGCTGATGATAGTTATTAATAGCTTAGATCTGCTAACAGCTCACCTGGGGGGCTCGACTCTTTCTGCAGTCCAGGAAATTGATTACATTATTAAGGCTACAGAGGCCCTGTGTCTAAGTCAGTGAAACATCATTTTTCCAATTCTCTAATCAGCTTGCAACAGCACACCTTCTTTTGGGCTGATGGGCTGCTCCACCCATGGTCAGAGGCCACATTGTCTGCCCAGCAGCACAGCTGATCCTTCAGCAGGCAAAGCTGGGAAAGGAACATGCAAGTCCTGCCAACTCGTCAAGCAGCATTACTTCCTCATACCCAACTGGATGCAAGTTGCTCTGTCTTTCTAAAATGATGATTACAGTTGGATCAGCAAATGTAGCCTTTCATACTGTTCGTTTTCTTCATGGGAATGCCTTGTTCCTATAATAGCAATGCCTCCAGAAAGCCAGTAGGAAGTTTTCTGGGCTTTGTAAATCATAAGATATCTCAAATGGGAAGGGACCCACAAGGACATTTTAGCCCAATTCCCTGCTCTTCATAGGACTACCTGACACTAAAATATATGACAGCATCATCCAGGCACTATTTGAACTCCTGGTGTCAGGCTTGGTGTTACAACCGCTTCCCTGGGCACTCTGCTCCAGCACCCAACCATCTTCTCAGCAAAGAAGCTTTTCCTAATGTTCAGCCTTAACTTCCTCTGGTAGAGCTTCTTTCCATCTCCTCATGTCCTCTCGCTGGTCACCAGAGGGAGAAGACCAGCACCTCCCTCCTCATTGTCCCCTTGAGAAAGTCATAAACTCCAACGAGGTCTCACTCAGCCTTCTCTAAGCTGAACAAGCCCAGTGACAGCTGCTCACTTAACCTTGGCAACACCTCCAACCTTGGTGAGCCATCATCTTCATCAGTGTTTGACTTCCAGAGGCTTGTACCTATTGTACATGAGATGAGTGGAGACTAAATATTGCTTTATGATAAGCATAACTTGTGGTTTTTCTGAACAAGAGGTATGAAAATTAGATAACCAAACAGCACACAAAATAATGCTTTACCCAAAATTCAAATGAGTATTTCTGCCAAAGTCTCTGACCACAGCAAAGATCAACAAGAGAAAGGTTGCTTCACAATAGAAGATAAGCCAGAGCCCCAGGTGTGATCCCAGTGCAAGAAACGTCATCACTGCTTAGGGTGCCACCCCACAGAGCAGGAATAATATAGTTAAGTAACAACCCCTTAAAGGGCAAGTTAAAGGATCAGGTCCAGAGGACATTTCAGAGTCCAGTTACAAGCAACAGGAGGCAGAGCTAGAGGTCCAACCAGGTTTACAGTCAGAGACAGCACTGAGTGCAACCACACCCTCAATATAGGTCAGACAAGAATCAAAGGCTCAGAACTGTGCCTGAATTGATCTTCTGGGTCCACTAGTATGGGAGAGGTCCAGGTGAGTCTGATCTGGGCTATTATGATCTAATAGTGCCCAAAGGACACCAAGGAGAACTTTACATTTTACCCATGGTCAGGTATCAGGAAAACAGTTTTAGCTGTTCACGCAATGTCTTCTCTGTGTCTGTCTGTCTGTGTGTCTGTCTGTCTGTCTATCCAGGCCCTCAGAAGAAACTTCCACAAAACCTTCTCTGATCCAAGACTAACAGGATGTGATGGAGTGATCACAGTGTGCACCTACACCCAGGAAAAGCCACTACCAACACAACGGGTGGAGTCACAGACAGTGACACCAGCTGGGAAAGAGTGATTCACAGGTGATGGATCACCACTCAGCACTGGGAACCACCTGCAGGACAAAGACAAATCTCTGGCTGATAAATGAAATGCTTTTTGGTTTCTAGGTCAGGAAGGGTTTATTGCAAAGAGTACCTGCTAATTGATCAGCTCTTCAGCTTGAAGATGAACCAGCCTGCACACCCAGGTTTTCTTGCAGTAGAAAGCAGTGTGGAGACATGCGGCATGAGAGAACTGGGGGAAGAATGCATGGACATTTCAGTGTCAGGACCTGTCCAGAGCTCATGCCCACCCCAGAGAGACATAATAGTCCCAGAAACTGCAAAACACACAGAACCAGCTAATTCCATGACTGATGGCACAATCAGGGTTGAGTAACCAGCAAGAAACAAACCAAATTTGCAGTATTGCCTCCTAAACCATAGGTGCCCAACAACAACATACCCAGTAGTTGTGGTTATCCAAACTCCAAAGTCAAGAAAATGGTCATGAAAATGAGTTTACATATTGTACTTTGATACCATATCAACACAGAGTGAGGAATACCTCCCATACTCTGAAGCATCACCACAAGATTCTTCTTGGTGTTTGAACATTAAAGCTATCATAGGGTGAAGTGGTGTTGCTGTGAGGTTAAAAGCCAGAGCAGGAGTTAACCTTTTGGCAGCGTCATGTTCACTTGATGATGAAGGGGTTTTCTAACTCAGAACTTTGAATGACAAAACCATACATTTAAATTGACTTAATTTGTTTTTCCCCAGAATTAGCTTCTGTGTTAGGGCTTTGTTGCCTCTATAGCTAATGGTACAAAAATATTTGTGTGAATGTAAACATTGGAAAGGCAAATAAAAAACCTTTCCCCTTTTATCTGTTAGGAAATCTCTAAAAAGATGCCATATAGAAAATCTACAGAAGAAATTTACCTTGTTTTCTTTTTATGGTGTGACTCAGTGTCAGGTCATGCTGGCTTTGGCTGTAATCTTATCAATGGTATTTCATCCTTTAGGAATCTCTACTACAATTTCAACTGGAGTACCTTTCTGGAAAAAGAGGACTCTTGAGAAAGAAAAGCAGTCGTACAAGATGACCTAATAGTTGACAAATCTTTTCCCTTGAGGCAAAGCATGAAAAAACATGAAAGCTACCAAACAGCATGATCAGAAATAACTAGAAATACATGCCCTGAAGGGTGGTACATGACAGACCCCAAGAGTCACTCAAAACCCCACACTACCAATTATTTTCCCCCTTGTAAAGCTGAGGGGTCTTTGGAGATTGACACTTTTTTCTCCTTTATTATCTTTCACACACACACACACACACATGCACATGCACATTTGCAAACACTTAGTGCCAGGACCTACACAGATATGTCCTGCTGATGGAAAATAAATGGCAGTATAGGAGCTCTAAACATTCAAGAACTTTCTTATTTATATGCGAGGGCATGTTACTGAACTGACAGACTCTCCCTTCAGGGATCATACATATGTTGCACAAAGATGCATGCATTATATTCTACTTTGTTGAACACATATTTCCTCAAGTTTTCTCTGCTGAGCTAATTCAGCATAATTATAGTAGACTGTAAAAACCATTACTCAGGACAATATTAATATGCATTTTGTTTAATGGGGCCTTGTTATCTCGCTGCCAAGTAATACGTAAGCAAATCATCATTCATAAGGGAAGCTTAAGTAACATTGCAAGGACCCAATTTGCTTAAAGAGTCTGAAGTTATTGCTGGGCACATGTCCAGTGTTTCTTCGAATTTGCAGAAGCATAGAAAGAGTATTCTCCCCCTAAAGTTACCTCTGTATTCTTCTGCTTTTTAGATGTGTATTTAAATACAGAAATTCCCATTAACATAGTACTTGAGAAGTTACTTTCTCTGTAAAAAGCAATCAGAGGAGGTAGGTCAAATGAGGCTACCATTCCCAAATGCATTGACTTCTGGGGGGGGCTTAGTGACCTGCCAAAGACTAAAATTTACTTTGTATTACAAGAAAGGGTTACAGTTGAAACCATGTAACCTTTGTGCATTCATTAAATGTGTAAGTAATAGAACTGCTGGTGTACAAAGTACTTTTGGACTATGTCTGTGAGACTGGTTGTCAGCCTTTTCAGAAAACAATCTTTCTCTTTCCTCCTTTCCTTGAAATTTAATGAAGAAAAAAAAAATCCCCCAGAACAGGTTGACTAGAACATAGCACAGTGTTAGGGTAAGAGGAGTCAAATCCAGGCTTTTCTGAGGCAGATTAGCAGCAAGAGATCTTGGTAGTTTGGGGTGTCAGATGGCTTGTGCTGGTTATCAGACACATTGGGGAGGGAGTCAGAGCATCCTGCAGCTAAACAATATTGCCGTGAAACTGGCTGGCCTTAACAGGAGCAGATGGGTAGGGAGACTGGAGATGTCTGTAGTGGGACGCCTGTGTCAGGGGACCACTGCGCCACACCTGAGTCAAAGAGACTACAAGGATGGCTCCGGAGACCAGGACTTCAGGCTGGCTGCTACTGGCTGCTGGAACATCTGGGAGGGAAGGTACATGGAGCTTTTAGGGAAAAGAGAGGATTTGTGACTAGCGAAAAGAGCGAGGGAAGACAAAGGATTAATGTCATGTCATTTGCCAGGATCAGCAGTGAACCTGACAGCTCTCCAGTTTGAAAGTAAACAACTGATAATGTGCATTTGTAGCCCAGAATACCAACCTTGTCCTGGTCTGCAGCAACAGAAGCGTGGCCAGCAGATGAAAGGAGGGGATTCTTCCCTTCTGCTCTGATCTCTTGAAACCTCACCTGGAGTGCTGCAGGTCATCATCATGGGAAAGACATGGACCTGTTGGAATGAGTCCAGAGGAGGCCACAAAAATGATCAGAGGGCTTGGAGCATCTCTCCTACAAATACAGGCTGAGTTGAGGCTGTTCAGTGAAGGCTCCATGAAGACCTTATTGTGGCCTTTCAACACTTAAAAGGAGGTTTAGAAGAAAGATAGGGACAGATTCTTTAGTAATATGGCCTGTTGTGATAAGACAAGATGAAATATCTGTAGACTCAAAGACCATGTAGAATCAGACTAGATATAAGGAAAAGCAAATTGTGTTGAGTTTGGTGAAATACTTGAACAGGTTGACTGAGAGGTTGTAGATATCCCATCCCTGGAAACATTCAAGTCATGTTGGACTGGGGTCTGAATGCCTTGCAGGGTAAGAGTTTGGATTTGACAGGCCTTAATAAGTGTACAAAGCTGAATAACTCAAGTCTCTTATAAAATAGGTGTTTAAATAACCTTGAAGTAATTTTAAAATTTGCCTGACATGTGGTAAGACCAGAAGAGAATGTAAGAGAGAAGTTCTACCCCTACTTTGGTCCACCATGAGATGCTTCCATGTGTAAAGAGAAAGCTCTCAAAATAAGTCTTTAACTTGTCTCAAAGGTGTTCTAAAAAAACTGAGGACACCAGACCCAACAGTAGCCTGAACAAGGAGACCCCACACACAAGCATAGCACATCCTCATGGAGGGTCAGAAAATGAACAGACAATGCTCTGTCTCAAATGCTTTTACTTCTGGCTGGCTGAAGGTTGTCTCAGTCTGAGGTGCAGACAGTGATATTACCCTGGCTTGTGAAATGTCTAAGACAGAGAGGCTTGGACAAGGTCTGAAGAGAATGCTACAGATACATCCTAAGAAACTAGTGTAGGAAGTCCCAGGAGCAAACCAGAGCAGTAGATCCCCAGCATGGCTCTGTTCCGTTCTGCTGCAATCAGCTGTCCCCAAGGTTTGGGGTAGGGGTATCCGCCACAAGCTGGTATGTATAAAGCTGCACTAATTTTGATACCTTTCACTCTGCACCGTGCTCCCAAACTATCCCATTTGGTATTGTACCCTTAACTATTTTGTCACATCCCCATGCCATTTATCAGGTAATGAAACAAATGCCCTCAGATGGACTACATGCTCTGGAGGAACACAGTGCAGTCCTCACATTAATTCATTCACTCTGAATCCAAAAAGTGACAGCTTGCAGTCAGGAGGGTGTGGAATGCTCTGCTGACTGAGAGTGTGGATGTCTCTCTACATCTGCACCTGCAGACTTGCCATTAAACAGGCAGAGGTTCAAGCGTTTCCCTTTGAAAAAAGACCTGCAAATTTGCTGGGAGGTGGTAGAACACCTCAAGAATTCTGACTCTCTCCTCTCAGTGGGCACATACACTTCTGCACCTTCAGAGATTCCTCTCCTATGAAAAGTCATCAAAGTTGGCAATTCAGCCCCATGTTTTCAAAAATAATTTAAAGAAATTATTTCCCAACTTTCCCTTCTATTCTACATTCCTCATGTCCTATGTGGAGTGCAACACCTTCAAATGGCTACTGTCAATCTTCCTGTTCTAAATGGGGAGATCCATTTCTTCAAACATGACCAGAGTGGGGCCAAGACCAGTTCTTTCCTAATTTATTTGTTACTGAGTGCAGCACTCAGAAAATATACGCTGTGATGCCTGGTGCATTCCTGTGAGTGGTATATCAACTCCCAGTCACGTGGCAATAGCTGTACTAAAGATTGCAGTGTATATGTTCTGAATTGCATTATTATGCACATACTCACTCATGTAAATATGTTGCATTGTTTTTGTGATCATAATCAAGATATCTATGCAAAGCAGATGTTAATCTCACATTCAGGCACTGGGGCAGAACTTCCATTGCAAAAACAGATCAGTCAGGTGTTGCATTGGGTTGCCAGGTTCCCAAAAGGCTGTAGCTCAAACAGTTTGCACCTCACAAACATGCTTTTCCTGTATTTGCTTCCCTCTTTTGTGCACTGCTGCCTGCATACATGTTTATGTGCACAGAGCATGTCCTATGTAAGCAAACACTGGGAAAGGGAACAGATCCATGACATGGGTACATATATGTAAGTGCAGAGGAAATCTTCTCTGGTTTTTTTTAGAAAAGCAAGTATCATTAAGGCCACTTGTTTCCTTTGGACTCTAGCCGGTAAAGTACATTTATAAAGTAGCCAAAGTACTGAAGGAATTTCTACTTGGTGGCATGGATAGTAAAACATTTTAGATCTTTCTATTACTTATGCAAGAAACTCTGATGATGTGCTCCTAAACACATGAATTTGAAAAACGGTGAAGAATGTTTTATGCATCATTCTTTAATTTCTGTAAATTTTAAATGAAGATAGCTTTTTTACTTTTTGAGGCTTTTTTCCCCTCAGATATACAGATTTCCAAAATAATTTACTAAAATCTGTACATAGTTTCTTGTAGCAGAAAAACTCACTGTTTTAAGTACATCTGTTTGCAAATCTTTAAGAGATGAAAATTCATTAGTTTTTAAAAATTATTAAGACTTGAGTGAAAAATATTCCCTGGAGACTTTATTTTTCTTTCTTATTTAATGGAACAGCTAAAACCATGCAAACACACATGAACTTAATTATATGTTTAACCCTTTGCAAAAGAAAAGCCTTAAAATTCTGCCTGTGAAAGCATGAGAATCCCATACAGTTCATTTTTCTATATATGCATATACATCCACCAGAAGCTTTGGCTCATCCTCCTTACAAGAAATTAGTTATCTGAGCCTTTTGAGGAAATGATCTGTGGAAGATCAGTGTTCCAGAAACCCAAAGCTTTAATAGATATTTAATTGTATCTTTTGGGTAAGTGACAATGTGATGGATGGAGTTATCACAAATTACATTCTCTTCAAGTGAAAACACCATCAGTAAGCAGCACCAATTTGGCCAAGTAATAGTTAAGTGATTTTATAATAAAGAAGCTGATACAAGCAATGTCCCCAAAAGCATTGAGCTTTCATTTGCCTTTTGGGAGGACAGTGCAGAGGCCAAATGCTTGAGGAGCTAAGCATTAAAATATAACCAGGTCAGAGATATTGTATTGGATATTTTTGGTGCAAATCAAAGGGAATTGTAAAGAGCTCAATTAATTCTTCTGTCCCAGCATGATGCCTGTTCTCACATAAACAGAATCTGGTGAAGTGGTGTTTGTTACACTAAGGTGGTATCTTTTTAATGGCCAGTTCACAGCCACTGCTCAGGATATGCAGGAAACCTCATGAAACATGGATTATATAGAATGAAATTGTAGTTAAACTTCTTGCAGTAGGTCTATTCTATATGAGAAAACCTGCCCTCTCATCTTTGAGGTTGTGGCTCCATGCTTGCTACCACCACAGCTCTGCTAAGCTCTTGAGGCAGGACTGCCCAACGCTGTACTTCAGGAAGGTTCATTCTGCCTTAAAAAGATGCAGATTTGTCAAACAGCATTGTAAGTTGGACAGCTACTTATAAACTTCTTTGCATACTCTTTGACCATCTTCCACTGTCCATATGAGACAGAGAGATCTATGATAAAAAATAAGACCTGATCAAAGACATTGCTGTTGAGTGAAATAAAGCTGGAGTGTCAGGAGTCTGGGGTGGGAGGAAGGCTGCAAGAGCTGTGTCCTCAGCTGCTGTCATGTCACTGAACCTGAGAAGAAAGACTAGTTCTCTTACAGCCCTTTGTATTGGCAAACTACAGCTGCCAGCTTTAAATCCCAAGGATTTATTTTAACTGGCTCTCCCTTAATTTAAGTTCTGCAAAGTAACAGTTTGTAATGGAATCCCTGAAAGAAACTCCAAAGGGAGAAAAATTCCAGCATATTTTTGCCTGTATTCACAGACACAGGCAGAGACCAAGCAGCCCATATGGTCTTACTTTGACACCTCTCTTCCATCAAACCAGTTAGTCCCTCTAGTACTTCATATACAAATCAGAATAACCACAGGCTGGGCAGACATGACCCTTCCTGCCCAGGAATGTTTGTGCTGCAGAGGAATAAGCTGGCAGTGGGCAAGAAAAGTTAATACTCAAACAGAAGTGGGAGACGTGGACATGCTCTTATCATTTAAGAGTTTTGTGTTTTCAAGGAAGTCTGAGAAGAAAGAGTGGTCAAACACCTTTCAGATGCACAACTCTACTGCCAGCCCTGGTTTGCACCACTGTAACCAAGAACAACCTTCTAATTACACATGCTGAGGAGTGTAACAGAAGGCTTCTCTCGTCCTCACTGAAAGTTAAAGAAGACCAGGAGAAAGGTCTGTCTATTTCCAAATGAGATGGGCTTTCTATGTTACTTGTCGTCACATGTAGGACTAAATAACAGAATTACTACAAATTTTTTGCAGTTATGATATTACCATTTTACCTGAAATTTTTTAGAGGCCTCAAGCTCTCAACTTACTTTCTGGTGTAGAAGAGTTAGAGTCAGTCCACATATTTTGATGTAGTTCATCAAGATAGAAACTGCTTTTCTTTTGTTGTGTTCCTAAGATTAGAATCAAACATAGGTGGGAATAGGTTCTAATTAATTGGTTTAAGGTGCCTTCATTTAGTAGTTTGCATGGCATATCAAAATAATGGGGTACCTGAATTTTTCCAGGAACTGAAAAATTAGAATGAAGTCAGAGTTAAAACTGTACAACAAAATGCTACATAGACTTTTTTTTGGGACTAGATAACCTCCAGAGGTCTGTTCCAGTTTAAATCATCCTGTGTTAATGATTTGTTCCATGAGGTTCATTTTGTGCTTCTGTGCACATTCAAAACACAGATGAAGAATCTGTATTTTAGCTTTACTTTAGTTTCTTACCCCAAAAGCTCTGTCAAAACTAGCAAACTCTTGATGGAGTGAAATCCTGCCCAAGGCAAGTGCCACAGGATCTGAGTCTGCTGTTAAAATGCAGTTATGCAAGATGAAAGCAGGTGTCCTACCTTTCAGTTATTCTGTGACTAAACACATTCTTTACCCAAAGAATCTAGACCAGTTTGCCATGAGTTTGTTATGACTATGAGCCATGACATCAGCAGAGAGACATCTTTTTCATTTGATCTAAAATATGTGGAAATTGATGGAAAAAATGTACTCACTTTCGAAGATATTCTCTTTTTTTTTTTGCTCCTATGTAAAATAAATAATATTCTATTCTGTTCTAGTCAAGTATTACACTTGTGGCATACAATCATTAGGACATGCACTGCTTTTTTGGCTGTACAAGAAGAACACAATATTTGGTATTCATTTAATAAAACATAGCTTTTATTGGGAGAGATACGAAGGCAAGGACACAAGGAAATACTGCATGGAAAAAGTAGTCAAACATGCAGAATTTCTCCAGAGGTGCCATTGGAGCTTCGTTTTGCATATCAAGATAAATGATCACACTCTTGTGCCTCTGAAGAATTCCCTTCAAAATACGACTTACTTCAGAAGGGAGACATGATTCCTAGGAAAAAGTCAGAACCAGCATGAACAGGAAATTAGGTGAGAATGAACAGGACCGGTTGTTCAGACTTGCTGAGCAAAAAAAACCCCAAACAAATCCTGAATCAGACACCCAATTAAATATGTGAGAACTGGCTCAGGTCCTTAATGGGTTGTTTGGATTAACACACCCCTAAGAAATAAAAAGACACCATTTGTGTTTATAGTCCAAGTGCTCAACCTTCCTTAGCTCTGCACTGCTTTCACAGAAAGGATGTCTCCAAAGCTGCTGCAGAAGCAGCTCTTGGTAAAGAGCCAAATCTGGAGAATGCTGAGGGAGATCTACTGAGATGAAAAGGCCTGAAAAACAGGAATAAGAGTTTGTGAAACACGCACACATATATGAAACCTGTCCAGCTGCTACAGCCCACTTCCCACAAATTTCCTCTGCCCAGCAGCAGAGCACCCAGGTCAACTTCTGAGTCAATGAGCACCAAAACAGTACAAAAGGGCAAGTGGGAAGTTGCCCATCTCAGCAACCACTTTTAAAAGGGCCGGGCCTTTAACCCTTCTACTTCAGAGGCATCTCTCCCTTTCCTGTAGTTTTGCTGTGACTACACACATTCATCAAATCTGTTGCTCACCACAGTCAAAAAAAATTTTCCTGTTGTGCCAAAACCCCAATCTATCCCACCTGAGAAGGTCCTCAATAGGCAGCAGTTGTCCAGCATTTGGTCATTCAGGCTTTGAAAAAATCAACAGATAAATGAACAGCTGGACCTGCCCTTGGATCCACTTTACCCCACGACTCCCCTTGTCTCTCTGGTGGCCAGGTGCTGCTGAGCTTTAACTAGTCATGTCATGTCCTTGTTCTACAGGTCATAGAAAGCAAGTGAAATTGCAGTTGATGTATCACTATCTGCTCTCTTCAATTGAAGAGCAGCAAGGGACCCTCCTCAAAAGTTAAGGCTGTCTGAGGAAATGTGATTGTCATTCATTATCAAAGCTATAATTCTTCAGAGGCTAGCCATGAGTATCTCTACATATGGTATCAAAGATTGAAGCATTATTACTACAAATCTTCTAATTCTGCAGTCAGAAATATCATTTTTTTCAGTAGCTGTAGGGTGTGCTACATTTTCTTCACAACTTCATGTATAGGAATCATTCAGACCTTCCACATCCTGCAAAATTCAGAGATATTAGAAATTGTATGTAAAACTCTCCCAGAATACATTATATCTCTACTGTTTCTTCATAGCTCCCAGCTGTGTTGCTGGGAGTCCAGCTCTACAACACCAGAGCCTCTCCAACTACCAGCTACAAGTGGCAGTATGTAATTTATTCCCAGAAGTCCTGTTCTCCACTTGCACCTTTTCCATGGCTGAGCATACCCTTTTTCCCCAGGTCTCCTCCAGTAAGAGTTAAGGTTTTTAACCTCCTAATCAGAATTTCAGGGAGTTTCTTCTCAGCATATTTTCATCAGAGTGTTTTCTTCTGCCACAGAGTAGTTCATCCACCTATTCCACTCGGATTTCTTGTTTTCTGGACTATTGTACCATTCCTGAGATCAGAACCCAGATGGAAATTATCACCAAGCTGTGTTAGCTCAGGACAAAAGATGATTTTGCTTAGATACAAACTGGCTTTGGGAAGGAAACTTCTCTGTGTGCATGTTTACAATGCTTTCTGACAGTGCCTACAGAGTTACAGGCTGTGATCCTCTGCATCGGCAGTCTGCAGAAACAAGCTCCTTAGGCAGTGATGGTATTTTGCCTGCACTGAGGACAAGAGTATGAATAAATATATTCCTGGACCACTGTATTTTAATTTTTTCCCAGTAAAGCAGCTAATGATCTTGGATGTCCCATCTGAGACATCTGACTTCCAGAGGAGAATGTCAGGAATTTCTGAGGAATCAAAATCCCATACCCAGCATCTGTTTTGAACTGGGCACCCAAAACAGATGGACTCTTGGAAGGAGGCTCTTGTTTTCTGAATGCTCCCAAATAACTCTGAATCGTCAGATGAGGAAGTGACATGTCCACCAGAAAACTGCAAACTATTCAGAAAGGAACATTAGGAAAAGGCTATTTGACATCCAATGGTAAATTTAAAAAAGAAAAAAAATTAAAACCCCCAAACAAATAACAAACCTCCACCAAAATAAAACAAAATAAACCACAACATTATTAGCTCTTAAAATAGTAAAAACTTCTGATTCACGTTGCTCAGCAGCATGTCCCTGGCAGAACTGGGGTTGAGAGTGGCCCAGCCAGAGGTACAACACCAGCTCCCGGCAATCAGCCACTTCAATATTTGCTGCCAGCTATCTCCTCTGGGATCACTGTGCCTATACAAATGCTATTCTGGCTAGTATGCCCCCAGGAAAGGACTGGGAGAGTGCACTAGAGAGGGGAGGAGGCATTGCATTGACTCTGGGACCAGGACACAATACCTGGGCTCCACCAACTGGTTAAGGCCTCTGTGAAGTTTGGCCTCTTATTTTGGCTCTCACTGACTCAGACTGCACACTCACCGTTCAGCACTGGGTGAAGGCAGGCTCTGGACTGCGTGAAAGCTAAAACCAGAGCAGGGAAATTCTTGTCCTTGGCATGAACAGCTACCACAACAGCTGGCTGAAAATGTTATAATACATGGGAATCTGGCAGGTGGCTCAGGGCTGTATAGCTTTTGTGGAAACATCCTGTATTGCCCCAGAAGGCAGGAGACAAGAGAAAATACAATCTGCATATACTGCAAAGTGATAAATAAAAGATTTAAATAATGCAAAAGATATTGCCCGTGTTTAATATTAAAGCCCACAGATTACTATGAAATCTTTCTGTGTTCTGAGAGCAAAGCATGCTGACCCTCAGAGGGAAGGGATACCATGTACATACCACAAGTTCTCTGGATGGCATAGCAGCTCAACCG
Source organism: Polioptila caerulea (assembly GCA_013397295.1). Classification (NCBI taxonomy): domain Eukaryota; kingdom Metazoa; phylum Chordata; class Aves; order Passeriformes; family Certhiidae; genus Polioptila; species Polioptila caerulea. Next base: position 101,573 of record VYXF01004095.1, read on the forward strand.
GCGATCATGCGGCTGCAAATACTAAAGGAGGCACGTGGGGATCTGTAGGCTCTGGAGACCTCTTAACGAGTGCTGTGTGCTGTGCAGGAATCAAGGAAGGAACTTCTGCACAGGCAGGGTTACCCCATGCCTTTGCAAAGTGTACAACAGTGTTTGAAGCCTTGCCTGAATTCTCAGGAAAATATACTTCTCCAGAACCATTTTGGAACTTACAGATGTTGATCTAGTTGTAAATAATATAACGAGCAGGATTAAAATTCTCTGAGCTGAATACAAGGGTCGAGTACATCATGGAAACAATTCACTGTTTTTTTTTCCCATCCTGCTACATGCTTCTTCCAGAGAACTGCGAATGCTTTGGAAAGAGAAGAGGAAAAATAATGATGAAAGATTTTGGATATCTGCACAAATCATTAAGTTCTGAAGAAATATCTCCAGAACAAGTTCTCAGATATTTTAGGATATTTTGATGGCTGTGAGGATGTGATGCTTGTAATGGAATACAACAATACTCATGAAATCAGCGTGATGTTGTAATGCTTTGCACTGATATAAGCCCCAAGAAAAGCCAGCATTTTACAGAACATTCTTTTGAACAGAACTTAAAAGATTAATTTAATACTATGAGTTTGTCTGAGATCAGCAATGGAAATAAAAAAGTAGATGGAACAACAAATTCGAACTATGTCTTGGAGAAATGTATTCACCAAAGAGATGTATCCTTAAGATTTAATAACTTAAAAAAAAAAAAAAAAATTAAGTCATCTTGTTAGATTACAATTAATACCAAACCAAATTCAGTAGTCATTCTGTGACCAATCAGTGTGCATTTCCTATATATCAGCATATATGCACTTTTATATATGCATTTCTGTAGCTGGTCAATAACTTCAGGGTTAGCTTTTCCATTGCCTAGATGATGCCTGCAATGCTTGAGTCCCAGACTATTGTAAGTGCTTCTGTATGTACATTTATTGGTATGTGAGGGTTAATGTTAAGAACCTTTAGTGAGATTTACAGCTCTCTTTTATTACCCCATTTCTTGTTTCTGAAAAATGTGAAGCAGGAGTAGAAGGAAGACCAGATTCCAATCCCAAAAGAGGGAGAAGGAAGACCCGTTCCCAATGTAAAGGTACATGCCCATTCTCCTTGGCCATGATACCTGCAAGGTGGAGCACACTCAGTCCTGCCACAAGCTCTGTTTTTAAATGGTTTTTGGATGCCTCATGCTTCTGAGAATGCGTGCCTATCATGAACACCTAAGGGGCTCTCACACGTCATTTAACACTTCACACATGTATGTGAAAAATTGGACATTATGTCCTAGTTTCATGTACAGGCTCCGTGTCTCTTTTTTTTTCATTTTCCCCTCCTTTTTATTTTTCCATAAACATTCCTGTAAAACTAATGCCTTTAAGATCACCATGTGTTTAGCCACCAAAATTGCCAACTTATGTTGGAAATGCTGATCATGATTTAACTGTTTGCCAATTATTTCCTTTAATGTTTTAATCCTATGTGGTTTCATAAAATAGTTCTATGCAAGTTTAATTTTTTCAGACATTTGATCAGTCCAGCTTGCCTGCTAAAAATGATGCTTGACTCATATCCTGGCAACGGTGTTTATTTGACGTGCACTGGTGAAGCACTCTAGAAAACTGTACTCAGGCTATTCCAAATTTAGCCTCCTATGTCTGTGTGTGTTTTGGTGTTTGGGTGCGTCTGAGTTATCGGCTGTGTCTAGTGGGTGACACAAGCTGATCAGTGCACCTTTGTTGTTTAATTAGAAGTTAAGTGTTGAAGAAAGAAAATATCTGTGTTCCTTGTGGGCTTTTTTTAGATCTGTTTATCTTGGGTTGTTTTATGCTATAAGGAAATCCAAGTCGCTTTAGACTGTATCTGTCTTCAGCCAAACTCCAAATACTTTTGTATTTCTGTCCAAATAAAACTACTTGCTGTAAGTCCAAACCTATGAAAAATGTGCAGCTGTGAAGTTACATCCATTCCTATGCTCAGAATTGTTAAACAACGGGGCCAAAGTGTTTCTCAGAGGGAGGCACACCTGAAGACTAGACGAGGGGAGAGGCTGCCCACATGCAGGGTTTCACGTGGGAATGCAGGACAGTACAGATGGGAATGTCTCATTAAAAATAGCTGTCCTAAGTTGGCTGAGTTGGTCTTCCTGTGCATGATGGGTATCAAGCAGTCTGAGCATCTTGCCAAGGAGCATCCTCCAGGATCACAACAGCTGTGGTGTGAGTTGAGGCATCAGGCCAAGGTTCCAGCCAAGCCCCAGGCTAGGACTGCATGCTGCTTACTGAGAGCTTCTTGCAGTTTCAGTTCAGGGACATATTTCTCACTCTTGCTCCAAGATTTGGAAAGATCTAGGGACTGGCTGGTTTGTCCATCAAAAATGGGTTTAAAATCCTCTTATTCCTGTTTACTAGAAGTGAGCAAACATGTAACTGCTCAAATAACGAGGCACTAAATTAACTAAATTTACAAGGAGCCTCGTGGGATAATACTGCTCCTTAGGAGACTTGACCATTCCTATTTGTAATGTATGCAAAGCTGTGGAGGATGATGAGGCTGCTAAAATTCCCTTCTGGTGATTCATTCCTACCTGAGACAGTTTACCTTCAGGGCTCAACATCAGTCTGGTTCTGGAATGTATGAGATTGTGCCAAAAATTAAATTATGGAGAAATTATAGGGTAACAGCAGCAGATTTTAAACCAAGCTTCCTGCTGCCAGCTCTGCCTCTGCACATGGTCTCCATCTCACATCACACAAGCAGAGTGACACACGAAAGCCTTAATGCATTCAGAATATTTCTTTTCAGGATGAAAGTGTATTTCCAGCCAGCACAGCAAGCTTGGGTTAGCCTGCCAAGATTTGTTGCATTTTTCTTTAATTACAGCAGCAGCCAATAGGCTTAAATTTGAGAGCCAATGAGCAGAATCCCTGCCTCTCCTCCCTCTTTACTGATTGTTTGAAACCTTAAGAAACAGCTTCCTAGTGTCTGTTCCTAGGGACAGACAGCTTCCTAGTGTCTGTTCCTAGGGACAGTCGGGACAGCCCTTAAGCACACGCTTCTCTTCAGCTAATGTATTGCACTCAGACTCAGGGTGGTTCACGTTTGCCAAGTTTAGTGTGTGCTGAAGTGCCTTCTGGGGTGGAGGCTGGAATACACTGGATTCACAACTCTGAAAGCATGTGATTGCCCTGAATTTGTCTTGCATCAGAGAGGATTTTTTTTGGAAGGTCTCCTGTTTAAATAACTATCCCTTGGTGTTTCTGAGGCTTCTAGAACAAAGTTGCTATTAAAAAATGCAAGTATTTCAATGTTGCACAGATGTTACATTATGTGTTGAATATAATTTGCAAGGTGTGGGAGACTTTTGGTTGAAAAGTGCTCTGCACATACATAATATCACCATCATCATTATAAATGCATTGAAGACAGAGAAGCCTAAGCTGAGATCTATTATGGGCACCTGTCCCTGTATAATTTTCTAACCCTGGCTGAACTGATGAGATCTCCACTAAATTGGGGTAGCCTGTCATTTTATTCAGATTGAAATGGATTTTCTTGCCTTGAATTCCTGGCAGAGAGAAAACAATCAGAAAATGATGGCTCACAGATAATAAGGTTGTGTGTAGAACTAGGCATAACAGATACAACTGTCAACACTTTCCCTGCACAGGTTTACATCATTTAATTTTGAGATGAGCAAGCCCAGGATGAGAGGGAAAACAGGGCCAGGTGCTTGCCATTTGACCCGCCTCAAAAGACACTTGGGATCCTCCTAATAAAGCTGGTTCTTGTCATTTACCACAGCCAGAGAGACGGGCTCCCTGGCAGAAGGGTAGGCATTTAGATTGCCTTCCTTCAGATAAGCAAAACTGATTATGTTCCACTGAAATGATATCCAATAAGGGCTTTTGTATATTTTGGCCCTCAGCATGGCACCACTTCTCCTGCTCTCATCTCTGGAGAGCTCTTAAAGTCCAAGTGATGCATTTTGTAGAGATTACAAGAAAAATACAGGCATTCTGGACAGCTTTCCTTTTTTGAGGCTACACGGGAAGCTGTAACTCAATTTATAATGGCTTGCCTTGGTTGTCAACAGAGTCGAAGGCCCAGGACAAAACCCTGCTTGAGCCCTATGACTCCATTATACTACTGAGGCCAAGGCACACCAACTTCACAGCAAGTAGCAGGCAGGAGAGGGATGTTGTCACACCAGCCTGACTCTGATTCCCCAGACTGGATGAAATAGTGACACTTCCCAGTGGGATGTGCCTGCGATGTCTTGGTTCTCTGGTTCCAGAGCCAACTACTTCAGCTGCTCTGCCATCCTGTCCCTGTCATGTCCTTTTTGCTTACCTGATTCATTAACTGATAAACTGATTTTTGGATCATGAAAATATATCCAAAAGATATGCTTGATTTGTCCCTTCCTTGCTGTGTCTGAGTACATACTGTAAAACTGGAAGCAGTGGAGTTAGCAGCAGCTGCCTGCAGCTCTGTTGGCAAGGCTGGAACTGAAATCACATTCTCAAAGTGCCAGAGAGATAGACCTTCTGAAAGGAAATGTCAGGTAAAAGAGCAGGAAAGCAAGTTCACTTCCAAAAAATAAACATGCAGATCAGAAATAATTAAGACACTAGAACAAGGAGGAGGGAAAACAAAACAAACCATAACAACAGATCCTCAGATCAACTGGTTTTCCTCGTAGTAGGGAAGAAGGACAAGGGGCAAAAGGAAGAAACTAAAACCATCCAGCTTTAGGTAGCTCAGAACTAACTAGAATAAGATTTTTCACTTTGTGATAAATCCTGAGGAGCTGATATGTTCAGTATCACAGTGGTGAGCATCCTGGTGGTTCTGGCAAAACAGACAAAGTCTTTCAGGACGTGTCTGCCTTCTGGCTGGCCTGCTGATGAGCCAGGAAACTACTTGCTGTGCCTAGTTTCCTTTAAAACACCAAAAAATTTGATCTGTTTCAACAGAGCATGTAATTTCTACCAACTCACTATATTTCTTGCAGACTCCTGTCTGATGGGGAGATTTCCAAACTGCTCCATGATGCCAGACAATTACAGCTACAAATATTTTTATTATGGAATACCACATATCATTCTGTAGAAAGACATATAAAGACAAAGAACAGAATAAAAACCAATTTCCTTTACTACTAGACAGCACTTAAACTGTGTGTGAGTGATATCTCTAGGTTCCTAAGAAGATGGCCTGTGGGTCACTTGGGGTCCAAGGAAAGAGGGGCAAAGGATTCTGGAAAAAAGGAGAGCACCGACACAAAGTTTAGAGCCAAGCAGGGTAAAGGGATTTTTTTCATTGTTTCATGGGATACAATACAGATATAAAGGTACGTGACACTGTTTTCTACAGCACAAGAAGGATTTCTAAAGCACTGAATTTAGGCACCCAGCCCAGCTGGTTTAGTTACCTGGCTTACCTACCTGAATTTCCTTAATAGATAAGCTCTCCTAGAGGCAATCCAGAACAGAAGCCTGACACAGGCTTACTGAATTGCTCCTGGAAGTGAGCCTCTCTCCTCCTGTTTTTCTATTGACTCCAGGAGGAACCTGGAGAGCCCAGCTGGCTAGCTTAACCAGCCAAATTGTGTGGCTAAATTTGCATGGTCTGAACACCTCCACTTCTGCATGAGGTGTGGATTAGGATTGGATTTTTGTCCTTAACACCTGCATTGCTACAAAAATACATTGTTGCTCTTCAACCTTATGTTGCTATGGTTTAGATGAACTGTATATTTATGTTAGACATTGCTTTTCACTTGTACATGAGATGCAAAACAGAAAAACTAGTAGTATGGTGTATTCAAGAATGGGAGGACTGGGGGAAGTTGATAAACAACCTGGAAGCCATCAGAAGTTCACATTCACTTTGGGGCATTGCCTCTACTGAAGACAGTTGTCCTGCTTTCTGAGGGGCAGGAATGAATACTGTATATCAGTGAATATTAGCCCTGAGTGGCTGTATGAGCAAGGTGGTATTGTTCACTCTTTGTTCACCAGCTTTATAATGAAATCTGAGTGCATCTGCTCTCTGTCTGGTTTTTGCAACCTTCCAAATATGAGCATGTCTTCTCAGCTTCAGCTTGCGCTATTGCATTCCAGCATACTCACGTTGCGTGACATACCAGTTACCTTCAAACAAACTTTGGGCTAAGTTTGCACAGACCAACTCAAAGGGTGTCTTTTAAAGAAGCTGAACTCTCACCAAACATGTAGTCAGAAGTTTCTTGGAGGCCAACGAAATAATATGCAGGCAGTCACCTCCTGCATTTCCAAAGCTGGCCTTCAACAGTGCAGCTCAGACCAGATTCGGAAGCTGAATAGTAAATAATTCTTTTAAAAAAATCAGCCAAGCCACTTGTCTGTGGTCCCAGGAGCCCAATTCTTACCCCAGTATGATGAGCTGCCTCTCTTGTGACAGGGTTTACAGTTTGAAAGTGGCAGTATCTGCAAGCACTTGGCACACAGGAGGAGAAGCACTGGGTGGACCTGGGCCTGTCAGTCCAAGCAGAAGCTCAGGAGAATGACGTGGTCCTGCTCTCGAACATTGTTCCTTCCCCAGGTAATGCATAATCACCCAGAAGGTCACATTTTGTAGCCCAGACCTCTAGTCCCTTCCTGAACAGACAAGAAAGAAATGGATATTTATTGTCAGAGCAGTCCAAGCATGAACCTAATAGGTCAGAGGGTAAATCTTGCTGACAAACATAGAGCTATCATTACTAATACATTTTTCAAAGCAGAACCACAAAGATTCTGTGTCATACATCTAACTTTTCCATATGATGGGGAAGAGGAGTGGTGTGGTGGGAAGAAAGACTGAAATATTTTCCAGTCTTGACATTACTGCTACTGCATATTGCTTCTTATAGTTCCCTCCAGCTGAAAAGGCATAAAGGAACAAATATATGTTTGGATTCATGCAGACAAACATCAGAGAAGAAAAAAAAATTCTCATGCTCCTGTTGCCTGATTTTCACTATGCAGAGCACAGACTTGGAATTGTGCTATTATATATTATATATATATATATATTATATATTCCTCAAATAGGAGTAGGTCTGAAAACATCTGGCCTGGTCACATTGTGCTTGGTGAGGATGAAAGTTAATATATAAACTCTAATAACCAAGATCTACTGATAGGCAAAAAATGCTGAGATTTGTTGTGTATACTTTGGGAGAAGTAATTACATTTCATTATATAATCAGTTATACAATACTGTTTCTCCTCAAAGTAAATGGTAGCTCCATCCATAAAGACTTTTGATGTGTGTTCCAAGAATTTGTAATAAATCAAAACATAAATAGACTTTTTTTTTGGTGGCACAATTTGGATGGCTTACGAGGAAACAAAAGTTCCCTTGAAAAAAACACTGCTTTTAATAAAACACTTTGTTTTCACTGAATTTTTACCAAATCAAAGACTTTGGGCCATACATGGATCTAGGGAGAGTTTGCCTGAGGCCTGCAGTCTTCAGGTTCTGTAATCCCTTGGCCTCCTAGCAGCTCACACGTGCATCTGGTCTGCAGCCACATGCCCATCCTGCTGCCAGAGCTGCTAGCACTGGAGTGCTCTTGACACCTGGGTTCTCCTGGCTCCTACCATCCTTCTACTGGAGCTGCTAACACCTGAATGCTCCTGGCTTCAAGGCTCACTCATCCAACAGCCCTGCCGTAGGAAAGGAGGGTGTCTGGAAGCTGCTTGCAACCACCCTGAGAGAGTAATGTTTTTGAATATTGTGAAGCTAGCAGGGCTTCCAGCTTGATTTTGGAAAATTAAATAAAAGTTGGATTCTCATCAGAATCCAGACAAGTTGAATCAAATTTAGAAATTATCCTGCAAGCCTCTGTGTGGTGTGTGGCACTCTCAGTATTAAATATCTTGATTTTCTTCAGAACTGGAAGCAGTTTTGTCAGCATATCAGGACGAAGTATCAGCTGATTCTCATTCAAGTCAGAGGGGACCCTGCCTGATCAAATTGGTCAAGGAAAGCAGAAAGTAAGCAGAAAGTTAATTTTTTGGGCCCATTAGTACTATGTAGAAGTAAGTTTGTCCTGTCACCACGGAGGAGCTTTGACATATTTACTGTGGTCAGCACTCAAGGCCTCACATTTCAGCGCCGCGATGCAGAAATGGGCAGTGTAAGAAGTGTAAGAAAGATAGATCAGAATCCTGGTGCAATCCAAAATCTTGTGTCTTCCTTAAAAGAAAATTCTAAATAGCAAAAAAAAACCCTGTAAGTATTTGAAAGAGAGTGTGAAGAAGGAAAAAAAATGGGGGGACCTTTCTAAACTCTAGCACAAGTAGCTTGGCCCATCTTGTGGTACATGGCTGCAGGAGCTGGCCAGGAAAAATCTCAATATTTTGTCCTCGGGGCAAACAGTCAGGCAACAGCCAGAAACATTAGGCTGAGGGATTGGTGGGGAGATCTAGGCCACCTGACGTGACTCCTCAGATTCATGCACAAGATTTTAATTCATTTTGCTGTGGTTCTCCTGACATTCTGTTTCCTTTATTACTATGGCCTGAAGTCAGTAATACACTTGAAAGTACATGTATATCTTTACCACAAAGTTGAATTTTTTCAGAAGCCCCATTATCCTCAATGAACATATGTGAGTACTTTACTGGAGACTGGGTATGATTTTACTCACTGGTTGAACAGGGGTGGCCAAAACAAGAGCCTCAATATTTTTTTTTTTAAATTAAGTAGAGCATGACAATAAAGATTCTGTAAATTATCTCCCCCATTAAACCAACAGAAGCATTCATTTAGATGCAGTCATTATTTCTATTTCATGGCTCCAAGCTGGAGCAACAGAGGTTTAAAATCACTTTCAGTGTTTTACACAGCTCCACATAGTGACCTAGTGCAGCTGGAGCTGTAACATAGAGATGTACTTAAGGTATTGCCTTGTTTTGGTTATTTAGCTATGTCACTGCACAGGTTCAGAAGGCCTTTTATCAGGAGATTTTCCACCGGGCTATGGTCCATGGAAGTCTGTCAGGACTCAGTAGGACTGAAAATTTTGGTTGTAGCAATCATAAATTTCCCCCAGTGCCTTTAATGTTTTTTTCTCAGAAGGCAGTGTTTATGGGTTACCCCCTGCAGTCTGTCCATTAAAAAAAAACAAAACATAGGAAACTCCCATTGTTTCAAGGCTTCATGTTTGGATCCTTATAAATGATAAATTAACTTATAAATTAACTCAAACAGTGATAATATCTAATTCAGTAGACATGTTTGTAAACAGGATATTCTCCTTTCCTACCAAAGTAATAACAAATGCATTTTCTTGCTGAATGACCTCCTCAAAATGGGCTACAGCTATTTATGTAAAGTTAATTAGGTCATAACATTTACTTTTCCTGTTCACAGATTAACAACTTCTTATAAATCAAAATTGAAACTTTGCCTCATTTCCAGTATGCAATTTTTAAAATACTTCTGGTGACTATCATAATTTTTTTTAGATTTTGAGATATTATTTTTATTACAATACTTGCAATGGGAAATCTAATAAATTAAATCAAATTGCAGCTTTTCAGGAACCACACTTTTCCACATGGCAGATCTCAACTCTTTTTAATGCTGAAACAACATTTGAATTTTTAGTGAACCTATGTTAGAGATTTTTCTAAGGATTAAACCCACCAATTTATAAGCATGCATCCTGCAATTAAGGTCATACTATTGATTTTTTGTATGTAAATATATTCATTCAGTGGATCCTAAGTCTACAGTAAAAAGACAGCTATGAACATGTTTTCTTATAAAAGTTGGAAGCTTGTTCAAGAATACACCTTCAAATTCACCAGTTAAATGTATTCACAGATATGTACATATTTATATATATATAAATATATGCCCATGTATGTATGTGTATGTATGTAGCCCTGAATAACATTTGAGAAAGCACCAATCTTTATAGGGCTGCTCTCAGTGCCAAGAAAATAATTAATGGACAGTTGCAATAATTCTGTAAATTTTACTTACAATAATAACATAGGGGCTTGAATAGGGGCCGCAGTAGCATACTTGGCAAAGTGTGAAGCTATTCATTTCTATTTATGTCTCTGCAACAAAGTAATTAAACACATGCATAAATCCCCAACAACCTGAGTTGAACTTCAAAATATTTCTAAGGGCTTTGCATAATGGGTCTGGGACATAAGAGGTCAGAAAGAGCACAGTTCTACTTCCCAGAAAACACTGGTATTTTGACTCTTTTCCCTTTTGAAATGAGGCAATAGAATGAAAATATTTTGCAAAATGAACACTCCATAATTTTTAATTTTTTAAATTTTTACAGCAAAGTTTAGCAATTTCAAAGAGACTTGACAGGTAAATCATTATAAAATAGTAATGCATAAATTAAAATAAATCCCTGCAAGATCAATAAAAATGGAAAAAATCAGAGCAAAATATGTCAATACCTTCCAAATAAATAAAAATGAATTATCCACCTAAATGCTTTCTCTTCTTAAGAAAAACATTTTTCTTTCATTTGGAAAAGACATTTTTCCAAGATGACCCCCAGAAACACTTCCAGTTTAAAAAAAAAAACAAACCCAGATTCCAATCAGTTTTGGTTTTGAGCTGTTGGTAAACCAACCAACCTGTACTATTTGTAGGTTTAGGCACACAAAACAAATCTTGATGTCTATCCTGGCTTCAGCATTCCATTGAGTTTCTACAATGCTGCAGACATTGATCTTTGTGTTTCTTTATACAATAACAAGAGCCTGGGTTCCATGTTCCATGGTTCCAGGTTATGAAGCAGCAGCTGGGTATATTCATTATGGAATTTGGGTAAAACCATGCCTAGAAATAATGCACATCATTTTGTGAGTAACTCAATACTGGAAATATATCAACTCTTTGCAGAGAAAAGCAATGAAAAGATGCACAGTTTGAGCTGGGGAATAAAATGTTCTCAAAATTAGATGCATAAAAAAATATGGCCCATCCATAAAAAATCTTAACTTAAAACCAACCAGGCTTGCTCACAGGAAGATACACATCCTCCTGTTATAATTTATGCTGCAGTAATTCCTAGAAGCCCCGAGTCCCCATCATGCCACACAATGCACAGAGCGAGAACACATTTATGTATTTATGTATTTATTTATTTATTTGTTGGGCATTAGAGTTACCTGCTCCTGAGTAAATAGGTAAAGCACTGATTACTGAGGATGCCACATACACCCAGGCAGCCAGCCACAGAAAGTAATTTCATCTTCAGCCTTTGTTTTCAATAAACACCTGCATTTTCCTATGGAGAAAAGAATTTGTTTCACAATGAGCTGTCACAGCATGTTTGCCTACTAATGAACCAAAAGGTCTTTGAATTCTCTCTCCCATTCTTCCCACACTGCAATTTTGCCAGCCCTGACTATCCCTTTTAGTGCTTTTTGATTTTCTTTTTTTTTTCTTTTTCTTTTTTTTTCTCTCTTGAACAAAACTGCTTAGGCCTGCAGTTACTTTGTAATTCCCATTTCTTTACTACCAGGAAAAGCCTTGTTTCCATTCACAGAAGAAAGAAACAAATCATTGTCACAGCTGTCTGCACACAGGTAGTCCCTCTTTGATGGTATTTCAGTGGAAGAATATATTTGGTGGTCCAGACAGGGACCTCAAGACAAGGCTTCTCATGGCATCTGGGATCATAGCATAGGATACTGTGCCCCATACAACCCAACCTAGTCCCACAGGTGGCTGTACACTCCAGTGCATTGAATGCCCAAAGACTTCCCAGGATGAGGCCTTCCTCCAGCGTGAGCATGTCTGGCATGTGTCAAAGCAAGCCCTGCTTCTCACACAAGCCAACTCCTGCTTCTAGTACTGTAAAACCAGACTCAACCTCTGCTTTTCTGCATCATATTGAGCTGTGCTCCAGCAGGACTTTACACAAGAAAGTCTGTTTTCTTTGGGCTCCTGGATCAAGCTAAGTCCTTTGGCAATTATGGCATTTAACCTTTCTGCTCCCCCAGATGTTCACTGGAGAGAAGAACATATTGAAGAAGTGATGTTATGCAAACACAAGACTATTTTAACCTAGGAAATTTCTCATGGGGCCCATTATATCATATGAGGAAGAACAACTGAGTCATTTTGAAGTTTAGGAATTTAGCATAAAAATAGCCAAGAAATCCTTAGCTTGAGCATCTGTCCCAAACTCACCCCTCCTCCCTTTCCTTCTGCCTTCCCATCATGCGTGGGCTTTCCCCTGAGCTCATTCAGTGTTTTCCTTGCCTGCATTATACTACTGCACGTATCCCACCTAAATCTTACCTCATGGCAACATGAAAGGGACTCCAAAGGCACTCCCTTCTTCCCCTAGCTTAGCAGAGGAGAGCCTGTCTGGGCAGCCTGCCAGAGTGCTGGGGCTGTGGGGTTAAAGAGGGTCTCTGGCAGCAAGGGCCGGGGCACGGAAGTGAGAGAACAGCCTGGGGAGGGGAGGGAAATGAGCTGTGGAGGCTCTCTGCTGTCCAGAGGTGTGGTGACATGTGTGCACAGAGGTGCCAATGTCACCATGGGACACCTTCATGCGGTGCCCCCAGTCATCCTCAGCATTTCACTCTTGGAAAAGTCTCTTTTAAGCTCCTATTTTCTTCCAAATCCGCCTTCCCTGAGCATAAAACTCCACAAACCACACATTGTTTTTTGAGCTACACATACAAATAATGTCGAATTAAAATGTTCAAAAACACTGTGGCACCTTTTGCAAGACAAGTACTGAGAGTGGATAAAAGAAGGAGATGGGATGGCTCACCAAGCCTACTCCTCTTCCTACTATTTACAGGAGTCAGCTGGGCTGTCCTTACGGGGCTGGAATGCATGTCCCAGGTGCCTGGGTTTGTTGGTACCAACAAAATTCTCCTGGAGGGAGGACAGAGTCCCAGCCCTGCCTTGCCTATCAGGGCTAGGCCAGGAAGGTGAAGGACCTGCTCCCTGCAGTCCAAATCCTCAAGCTGGCATGGTGGTGCTTCCTGCAGTGTCCCATCTTCTTCCAGTCTAGGGCCACCAGCATCACCTTCAAAAGCCGCCCTCCTTGGGCCAGCACACAAAATCAAATATGTTTAAGCTGAGTCAGTAGCAAGCATGAGCTTTGCTCCTGTAGCAAATGCTTCCTCTCAGCAAAGTCACCCTCTGCTTTGTAAGCTGCACCTTGAAATTAGAAGTACTTCATTAAAAAATAATATAGGGAATATAGCTAGTAAGAATTGCCTAAGTACTGCACATCATATTCCCTGTGAGGCAGGACTGCTGTTCCACCATGCTGACTGAAGGATCAGAATAAAACCCATGTTCACATTACAGAGATGGGGAGGGAGGTGCTTCTGGCTGCGAGGCAGAGGCTGTGGGGCTGGGACTCAGTGCTCCTGCTGCCCCTCTGCCAGCCTGGTCAGTGAGTTACCCCTGCCCCATTCTCCCTGAGAGTCCTGGGGTCTGGATCTCTGCCTTCCCCTCCAAGTCCTGCAGGTGGACCTGACACACAGGGATGGCCAGTGTGGCCAAGGCTTTGAAACTCCTCTTCTGCATAGGTAAGAAATAAAGGAGAATATTTCCTTTATTCCTTGCCATGAGCCAGATAGAACTAATGCAGTCTACAACAGATGAATGTTAACACATGAGAAGGAAAATAAGGCAGAACAGACAGATATCTGATAAAAATTCTCAGTTAGAGGTCTTTTGGACACTTAATGTCATATTTACTGTACTACATACCTGTTTTACACTTCCAGAGACATCAAGCAGCTAATACTTACAGAAAATTGTGCACTATCCCCACAACAGAGTTAAACCAAGAAATTAAACAAGAATCTACCTTGCTTTGGATTGTGGCTGAATTCAACTGAAGGATGTCAAAGTCTGATTAAATAAAAAAAAAAAAAAATTCCTTATTTACAACTGCATATGCACACTTGGTCTCACCAAGATTGAAAGGACCAGAGTGGTTTTCTTTCACCTTGATGAAAGGGAATCAACAGGCCAAAATACCATTTTAAAGCTGTCTTGAAAGACAAACTTAAAAGAAACACTTTATAACCAGAGGGGAAGGTGGTAGGAGGGGATAGAATTTTCTTCTCCTGTTTATTAAAAACACACCTTGGGCATGATTCTAATCTGATTTAAGCATCACGTGAGGTGCACTTATTACATGGGAAAATTGCCTCAGTGTGTTCACTGACACAGTTTGGATCCAGCCTGTAGAAGCTCCTCTGCATGCAGAGAACTCTCCAGTACACAGAGATGAAGTGCGGGGGAGGGAAGAGCAGCCAAGAAATAAAAAGGGAATATCTGGGGGAAAGCCACCTGAAAAATAGCAGAAGGTTGCATGAGCAAGGATATCCTGCTCCTGAAAGCTGCAGGGCAGTCGTGACCAAGAAGGGTGGAACCACTGGCAGAGGGAAGTGAGAGTATGAGGAGAAACCATTGGAGTCTGAATGATCTTGGAACCACACCGTAACACTGAGCAAATCATAGTCAGCAAAATAATGTGTGAAACAGCCTGCTGTTCCTGAAAATGCTGGAGTCTTGCTGCTGCGAGGTTTCAAGGCTTATGGCCTGGAGGCACAGAAACCCCAGAACAAGGAACAAGTAGTAACACTCTGGTTTCCCAGATGGACCAAAGACCATCTGTGGCTCCCTGGGACTGTGGGACACCCACTTGACAATACAGGCAACTAGAAGACAACTTAGGGGTGCAGGCAGGGAATTGCTGGCAACGACAGCAATGGGGACTGATGAGCTGAAGCACCTCACTGAGGGTGCAGTGACCAGAGAAGAGCAGATTTACACCACAGTTAACAGGCACTCATTTGGTGAGGGCTCCCTCCATGCAGCCCAATCCTGTCTCCATCTCAGTGGAAATGTTGGACTTGACATCAACATGCAGTGTGCGTGGGATAAGGGAGGCAGTGAGAGAGAAACAGCCAGGGGCTCACATAATCATGAATATCTGCTCCAAAAGTACGACTTATTATTCAAAAATAGCCAGTTTTCTGGGCAATGGCCCAGGGCAGTACTTTGCCAGAGGTCTGTAGAAACCAAATCCATCCTTTTGCCTTTGCTGCTGAAGGAATTGCAATAGGCTCCCCATACCATAGTCACTCCTCTCTCCTAGAAACACAGTTGGAGAAATCATCACAAAAGTCTCCAGGGTTAAATTACAATCTCGTAGAGTAGATCAGTTGGTTACCAAAAGACTTCAGCAGGCCCTGGATAGCACGGCAACATGACCAGTAAGTCTGAAATTACTGTCTTGAAACTAAAGTGTACTCCAGAACCTTAAAAGCAGACACATTTATTTTGGAAAACTCTCCCTACAAACTTCTGGCTGCATGAAAAAGCACATTTAGCCCAATCTCATCCTTACTCACAGCTGGAAGGATCCTTCTGAACTTCCAGAGTCCTGTCACATGGAAGCTAGAGGTGGAGAGGCTGAAGTTCTGCCTACAGCAGCTAGAGGAGGGGGATGATGCAT
Source organism: Polioptila caerulea (assembly GCA_013397295.1). NCBI lineage: Eukaryota > Metazoa > Chordata > Aves > Passeriformes > Certhiidae > Polioptila > Polioptila caerulea. Next base: position 117,129 of record VYXF01004095.1, read on the forward strand.
GCGTGGGGAAAAATATCATAAAGTGTCTTTAATTATTAATATTTACCAGAGCTTGTGAAGGCCCAGTGGGAGTAAGGACCCCAGAGTGCTGAGCATCACACAAGGCTTTTGTCCCTGCGAGAAGATGGGTCACTGTATAGAAATCCCCATGGCAACAGAAACCAAACATGCTCTCAAAGAAACAGCATCCTCTCAGTCACTGAACAGCTTGGTTACCCTGGGCAAGGCACAGTGTTATGTGTCTCCTAAATTCCTGTCGGACACACCAGCAGCTGAAGCCCTTGCCAGCGGTGTCCAGCCTGGAAAAAAGCTGCCAGGAGCAATATCTTATGCTGCATTTGGATTTTACTGCAGTTCCGCTCCCTCTGCCCAAGTCTACAACTCTGCAGCACAGCTGGTGCTGGGGAACACAGCTGGTGCAGGCAGTGCAGTTTGCAAGCTGCAGTGTGAGATGCACTGAGCGTGCAGGCTGAGCTCTGTGTTGGAGCCCAGAGACACAAGGGGCCATGAACTGCCAACCCTCGCATAGCAGAGGGCACAAAGAGTGGTGGCACAGCTGCTGAATGGACACTGAGAGACTCGGGAGGAAGAGTGAGACTTGAGAGAGGGTGGATTGTGAGGGGAGACAAAGCCGGGGTTCCTTTGCCAGGGATCCTCCTTGGAGGCACTGGCTCAGGCTGTTTCTGTGTTACTGTGCCCTGAATAAATGCCTTTATGGAATGAGATGTCTGACACTCTGCCATGGGCAGCCCAGGGTCAAACAGGTCAGGTCTATAAAGCTACACTAATAAGATCAGGCTAGGAGTGATGAAGTCCCTTTCAACACAGTACCATTTTGAAGCTGACCAAATTGTGCTGGAACCTGGTTATTAAGTGCAGACAGTGTTGGATTTATTAATAGTGGGCTTTCTACACCATTATTGTCCATTTTCAGAATCAAAACTATATAATGTCAATTCAGTGCAAGAAATGCCTTATCCCAGATCACAGAGACCAATTTCAATAGGTTAAACTATAATGGTCACTGACATAAAAAAACAACTCTTGTCTACTACATCCTCAAAGAGACCCTCTGTTTTACCTAAATTAGGTGTGAAATGTACAGTACATGCCACTTCAGGACATGGGCTTCTTACTTCAGGGATAGAAATGTGCAGTCAAGCCTGCAGATGACCAAAGCACCATCTAAACCTCAGCAAGCACAGGCATATGCTGAAGATATGGGTGACAATATCTGGTGCCAAGTTCCAGTCCTGTACATAACTTCTAAATGTGAATTCAGAGCAATTACCTATGCAAAAGCATCATTCTCACTTCAAAAGCCACATCCACAGAGGAAATAATGGCAAAGTCATTTAGGAAGGGGCCTTATGCTTTACCCCCTGTGCTGAGAAGAGTCCTAGGTTCCTAGTTGGTGTGATGGTTTACTCTGTGACTGAGAAAAATGCACATTAGTGTGGAGGAAACTACATATTGACCTTTTATGATACCAGGTTACTTCCTAGAAAGCTGCATGGTCTTGAAGGGTAGATTGCAACTGCAGCAATGGGATTTGTTATTAATTAGATCTTTGGCTGCATTGTATCTCTTAGGTCAGACTTTCCTGCTGCCAGTGCCATCAAAGAATTGACTCCATAACTCACTTAAATTTTTCTGGCACTATATTGAGCACTACCTGACACTCCTTCCTACATATGTTCCTTACAGTGTACAGGGTAATAATTACTTATTTAACCTTTGCATATATGTATTTTATTTCCTATGCATAAAACATCAGTTGAAATCCAGATTATGATTATTTTATCCATAGAAAACAACTATCTCATATATCACATGGACTTCCTTGTGACTGTAAAGACATCCTGGAAGAAAACAAGCAATTCAGGGACACTTGCAACTCAGCTTTCCTTCTCTCTTGTCATAAAATATTAATGATTTATTAAGAAATTGGTTCTGGCTCAGCTGATCTTACTGGCAAGGACAGAACAGTGCCCTCCAGTCTACCTATCCCATCCCTAATTAGGTACTCCAAATAGGTGCATTTCATGGCAAAAGACCTACAGTTCCTGCAGCTACTGCAGAAAATTCACTCATGAGCTGACTACTGCTCCACCAGGAATTGTGGTGGTATACACTGGGGTATAAATTCCATGGATTAATGTCTGAGCATTTAATGGCAGAACTGCATGGAAAATATAAAGAAATGTAATAAAAATAATTAAAGATAATAATTAAAAAGAAATCAATTTATGGTAGTTCAAATGCACATTACTACATGAGCTAAAAGAGTTTTCTTCAGATTCTTCTTCTTAGACACAAATGATCAGGAGCAAGTATATCTAACGTGGTAGCAGGGCATTATTTTGTTTCAAAAAGAGCAATGTTATGTGACTATAGAAACAGAAGTTACAGCTCCACTATGGAAGTACTCATTCTCAAGGCTGTCACTGTCTCTCTACAATGTTGTAGGAAAGTGGTCGTGCAATGGGAAGTGAAGTTGTTAACACTATGTCAGATGTGGCTTTGACAAAACATTAATTCACTTCAGCTAATTTGGCTCACTATCTTAGCCTCAGGTACCACGTCAGCTTCCAGAATGACAAAATGGATCATCAAGAGTTGTCAGTCACTGTTAATATTCTACCGAGAAATATTTAAGAGAGAGCTATGTGTTCCTCCCACTGTCCATGGGATAAATGCTTGATTAGTTTCCTGAGCTGGAGGATGTAAGAAGTGTGCTTTGAGGTGACTTTGCTCCACAATATCTTAATATATAATTTCTAGTTTATAGGGGAGAAATCAAAGCAAAGGCAACTTTGCATGACATTACATAGTGCTAAAAAAAGTCTGGGTGTCCCAAATCCTCTTACAACAGCAACCTTTCAATTTCATACCAACCTATTTCATCTCCAGCTCAGCAATTCCAGGAGCAAGTTGCTGTACTTGGGCTTTATGAGCTACTGGCTCCCTATATTTACTTCGGATGAGAAAAAAATGCCATGGTCTAGACCTGAAAAAACTCATTCTTCCTCACCACCTATTACTCTCCTACACACTTAAATTAGCACAGCATACCCTGGGTTAACAATTTTCAACTAAATTGATTCTAAGCCTCTTAATATTTTTTTGTGTGTGTTTAGCCCTATGATGAGGGAAATTTCACTTTATTGACAAGAATTTGCTTTCTTTTTTACCTGACACTAATCTTGGCAGAAGCACCTCATGGTCTGTGAGGGCTCTGGCAAACATAGCCTGGAACCACTTCTCTGGAGCGCTGCTTGTCAAGTGATTTTATGCCCGGGTCTTTCACTCTGCAACATAAATCCTACAGTAAACATAACACAAACTTAGTATATTATTTCTGGAGTCTATTGCTTTCTATCTTGTCACATCTCTGCCACCTTTGATTTACCTAACACTGTAATCCATAAGATACTTGCTCCAAAATGCTTGTGTCTGCTGTAGGCAGTTGTGCTTTCCCACGACAAAAACCAGAGTCACTCTCTCTCCTCAAACTCCACAACACAGAGAAAGGAAGTATTGCTCTCCACTCAAGTCACTAATTAAAAGCCATGCTTCAAAATGGCAAGTACCACGGACAGATTATATCTCTTACAGGCTTATATGAACTACAAAGTAGTAACCAGTAAGCAAGATTTCTATGGTGATATCTTAAAATGTCTTAAACAAATGCCTTTCTCTCCCTAACACAGGCTGCTGCAGAAGCATGTCTCTGCAGTATTTTACTCAGAGAGGCAGCAAATCTCTGCTTTCAGCCACAGCTGAAAAACGACACCTTTGGGAGGAACTGAGCCCCTGGGCATGGTTTACACCATCATCAATCTCAGACCTGCACCAACTCCTTGCGCAACCCCAAGAAAAAGCACCAAACAAACTAACAAAAAATGACCCTTCTTGTGCCACTGTTTGCATTTCATCTGCAAGGTGACGAAAATAGTAACTTCTTATTAATGTAAAATGTCTGTCAATCCACAAGGAGACCTGCAACTCTACAGATGTTGCCATAGACTGCTGAACAGCCATCCCTGGCTGTCGTCAGTAAAGCAAAACTCCTCTGGGAGAAAAGCCAAAAATTCGAACAACCAGAAAACATATGTCAATATAAATATATGATGCATGACAACATTATTATTATTGTTGTTATTATTACTATTATTATTATTATTGCTATTTTTATTAGTATCTTTTTTAATAACAAAAGAAAACTGTAGTTATTTGATGTTTGGATTTTGATCAAGAAATGATGCAAACTTTGAGGAAAACCTTTTTTGCTCAAGAAAAGAGGAAAGATTTTGCTGATTCTCCCCCTCTAAAGACATGCTCATTTTGCAAAAGAACACATAAAACTGACATCTACTGAATGCTGAGCAAGAGTCTCATCCCTTTGACATTTCATCTTCTTGGATAGTGGTATTTTCTCTTGTGATAAAATATCATAGTCTCTCCAGCTTTGAGATGCCAGGAACTAAGTCTGGCTGAGCAGCTGCTGACGAACCAGACACCCCTGGCATGTGGTGACCCCCAGTGCGCGGGTGCACCTGCCCATAATGGAGCAGTGGGTGCCTCTGAGCCAGGCTCCTCTTAGGAGGCACATGTTCCTAATGGCAGCTCCAGCTGGTGGCCTTCTCACCACAGCAGGGCCTTGAGAGCTCCTCCCGGGGGCAGATAAGGAGAGGCCTTCTCTCCCTATGAGAAGTCACTCGAACACATGGCATGGAAGATGATGAAAGGAAACAAGTCTTGAAAACTTTAGTCTGAAGTGCAACCTTGCTTGAGATAAGTGCTTGGTCGTCTGGGTCTATTCAAACTATGCAGCTCTCTTGGGTTTGTGGCAAATGGGCTGTGAAATTTCCAAGGCAATTGCCTGTTATGAGGCTATCACTACTACAGGGAGTGTAGGAAGCAACTCAAAGTTGTTTTTCCTGACTCCCTCTGTGCACAGAAGTCCTGGAGACAGCTACTATTTGGTACACTGACTGCCATTAAAAAATGTCTATCCTTTTTATTCTCTGCTCCTTTCACCTTTTCCCCCCTCCTCAGTTTGGTGCCTTATGCTAACATTTGAACTCCTGTGCATTGAAAGTGAATGTGCCCCTGCAATCTGGTAGTGCTGTATATCCACTTTGCACAAGCATAAATTATTTAGCAGTGTTTCAGACAGCAGCAATTGGGTCAACACCATCTATCCTCTCACAAAGACAGTGCTTTTTGCTCTTGACTTGTTTGCTTAATCTGAAAGGTCACTGCAATTGGAAGCATATGTTTATTCTTTTATATGGAAAATGTAATACTACTTATTTCCTTCCTGAGATGCCAGAATTGCTGGAATAACCATTTCTTCCACAGTATTACTGCACTTCTGCTTCTTGTCCTGTCTGGAATCTAGAATTTCAAAAGGGCGTAGAATGATGGAAAAGTTATGAACATTTCTGGAAAGTAAAAAAGGGAAATATTGATTTGAGTTGTCTCTAAAAGTAAAAATTTTTATGTGTTTCAAATCAGTTCATCCACTTTGCCTAACTTTGTGTTCCCAGGGGCTGTCAGCCATAGCAATCACTAAGACTTCCCAATCAGCTCTTTTGAAAGGATGCATTTTCATTTTTTATCATCAGCTTTGTCTTATCTGCAAAATGATAAAGAAATAAATCTATATTAATGATGTGTACCCATACAACTAATCCATCCTTTACTGTTAATTTAAGCTGTCAGAGTTTTGTGGCAGAGCTGTAAGCAGTCCTATAAATTTTGTATTTCTGCAGTTGTTCCCTGTGCATCCCCTTAGTAGCTTCATCAGAACTGAACCTAAGCTCAGCTGCTAAGGCAGAAATTGCACAAGTCTATGGAACAAAATTTCCTGTTGTGTGTCAAGAAAATACTTTGATTCATTTACAAAGTGAAAAATCAGGAAAAAATTACTTTATTTATGTAATAAATGGCCTTTATTTATGTAGTTCTGCAAACTACACTTCGAATTTCTGAAATATTTTCTGCATAGTTTGAGCTTTAACTTATTTTAGCTCTGAGTCTTGTATGGGGAATTTCTGGTTATTTTGAGATTTTCTGATGGGCAAGAACCTTGGCATTTCCCTTATTTCCATATTAGTCAGAGACCAGGAGTTTCACTTTTTAAAAGTTCTTTGCTTTCTTGAAAATAGAAGTGATATTTGATGCATGTGATACCTGGAGGCCAAAGGTGAAACTCTGCACTTGACAGCCTTTGTGGAACTTCGCTCTCAGCGTTATCCATGCGATCAACAACATTCCTACTCAGGAGTGATAGGTGAAAGGAATGAAAGGCACGAGGAAAAGCCTTCATAAAGAATAAAACAAATAGGCTAAGTTTTGCTCTTTCACATGACTTCTAGATGTGAGGAAGAAAACCCGACCAACCTTCTCCAGTTCTTCAGACATGCTCGTTTGAGTGTAATGATGATAAATGAATATACGTTTTATTTTGCCTTTCATATTTTCTTTTCTTTTTTTTTTTTTTAATTAAAAGCTTAAAAAGATTAATTCTTCCAGATAAAGAAAAGAAATAATTCATCATTAAAGTGCAAGAGAACTCCTGCAGCAGTACTTCAGGTATATCTGCTGTATTCTTACAGAAGAGATTTCTTTTTCTTGTATAGCTTTTTACTCCACAAGTCATGCCCTGAAAACGAGCATGAAATGAAGAGCTGGATGCTAGCTGGGTGAATGGCAACAGCAAAACTAGAACAAGAAGCTCAGGTACCTACAGTGCATTGAAAGCAGTTTTTTTTAACCTCTGGCAGGAGCTTGCAGAGCAAGTACCTATGTTCAGTTTCAAAAGGAGTGGCAATCTACATTGTTACCAAATAAAAACCACTAGATAGATCAGTAACTTGCAAAGATGTTGTCCATGGGAACAAGAAGTTCTTTTTCCCTATTTTTTTTTTTTTTTTTAGCTAGAGATGTCATTATGGGAAAAGGGTTTTTTCCCCTCCACTGGAATTATATGTTAAAAAAAAATCTGGGCTTATTCATTATTTTTACATTTCTCTTAATAAAGAGGTCATCTACAATTTCTTCTTTTATCTTTTTCATACAAAGAAAATCACTTAAAAGCCACAAAGAGATGACCTTGGAGGTCCATAAATCAATGTAACAGGTGATTCAATCAGCCATATGCCTTCTCTGATTTAAGTAGATGCTGACTCTCCTGGAGCATGCAGAGTGCAGGTCCCAGTGGCCCCGCCAGTGATGAAGAAAGCAGCAGGTTTGCACTTTTAAAACCTGGCTGAGGAAATCACTGACACAGGTGAAATTGGAGGGACTGAATATTAAATTTGCATGATCTGCTAGCACCATGCACACCTCCACACTGCGCTTTCTCATCCTGCGTGCACCATCAGTGTCACTGCAGAAGCTGCAATTTCCCTGGGGGTTTTGTTTCTACAAAGTGATACTTCAAGTTCACAACTGCAATTTTTGTGTATTTCCCAGGCAAGCACTACATGAACTTTTAGAGAACTGCAGCAAGGGTAGGCAAAATACTGTTCAAATTCAAATGGAAGGAGTAGAATTGAACAGGCTGCTGAGTGCCAGCAGGAGACCTTTACCTGGTTGGCCAAATTCTCCTTAAATTCAGAATGCCTCATTATATCAGAATGACTTACTGCTAAATTTTTATGGCATTGCTTTGGATTTTTTCAAGAGGGCTCAACAGAGTTTCTAGGATCTAAGCAGAGACACAGTTTATTCCTGCAACAAAAGATGTATACTTCATCTAGCTGTCTGATAGCCCATATTTTTCTTCTCACTTAAAATTTATTTGCACATTGCTATCTCAAAATACCCTGTAAATTCAAGACTTCACAGTGCTTTTCCAGGGATGAAACCTGTCTTCTCATCTTCACTCCTTCAGGACACCAAAGGATGCACAAAGAAAGATTCAGGAAGATTTTCTATGAATGCTGAGAAGTCTCATCTTTGAAAGCATGTTGCCAGTATGCTCCTAACTTTGTAAAACATACTTTGAATGAGTATTTAACAAGCTTTTGGAACTAGCAGGTTTCATACAGTTACTTAGAATAAAGTCTCTGAGTCTCAGTACCATTTTTTTAGTAAAGGATATTATACAGTTTAATTCACTGAAAGAAAATGAAAACATGGAAGAAAAACCAGAAAACTGTCAACCTTATTTTTATAAAACTTGCAAAATTCACCTATTTCTTGGGGGAACAGCAATTAAAAAGTTCTGAAATGTATGTGGAAGAATTCCTCTAGATCCTGGAATATAAGATCTCTCAGGCTACCTCTGATGAAAGATCTGTCTAGCACAGTTTCCTGATTTAAAAATACAGACAGTGGAAGCTCAAGATAAAGACCATAAACAGATATTTATGTAAAGCAAAACTATCCCTTACCTTACGACCCTCTGTCTCATGGCCTTGGCATGTGGCCACCATCCTGATTGAGTGGCAACCGCCTTGTCAAGGCTCTGAATTGCATCAAATTCAAGCAATAGGATGGGCTACATGCACATTTCACCTAGAAGAATAGCTGATTTTTCATGGCATTGCTCCTTTTATTCCTCTCCTCCATACATGGTTGTAGTGGTGTGCTTTGTAATCAACTTTGTATTAATGGTCTGTTCCATGTACCCTTGCAAGTTTTGTACTTGGTTGTACCCCTTCTTCTACCCCTCCCCTCCGAGGGCAGGACTGTCCTCTGAAACCCTTCCCAAGTTCGAGAATATTCTCTGAGGGGCCCAAGGTGATAGGCTCTGAGACAGAGAATCCTCCTCTATCCTGGGGAGATTGGTTGGGAAAACATAATCCAGTAGTCAAGATAACCTCTGAGAGATTGGTTGGTGGACACCCGGGACCCATCCCCTATTCCCCCTCTCCTTAAAACCTGATGTACAGTCTTTGTTCTCTGCTCTGTCTGGGGAGACGCTCTGTCTAGGCAAAAGTGCCATGGGGTGCCTTCAATAAAGTCATCTCTTGCCACCCCAGCCAGAGACACTCCTTTCTCTGTCTTTGTCATCACGATAAATCTGCCACAGAGTGCCACGCTGGGACCCACCGGGTCGGCTGGATCTGCCAAGCAGCAGAGGAGCCGTACGGAGACTTGTAACGGGGCCAGGATTAGCCGGGGCAAGCTCTGAGATAACGGTCCCCTTGGAAATTTACACAGGGTTTTGATCAAAGCTTAATTTGGGAAAGATTTGTGGCTAATGTTGCAAAGAATATCAGACTGATTTACTGCAAGGGTCCATTTTGTCCTTGAAACAGAAAAAAATATGGTGCACAGAAGCTTTGAAGGATGTACTCCCTCGCTCTCAGGAGAGAAATGGAGAAAGGCGAAGAAAAGTCTTTAATCCCGTTTTCTTATGAATTACTTTCCTTCTACTCACTGTGTTTTCCGTCATCATTATTTTTTCATGGATATACTTTCTCCAATATCTTATTGTCATCTTTCCTCCTTCAAATAAGCCCATTAAGCATGTTCAACTTCAAAAGCTAATAGGCAGAGGTACAAAAAACCACTGACACAGACATGATCATTAATAATGAGCAATGGTGAATGTGGTCTTAGGCCTTTTCTCTTTAATTGCAGTGCATCAGCTGTATTAATGTATACTGCCTAAACTATATCCCACAAAATAATGCAGACTTAGGGAAACAGCAGCCCAGTCCTAATTGTTTCAGGCAGGCTTCTTGTCGCCTTCAAATTGTAATTTTCTACTAAATCCTCACTCAGCAGTGGGGAACATGCAGGTATGAAACGTGAAATACTGAAATGAAGATCAGGCCTTCCTTTGGCATAAAAGATTTTCAAGTGAAGTACATAGCCTGTGCAAGAAATCGTGAAACTAATCCATCCTCAGGAAGGTTGCATGATTACACTATTTCATGCTATTTTCACTTAGACCAGATGAACAAACGACATGGAAAATATTTAGGAAGAGAATACAGACCATGCCTCTCAGATGGAAAGTTAACTTCTGTGAAGACAAGGTGAATTTAAAGCTTGGACAATAGACACTGCTGACTGGATTAGGGAAAAAGTAAAGAGAGAGGAAAGATTTGCGGTACATTCACACTGAAGTCCATCTGAAACATAGGCAATAACTCTTGATTATAACATTTAGTAGTTGAAGAATGGATTAAAGGTTACTTTCTTAGTTGAAGCAAATTAGTTTAGTTTTATAAACATGAATGGAGGTTTACATAAGGCAGGGATAAGGCTTTATATTTTTCTAAGTGTGTAATAAATTTTCTTATTTTCATTATAATGCTAACAATGAAATAATTTGGGGGAGAACTATGGAAGAATTAAAGGAAATTGCTGCTCTGAAGTGACAAGTTCTGAAAGTTCTCACTGAAGCTACAGTGAAACATCTCTGTCTATCATTTAATCTGCTTCAAGGATTTTCAAAGAAATATATCACTACATTTCAAAAACTCAGTCCTTTGTCCCGTATTGCTTCACTTCTTGGAATATTTTTGACATGTCTCCATTATGAAGTAAACTGAGAAAATGAGCAGATGAAAAAGAAACATCTTTCTAAGGAGTTAAATCACCAAAATATTCTTAGCACCACAGAGATGACGAAGATGAGGGTTTTTTTTATAAAATCCATTAAATATTGGTTACAAAAAAATTTTGTAGTAATGTTATTGGTGTGATGAACTGTCCATGCATGGTATTTTCTCCCTCTCTCTCTTTTTTTTTTTTTTTTTAAACTAGTAAAATCCCCAGTAAGGGAGTGGGCTCCAGGGTACTGTCATGTCACATCATGAGATCCCAGCCCACCCTACGTAGCTGCTCTTCCTCTGCTGGTCACTGTAGTTAATCTCCAGCTCCTCTGCTCTGCCTGTTCTCTGGGAATTGTGGAGTAAAGACAAAGGAAAGGCATTTTAAAGAGGTAACACTTTACAAACACTTCCTCATTTCAAAGATGTGACGTTTTACAAAGACTGTCTTTTCTCTCAGGATACAATTTTTGCACTCCAAAGGTGCAAATTATTGCCCTGCATTAAGATGACCCCAGAAATGCTTAGAAGTAGTCACTTGATTGTCATTTTTACACTTCATAAAATTGTTCTACTGTAGGATAGGCTTACATTTATTAGAGAAATGCTGCAAATATGATAACACAAACAAATACAAATTAGACACTTAAGGCAAATCCACTATTTATATTCATGTCAACAAGACATCACTGGACTCTTTCCCCAATCTACACATCAGAAGACCAAACTTTGGGCTACATTTTTTGTCTGAAACATGTCTTTCACCAAGGTAAAGACAGAAGTGCAAGACACGAGAAACATATACCTCTTTATTTGCAACTGTAAAAGACTTGTTCTGCTGACTGGTAAGTCAGATTTTTTTTCCTAAGTAAAAAACTAATTAACTCTTCCATTATGTGAAAGAGAAATATTTTTATCTCTTTGTCGAAAGCAAATACTTCTGGACACTTGATCCTGACTCTTACAGCAAGTTGTGTATGGAAAACAGGAATGATTTTCCATAAAAAATTTCTAAGGCATCTTGAGGATTATGTTTTCCATTCTTGATCTTTTATGTTTTCCATTCTTGATCTTTGCTCAAAAGTACAAGCACAGCTCTGCCAGCTCATAAACAGTGTAATAAAGATGAAAAAGAGACAATGGTCTTGCAAATTAATCCAACCATGCTGGAAGAAGAAACAACTCAGTTTTTAACTTGACTTGGACTTAATCCTCATTAATATCTTATTTGGTTTGGGTGCAGTAAGAGGCAGGACAATGGGAACAAGGAGAGTGCTAGGGAGATTCTGATCAATCTCATTAGAGATGGGAAAGTTCACTTTTGAAGGTGGATATTTTGAGCCTGCTTTTCAGAGTTGGATGAAAAATGTTTACAGTAATTCCACTCATTTGTATGACATGCCAAAATCTTTATATTCCTTTGAAATTTAAAAAATGTTATGTTAACCCATTTTAAGGAAGCTTATATTTCTCTGTTTAAAAACTCATATGGGATACTTTTTTCTTTTCTTTCATTCTTTTAACAAATTATGAAACAGGGGGAAAATAATGGCAGTAAAGGCCATCTCTGAAAGCTCAAATGACCAGGAAATGCAGTGGTTTTTTCAGTCATGCTGAGGCTCGTGGAAGTGAGAATATTTATTTCAATACAATCACTGTTCAACATGCCACACTTCTAATATTCAGAGCATTATTTTGTAACCCTGTATGTTCTCAGTTCAATTTTATCAGCCTAGTATCAGTTGGAGAAACCTTGGCTTGTAGCAGTATTAGCTTTTTAATCCTCCAAACATCTCTGAGAGATGGATGGTCATGTGCAAGGTCTTCTGGCTTTAGGGAGAAGCAGAGTAGGGACAGAACATAAAACAATCTCCTCATGGGCACTCCACAGCCCTTGTCTTATGGATTTGGTGCCAGCTAAGGGAGTTCCTGGTCTTACTCCATAACATCAGCTTCTAAACTCAAGCTGCATATATCAATGAACCATACTGCTAAAGATTTAAAGGAGTTTATTCCAGCCCCTCTCTGAGCTGAAACTGATGCTGAAAAATAAATGTGTGCACGTAAGGTAAGGAAGGATAATGTGATGAGAAGAACCGGCTGGGATCAGCTATGACAGAATGACATAATGACAATGACATAACTTCTAAACAAAAGGTCTGAGCTGGCAGAACCAGGAGAAGAACATGTATCTTCCTGATATTTATTTCCAGAGGCTTGGGTGATACATGTCATATATTCTTTCTCCCAGTTTACCACCTGAATTTCCTACTCAGTTCTTAAGAGACCCCTCAAATATTAATTTTTCTCTTCTAGTTTTCTGCACAACATTTTCCTTGCTTTCACCAATAGCATCCAAAGGAGGTCTAAAAAAGGTGACACAGAGCTCAAGAAAGGAGGGAGGAGAAACAAATGCCTCTTCAGGTGACAATTTACATGTGGATAATAGTACACAATGTTTATCAGCTGCAATTTGAACCAAGTCTTTGAAGTTTTTAAACCAACCTAGTAAACTGGGCCAGGTCCTGACCAAATCTAGGCTGAATTTCAAGTGATGTCACTCCTTCTTCCATGGGCTTCACACAAAGTTTACACATTATTTCATTATGGTTTGGATAGATACCATGAAAGTGTGAGCAGATTGATTTTATTTTAAGTTAGAATATATCTTAATGCATTTAAGTTATGAATGGTCCAAAGTGAATGCCAGCCTATGAGCCTTAAACTCAGGTTTTATGCAAAAAATGGTGCAACACTTATTGCTGTCATATTTGGGTGGCTGTTTTTTTTTTAAACATACATAATACAAATTATGCTTGGAATAGTCTTTCACACTAATACAGTGACAATCACTAAAAGGTCTCTGTTTGCTAATAGTTATAAGGGTTACCATGAATCTTTTGTGCCTGAGTAAATGTGAGGAGATGATATATGAGATACACACACCAAAGCTCATGTGTAGACTGAACATTTTAGTGCTGTTTGAGCAAGGACATGGCTAGATGATAGAGCAGGCAGAGAAGTATAATAATGTTTTCACTTTTCTGAGAGTTTCAAAAGCAGAAACTGAATAATCCATCAAATGTATTCCAAGAGGGAACACAGCAGAGCTATCTTTGGTTGGGGCACATCTCTTACAACCACAACTTCACACGAATTAACTACTGACAATTAATTAAGGATTATGATCCTCACACAGGGACAATTCATCTGCTGAACTTCTCTCAGGGTCTTAGTCCCATGACTGAATGCAAAGAGAATGGCAACTATTCCCATATTGTATTGAGTACATCTGTTTTCACCATTTAACTTAAAAAGCTACTAAACCCCAATGCACTGTTAGACAGTCATCTGACTTTGGAGGTCTAACAAATTAGAAGTTCTACTGCAGAGCAACATCACTGCACCCTTCTTTCTGTTTTTCTCAATTTCATGTGGTCCAATAAATGTTCAACATTCAGCAGGGATACGAGCAAATGCAGGGGCTGAGAGAAATGAAGGGAGGGTGCAACAGCACCAGGATGTAATGCCTGGGATTGTTGAGGATGAGCTATTTGGACACTGCAGAGATGGAGCCACTGACCTGAGCAAGAGAAGCTGCGAATCCTAAGCATGAAAAGAAAGATTAATGGTATGCTCTTGATTCCCCACCTAAAAAAATGATTCTGCTTCCCAGGACTGCCTGGTCAGAGATGGCAAGCTTGCTCTTTCTACAAGGGCAGCCATGGTTTTGGAGACTCCCACAGAACCTGTATGCTTTGGAAAATCCCCCAGTTTTCTCAGAGGGTTTTGTGGGCTCAACAAGGGAGGCAGAGAAGGTACTCCAAACCTCAAAATGGCCGGCAAGTGACAGCTACGAAATTGGAGCAGGGACTAAAATCAAACACACTCAGAGATTTGTGGAAGAGAGTCACTCCTTCAACAGCTGGCAAGGAGAAAGCAGAGGGGACTGCAGCACAGAGAGGAACACAACCTGCAAATCTCCCAATCAAAAAACCCTCCAGAATGCACTTAAGCCCTTTGAACTGCACTCTGTTGATGGTCACAAACACATTGCACCACAGTTTTCTATCACATTCCACAAGGTTTAAAAAAAATATTTCTATAGAAAGCTATTTATTTAATACTTTTAATCTCTTCAAGTATTTGTTATTCAGTTCTGATCTTTAGATCTATGGGATTAAATTTGTATTGCAGAAGAGCCTGGAGTGTTTCTTTTCAGTTTTATTTTATTGAGGGGGGAAAACTCTCCCAAGTTTAAATTACTGAAATAAATATCAAATTACCCAAACAGCAGTTCATCAAGTTCACACCACTACAAGTCAGAGCAAGCTATGGATTTAGAAAGCATGAACCATGAGAACAATTGCAACACAGATCCAGGGAAAACTCCAGTCCCTAAAGAATTGCACAGCTGTTTTAGGTGGTCAACATCGATCTTTCCTGGGTGCATGCTTTGATCATTTTCCCACAATGACATTTATTTCAGATTTTGTGACCTCTGCCTTAATTCTTTGTTGCCTCACTCCTTGAATGCCTGGTTTCTTCTTGTGCCCTATGCAAAGTGAGTCTGGAGTGGTTGTAAAAAGTCACTGAATTGAAACAGCTCTACTGCCCATGGGACATTTACTTTGTATAGGAGTGCACAACTCTCTGTAGTTTTAGGAGGCAAAAAAATAACAGGTCTTTCTGGGTGGTTTTCTACTCTACCCCTCCCCTGCCCTTTTAAAAAAATTTGTAATATGGTTCATGGTCCGGCCTCATAAATAGCTTTACTGTGGCAACTCAGGGAGCAGCATGGGAAAGCTGTGGCCTTAGCAATTAAAGGAATCTGCTGAGTTACAAAAATTTTTTTAAACTATGAGGAATAAAAAGATAACTATCCTGACTTTAGCATGAGTGTATTCTCTATGTTCTGTCTTATAGATGGTATATATTATATTGTCAAGAACTAAAAAAAATCCCCCATCCAAATAAAGAATTCCTTGACACGGCAGATGAGCAATTTCTCTGCACAAAAGGTCAATTTTTATGAAGCTACATGCAATCCTCATTTCAGTATTTTATATCAGTATCAGTATTTGAGAAAGTTCCGAATAACCCATTGAAAGTGTGAGGGGAAGGATTCTTGGTGACATTTATTCTCAGCTGTTCTGTGTTGGCAAGCCGGCAAGTCACCCTTGGCAAAGCAAGGAGATACAAGGTCATGGATTTTACCCGATATTTTGCAGGTAATCAGTTACCAGCCCCAGCTAACAGGAGGTAACTGATTTGCCCATGAAATACACCTCAGCTGACACACTCCAGTGCCTGATGTCACCAACCAGTTCACACCTTGCTTACGCTCAAGTCCCACCAAGACCTTGTACCTATTACCCTGACATTCCCGTCTCCCATGGTTCACTCCAACTAAGCATAGCTACAGGGGAAAGAGTACATGGTGGTTGTGGAGGTGCTGTTCCCAGTCCCTTGTAAAAAAGTAATTCAACAGTCTGATTATCTGTCATGTGAAAGAACCAGGTTCAGCTCCTTCTCCATCAGAAGAGTTGTGAGGCTGTTACCTCCCCTTATACAAGGAAATGTTTTAGCCCATACCAGAAGGTTATGGGCATGTCCCTCGCTCCTCTTTGCTGAAGAGGGTTTGAGATGAATCAGACAGATGAAGTAATTATTGCAATTATTTACAAAAATTACCAAATTCTTCTAAATCCATAATTGCTGCAGCTCTTAAAAACAAATACACAAGTCTTGGCCTCACAATGAAATGATACAACATAAGGATACTTGCTGTAACTGGAAGAGTGGCCACCCACACGTATTTGTTCAGCAGTCACAGTTCTTTTTGCTGGAAGGGCTTGGATATTTGCTTTGAAGCTCAGCATGGAGCTAAGGGGAGCGGTTATCACTAACCACTGCATGGTCATGTATTCTTTTCTCATTTTCTTTAAATCCCTTTTATAAAATATTTCATTCTTGTGTAAGCTGCTGCTCTAGTAAGCTGCAGCAAGGTTTTTGTGGATGCATGCTGTGCTTTGAATACAAGAGTAAGCAGTGAGATTGCTGTGTCACTGTTTGCCTTGCGTGAAGCAACTCTTACTGCATTTTCAGAGTTTGATTCTT
This sequence comes from Polioptila caerulea, assembly GCA_013397295.1. Classification (NCBI taxonomy): domain Eukaryota; kingdom Metazoa; phylum Chordata; class Aves; order Passeriformes; family Certhiidae; genus Polioptila; species Polioptila caerulea. Next base: position 133,772 of record VYXF01004095.1, read on the forward strand.
CTGTTTTCAAAAGCTTAATAACTATGGTAACAAGTGTTATTTGTTTTGTTCTGTTTTAATATAAAAAAAGATGGCAGCATTAAGCAAGAAAGCAGTATGTAGTGTCCTAAATAGGAACCTCTGAACTATACAAAGTTTAGTCTAGCTACTCAGTTTAACTTGCTCTCAATCAAAGGCTCCGTGAGGGGCACAATTCATCAGCAGTATTTTAATTTAGGACTCTGAATGCATATTGAAATTATCCCTGGCAGCTTGACTGGAGGAAGAGGCCTTTTAAAAACTGCACTAACACATCAAGATACTCAACAAATACATACATGTTTTGACAATTGTAGAGCTGTATGATTTAACTTCAAAACTAGCCATCCTTCAAGAACTTGAAGGAGCCCATTTTTTTCCCTCAAAAGTACAAGGATGTTGGGCAGCAATTATTAAAATCACAGAGCCTCAAGGCACAGTAAAACACCGCTGTTCTTAAAATCCACTCCAGAAAAAACCCCATCCCCATCAACAGTATGGATAGGTAAAGAATAGTTCAGATGCAAGAGGGAAGAAGAAGAACACCTTTCAGCAGTATTTAAATCTCACACTAAACACCTGAAAGCCCCACCAGTGCTAAAAGCCTTTTTGAGAAAAAAGCAAGACAGGCAGCAGAACAGAGGACACTTGGCAAATGTCCAAAATAGGCAGCTTCACTATAGTGAAAAGCTGAGTACAGACAGTTTCTCAGATGGATCCCAGCTCACAGACAGCCTGGAAGTCCTGAAACAATGCCTGCAGAGATGTGCAGCATGAGAAGGACAAGTATATTTCCCTCTGTGAAAAATAAAGAATGTTTCCTGGACCAGATGCCCCTTAGAAAGAGATGCTGGGTTCCTTGGTGAAAGAGAGAGAAATAGCAGGGCATGAAAATTAGGAATCATCTTGGAAAATCATAAAGACCATATTCTAAATCACCTGAGTATGAACCCATTGTGTGCAGAAGAACAGAGGGACAACCTCTCTGCTGACAACCTCTCCTCAAAGATTTTTGTGGATAGTCATGTGTAGGGCAGGGTGCTGGGGCAGGAATGGTAGAAGAGTTTTAAAATTTACAAACTTGGAAGAATTTGCAAATTGTGCAAGTACAGGGAGAAACTGGGGTGTGTGGAGGGTATTGCTTGATTCTCAAACACCACTGACTTACCATCTGCAATTTAGCCCCAGTGAAGCCTTCTCTGGCAACCAACAGTGCTACAGCAAGATGAGATGCTGTCTTTTAGAGAACATTTAAAAAAAGTGATTGAGAAAGAAATTGAAGTTCACAACAAATTGTTCAGTCTTTTTTTGGTGAGAATGTGACATGGAGTGGTTTAGCTGAATTGTAGGGTTTGCCCTTCAGTGCTGTTCTGAAAAATTCTTATCAAGAACTGAGCCTTACCATTTGTATTGGCCCAGCTCCTCCTACTTTTCAGAAAGCTGTAATTGCACACAGCTTGCTTTACTTTGCTTCAGCTCTCCCCTGGGGAACCAATACTTCTCATTTCAGTGAACAGAGCTGAAGCTGAGAAAATGAAGCATATTGTTACTGAGCTTAAGAGGCAAAAGATGTTTGGAAGTTTTATAAATTTGGCTTAGAAGACAAGAGTCTTTCCTACCCTTACCATCCATTGGGACTAGCTGACCTATAGGCTTATGTTTTGATAATATGGAAAAATATTATCCCACAACTGTAAGGGCACCACCCTTCTCCAAACACCTTTGTACATTGAGCAGACTTTGGCAGCTCCCTCAGCATAATTACAGTCTATCTCAAGTACTGCATATACCATGTATCCTGATTTTCCCCATGGTGTTTAATTCAGATTGAGCATAAATGAACCATAACTACATCTCAGATGGGAAATAAGGCTTCTAACAATCTGAGCAGAGAGGATCTGGAACTGTCATGTCACTGGAGGAGTGAATGCAAAAGGTTTATTTATTTTTAATACAGAACTGATCTAGCATGTCCTAGCATTAGAGTGAATAGTTCAACTCACAACCATGAGGTTACTGGTCATGGCATCGTTTCTAGGCCTACAGTGTACCAAAGAATTTGGATGAAGCTAGTAAGTCACTGGGCTAATGCTCTGTGCTCTGAGCTAACTAGCACTCACTCCAGCTGCGACTCCATTTCCTAGCTTTGCACATACTAGAGAGCTGGAATACACAGATCTTAATCCAGTGGAAGGGTGTGCATCTCAGAGACTACAGAATTCCATAAGATATGTTGGCAAGCCTGTCTTCTGTTTGCCAGAGAGGCATCATATAACTTCTGCTGCAAACTACCATCTTTGTATAAGCTAAACTACCATCTTTGTATAAGCTAAGCTACCTTGAAGACGCAGGACACTCTCCTCTTCCCTTCCTGCTAAAAAGACGTCAGCTGAGCCTTCTCTCTTTGTAGTCCCTGCCACCCACTCCTCTCATTTGCACACAGCTGGTTATGATGCTGTGAGACTTATGGCAGGTGAAGGGCAGTGCAGGCCAACCATTTTCAGAGACCAGGCCTTGCTGTACTCCATCTAAGTGCAGGTCTGATGCCTGATGTGGAGTGGCCTGATGCCTCCTAAGCCCAGTCCCTCTTTTCCATAACCCTTTCCTACTTGGGAAACTTCAATAAGGAGTTTCCCCAGGAAAAAGCACCATGGGACCAAAAGTGTTCGGCATCACTGTCCTAGATCCTATGAAAATAATCCCCTAATCAAAAGTTATTTAGTATACAGGACTGGTTTTAAAGTATTCCAAATGTTTGATACTTACCTTCCTGGCTTGATGTGAATCTTACAGACAAATAAATGATGTTAGCAAAACCTAATGGTGTCTTGAGTACATTTGGACACAGAGTCTTAAAACTAATAACTGTTTCTCACATTACTGTAGGTCACTCATCACTCACGTTATCCTCCTACACAGAATACCCAGCACCTGGGATTCACCTCTTTAGCAATTGAGCCACCAAAGTTTTCAGACGCTGTATTCTACCTCATAAATACTCAATAAGTTTGACACACAAAAATGTTTAGGAACTTCACGTATCACAGCTGAATCAAAGAGATTCATGCCTTTATTAGCTCTAGAAATGGCAAGGAAGTAAGTGACCATACCAGCACAACCAAAATTTTGAAAATAGGCCCTATCATGGCATTTCTACTTCTGCTGCAGGAAAGGCACCATTTTGAAAGTTTTTTGCAATTGTAAGGGAATAAATTTTTCTAAAAGCTGCTCAGGAAATACATACTGCCAAGAAAGTCCTAACTTAGGGATTTTGCAAAACACATTTATCTGCACATGGTAAAGTTTGGATTTCTGACAGCTCATACATCAGGTAATTCTAAGCCTAGAAGTCCATCTTGTAAGAATTGTTTTCGTTCCCTTTTTTGGCCTTATTATTTGGCTTCTTATTTTAAGATCTGTGATTTTAAACAAGCCTTTCTTTCAAAACAAGACATTTTTCCTGCTGGAATTTAAACAACAGTCCTACAGTGCTACATGAATTATCCCCTTAGACAAATGTCAAAATATATAGCAACTCAAAACAAAATAGTGCCTACTGTCTTCAGTGCAGGCTTACAAGCAATAAACTCTGAGAAGCTTTTGTAAAAGAACTTGTAATTGTTTATTTTATATGAAATAACAGAAATACTTTGGCACCAGAGTGCTAGCATAGAGAGTAAAAGTATATTTCTCTTGTTCTTTATAGAGAACAGAAATGGGCAAATGGATGAAAGTAAAAAGTTGGGGTTTTTTTTGAGAATTCTGAAAGGCAGAAATAATTCTCTTTTAGATGTTTGAAACTTAAGTGTCTTTAAAACTTATATCTATAGGGGGTTTGTCAAAAATTAAAATGTTTAGGCTTTTGAAATGTTTAGGTCCTTCCCAAAGAAATAAGACATAAATCTTTAGCAAAACAATTACTCACAAAAATTTTGCTTTAATTTCTTTTTTTTTCTTCACTAATTTTGTGAGAATGGCACCCATGAAAAAAGTCAAACTTCAGTATGTGGAGATTTGTGTTATTAACCCATGTTTCCTATATCTTCAAGAGAGTATAAGATATAGGATTAAAATTATGTCAACAAGCAAGCACATTCCCCCTGAAACCACTGAGATTTAGGATGAAATTCAAGAAAATGTCTTTAGGTATATGAATCAGAGCTGTGTATGTGAGGAAGTAAAAGTACTAAGCTCACCCACTGGGTTCTGTGAATGGCTTAACATTTTTTTAAAGTCTGGCTTTTCTTTTGTGATCCTGAATTTTGACATAGCGTTTTAAATATCCAGATTTTAATTTCTGTTGCTATAATAGTTTGTACATTTCATTTTCATTGTGAAGGTTTTGTAGCTTTACATACACATATAGAAAATGGTATCTTCAACATCACTACAGAATATAGTAGAAATTGAAGTCACATTTGCCTTCTTCAGCTAGTGTAATCTCCGAGTATCATCACTGAAGATAAAGCTCTTCACAGTGGCTTTCAGAGTAGCTACAAGCACAGCTTGGTCCACTCTGTCTTCAGGGAGTTGCAAAATGGCCCTATGCTACATCTTCTCTGTAACGCACTTTTAATTACTTTCTGGCCCTGATTTGGTCCTTTGAAACTAAGCAGATGGTCCTGCCACCCCACTGGCCCCTTCTCCATGAAAGACTGGTGTTGGCAAGTGAATCCTTTGTAGATGAACCCAGGAGAGGCAGTCACAGTGACAGCTGTGGGACCAGCTAACCCTTGACTAATGGGGCATTTGTGATGGCTGTGATTTCTGAAGACATTGACAGTCTTGGAACCACACTGACAGCCCTAGAGGGAGGTCTGGTATTTCACACACACTGTCCAGTACATAATTTTTACATTTGGAGGTTATGCATGGATGCACATGAGCTAGGCTCTCCACAACCATTTTGAACCTTCCTAGTGCTTGGCAGTGCAGGTGCATTTTCCCTCTATTACTTAAAAAGAACCAAAACCAAACCAGGCTTGGGAGGCCAAAAGCAACAAAGCCACAGTTTTGACAAGTGACTATTAAGTTGATGTTCTGGGATACTGTAATTTTGAGACAACAAAGTTTGTGATCATTACTCTTCCTGCTCCCAGGTCTCTGAACTGACGACCAAGAGCCAGGTCCTTCTGTCTGGCCACCTGTCACGAGGTGCTGCAGACTGAGTGGTGGCCTCAGAAGAACTTGTTCACTGTCACTGGTTTTTCAGATTTGCCACATGGAGCTGGCTAGAGTTTAGGAGTCAGTGGTTTGCGAAAGAGCTGCTGGCAGTCAGTAGAAGCAAAGTGGGAAAAAAAGGCTTCTAACAATCGGAGCAGAGAGGATCTGGAACTGTCATGTCACTAGAGCAGACATTCTCAGCAGCAGACTCAGCAGGTAGGACAGACGGCAGCTCTATCGGATTATTATATATTATTATATATTATTAATATCTATTATATATATATTATTATATGATATTGTTTTAAAATAGGAAATACCTCAGAGAAGGACCCGTTTTTTAGGCTTTGTGTAAGGACATTTTGATAAATGTGATGGAGAGAAAACCTGGAGGTCTCTCATCTATAAGCAACTTATTCCAGCTGTTGCTGAGCCTCATTTCCTGACCTCAGGGACCTAACATTTGACTCCTACTAGACCATTTTTAGCTTTGTACCAGAAACTGAGATAATGGCCTTGTTCTAATGGGAAGCATGACCTCTGAAATCCTGCCCATGTGTAAACACCCATCCTGACCCAGTTTGTACAATTGACACAGCAGCCAAATGAAACATCATACACTTAAAATACTGTTTCTATATAGAGTCAATCAGTAGTTGAAGGCAGGCCTGTCTCATCTCTCACCTGCCAGCCACTTGGCTTGGGGTGCTAGTCAAGTGAGCTCTCCTAATTCATCAGATGCCAAATCACCAAAATTACCTCTTTCTTAACAAGATCTAAGTTTAAACTAAGCATATTTTGCAAGTTATTCTTCAATGTATCATATCTGTTATTTATCAAATGTTCTTTTGCCTTACTTTATCTTCGTGCTTTTCTTCTGCCCACCCACAACTCTTGGCACTTTAAAATTAGCATCTCCTGCACTATTTTAAAATAATGAGTGAGTTTTCAGAACAAGTGCTCAGTTAATCATATTTTCAGGCCTATTTTTTCAGTTTCTATCCTTCTGCTCAGACCAGTATGCAGCCTACCCAACTACTATTTAACATTCAAGGGAGCAAGGGTAAGGAATTTAAGAGTTTTACTCAGACTTACTGGAAAATAAGAGAGACTATTTTTTTTCTCATATGATGCATTTTTCTGCAATTTTTGTGTTATTCAGAGGTCCTTCTCCAAAAGCTCTGAAAACTACAATTGTACAGACTTTTCTAAAATCTTCTAGGGTTAGAAGACAGGGATGAGAGATGCATGCTGAGTGATTTGTTTTTGTGGTGTTGGAACCATATGAACATATAGTTTCACTATACCCAAACTAAAGAAGAGCTTTCTTTAAGGTTAGGTTTGAACAGAACTTTCTGAAATCAAATTTCAGCTCTGAACTTGTTTAGACAGTCCTAATGGCTAGGCACCTCTTCCCAAGCTTGTCATGTGCTCTACTTTTGGTGAAGGAGTTGGTCGGTGTAATTAAATGCTTATAACAAAGAATCCAGAGCACAGGTCCCCAAACAGGCATCTTCTCACTGCTCACAAAAAAGATGGGTTACCTGACATACACCCAAACTGCACTACTAACATTTATCCTGACAGTTTTTCCCCATCCTGAAGGGGACACGCAGAGGCTCTTGAACCCAGCCTACACATATTCTGTGTCACTCCAGATCTCACTCTTGGCAGGAAGAAGAACAGACAAATTTAAAAAGCACAGTACTGCCACCTTCTTGATTTTATTTGGAAAAATACGACCTAAGGTTGATGAAAAGGCAGAAAGTTCTTCAACCTATTTTTAAACAAATGAAGGAGATTATATGGATGTTTGCTGGAAGGGACAGGAGATCTATGTACATGGGGATCATGAAAGGATTTGGGAGAGCGGATGAGAGAAGAGAAGCACTGAATGGGTGAGATGATCAAGTAAGCAGCACAAATTATGAATGCTGAGGTATTTCCTGGATATTCACATCCTGAGTAGCAAGACAACTGAGGCCCCTGAATGGACAAGAGCTATGGCTCAGTTGGTCAGAGCACAACAGGAAATGCCCAGGACCTAGAAAACTGCTTTTTTATTTACTTGAAAAAGAGATGTATCATCACTTGGATTTGCAGTAGGAGACACCAAGACATCAACAGCAATTCACTTGTGAATAGTTTAGATTAATAAACTGGCTTAAGGGGAGGGAAAGTGGAAATGGTAGCTGATCGGGAAAGAACCATACATGTCTTCCTTGGTTTTGGTTTCTGTAACTCCGGAATAAAACGGCTAAGACTTTGGGATACAGCCCAGGACTGTGATTTCTCTTGGATGGTCAGTTACAAGTGACACACACAGAGTATTTCAAAGTATGACAATAATCTCCGTTTAATGTCAAAGGGTAAGGGATGGAGAGAGAGAAGCAGGTAAAGTAATTCAGCTTCTAACCATGGTAGTGTCTGAGGCAGATGAATTCATTTACCAATTGGCTGTGAATGTTTTCCCAAGGCAAGAATTTTGCTGAGGGCTATCACTGCTGCCACCTTTGAGAGGAGGCATCCTGGAGCTCCTTCACAAGCACCCAGGGCTCTTTGTTCATATATGGTCAGCTGAGACAGTAGAGCTCTCCTGTCTGGCATAGAAACATGGCCCAGCCACAACTTTTCTTATCATATCTAAACTGGGCTTCCTTATAAGTACAGCTTTCTAACTATCTAACTAACACAATAGGTACAAGCCACCCAGTCATTGTAGCCAGAAAGTTGTCACTGGCCACTGCTGGTGGCAGGGAAAGTCGCGGGCTTCATTATGTTCGTAGTGTGCTACAGTTTTGTTATCTACGGGTTTTCAGGGAATTGATCCTGAAACATGTAACTCTTCCCCCACTCCAAAGGCAAAAGGTGTGCTGAGCAGTCTGTTTCAGAAGGCAGTGAAACACCGTTGGGATATCTTTCACTGCTAATGAAGTTGGCTTCTAAAGAGCAAAGCTCTGAGGTGGCAAGATAGAGTTGCAATGGCAGCTGTACTCTTTGAACCCTCAGGGGAGATACCGTCTCTGCCAGCTCTTCCTTGGCTTCTACCACTCCAGAGGCCTCACTTTATTAGTAGTAAATCACATCTGCTTTGCCAGTTTCCAGAGTCTGTTGTTTTTCTCTGCTGCACCAGCTGTACCCTCCATGACACCAACACACAAGTGAAAGTTAGCTTCTATTTCTCTTGTAATTTATTGATTGTATATCCATATGATGGAAAGATAAGCACTGCACCTGGGAGGGCTGCCTGAAACCCACAGCAATGTCTCACTCACATGCACATATGGCTGCAGGTTGGCTCACATTGGAGTCTGCTTGTGGTAATTCCTTCCATCATTTTGTTTACAGCTGTTTCTGTATTTTGCGTAACAGGCTAGCAACTACTAGCCTAACAACTACGTGTTAGCAACTACTGCCTGGGATTCTTGACGTGTGTCGAATTTAAGAAGACGGACACCAATGCAAATGAAGCCAGAAGTGGCAGCAGTTACTGTTGGCACTACTTATACATAAAAAGAGTGACAACCACTGCTGCTTCTCGTGCTGTGCAGAAGAAAATTCACACAGGTAAATCCAAAGTACTAATCAAGGAGAGACTGGATTTCCTTCTGGACTGATGAGGAACTACTGGACAAAACTAAAGCTTTTCACTCCCTATATCTCTCTCTGTTTCTTGAGAATGCTTAGAGCTTGGCCATATTCAAGAGCTACATGAAGCCTTAGACCAGCTTATAATTTTCCCACATGGCTTTTTATTAGGGGGCTTGCACTGAAACACTTGTGATTTCTGGCTTCTTGTTTATACCCCACTTCAAAGCTAATTAATTACAAAACTCTTCTCTCTGAAGACTTGAATTTTGCTGCATTTGAAAAGAATGAAAAATAATTATGTATCAAGTAAGGAAGGACTGGTCCTTAGACTCTTGGCCTCTGAAGAAGTACATTCTCCCATTGAGGCTAAAGTTTGAGTTTGGTGTAAGCAGCTCTAAGAAATTCTAGTGGAAGAAATAATAAGGGAGGCAGTCAGCATGAGATGCTGTTAATGAAACCAGCATTAACAGAGGCACTTGTGAAGGTGAAGAGCAAAACTGTCCGGAACCAGCTTGGTCCCACTGACCCCCAAACCCATAGGAGATTAAAATGTCTGCAGAAGTGGAGAGGATTCTCTATAGCCTGTCCCTCTTCTCAGCTCCTGCTACAGGCATCCCTCAGAGCCATTGTCACCAGATGTGGCTCCCATCCACTGACACGATACAGAGAGACACCCCTCCACCCCTCCCAAGTGGGTAATATGAAGACAGGAACTACTATTTCTTTCCTACACATCTACACAATTCTGGTGGCAAACCATGATCAGAAGAGGGAGGCTATCACTAATGCTCAGTATGAAAACATACAGACTTAATTGTTCCTACTCAAGCTGATGCTTTAGAAAAATTGAGCCGATCAAAGAATTACTTATTCCAGAGTGGAAAGCTGATAAATCTCTTGGGTGACCCTTTCTTCCCCCCTGAAATAAAAGTCAGAATTTAAAACCTAGAGCCATGATTTACTTACATTTACTGTAAAGACCTTTCTGGGATTTTCAGGGAACTCTGTCTTACAATTCTCTCCTTTCCAGTGAGAAATTTAACAATTCCCAGGATTATGAAAACAGAAGGAATTTGCTGAGTTATATCATATCCAAATGATAATGGAATAATTTCTATTCAAGGGAGACAATTTTTCCATTTTAGCATTCTCTTTAGGACACTCCACCCTTTTCTGCAGACTTGCTAAAATCTCATTCCTTCCATCTGAGCTGCTCCAAGAAAAAAATGGAAGTAACTATTTTCCTCAGCAAAAGCTGACTTGGGAGAAAACATTATCCTTTTGAACATAGCACACAGGATCCTTTCTTATCAGAAACTGGATGAAAGTATCTTGGAGGCATTTTCTTTGTTCAGTACAGTTACAGGGAGCTTTAAAACTGTTCAGTCACTGACAGGCTGTTTCTTTTCAGAGGGATTTTACTATCTGCCTTCCATTTGATTCCACACTACTTAATATGTGGATGTTTCTGCACGTCCAACCAACATATCTAGACACAGATAGCTCTGTCTCTAGGAACAGTGGTGGTGGTACGATGAAAACAGATTGATCATTAATTTTATTCCACTGTTGCAACTGTGTGTGCAACTCAATATAGAAAGCAGGGCCTATTCTTAAAGTATTCTTAAAACTGCCATTAGCTCTGGCATCTTTTTTAGAAACACATCTGGCTATTAAGCCTCAGTTCTCTTCTTGTCAGGCAAGCCGAGGTGACCACTACAAAGATTAATACATATATTTTGAGGAATACTGGAATACAGGAAAATATATATAAACAGTCAATCTATATAACCAGATCTTTGGAAACAGATTTTTGTTGTGGGGCCTTTCTCTCTCCTCCTCTCTTCTGCAAATCCTGTAGAAGGAATATGGGCACTGCCTGGCTATGAACACTTGAGCAGCCTGAGGCACAGTGCCTCCATTTCCATCTTCTTCTCCAAGATGGGTATCAAAATGTGGACCCTGACTGTGTGCAGAGTTATATAATTTTTTTCACATATTTCTGTAGGAGCCTTTACTGTCTTTCCAAGGACAAAGTTGACAGTGGCCAGATAGTGAGCTCATCAGCTATCTTGGATGTCTAAAACATGATAAACAAATTAACTCATCTGATATCTGTCACTGTAGAAATTATTGTCTGAATAAATAACCTGCTTCTCAGATGTACAAAGCAGTGCACCCCTGATTTGAGCATCAGCTGGAGCCTTGAGATACAGGGACCTTGGAAAATTAGGGCATTTATGGCCACTCAGAGAACAGTAAAAAATATTTGCAAATAGCAGACAAGACTCTAACACTTACTCAGTATGGGCAGTGTTGAGGCTTGTTCATCTTCCTATAAACATTAACAGTGCTAAAAAATATCTAGGAGGGCTTTTTGCTTAGTTTGTTTTCAGAAAGAAGGAGGAGTGGAGAGCATGAATATTTGTTAGAGCTTGTTTTCAGCATACTAACCGATCCAATTTCAGTAAAATTCCTTATTATCTCAACAAGTAAGACTAGAGATACTGTTAACTCATAGGATTTGTCAGGATCCACCCTAAAAATGGCAAGTGTTTGGCTCAGCCTCTTATTAAAGCTGCCTTAAATGTATACTCTGCTCTTTGTGAATGTTTGGTAAGCTAAAAATATGTGCCATTCTGAAATGGACACTCACTTATGCAAATTCTGTGACTGGTAAAGAGAGATTGTTTCTACGGAGGAGATTTGTACCCAGATATGGAAATGTGTCTGCTTTGGATTGCCACCCTTTCCCCTGCTGTGGTGTGCAATCCCTGCATGGGACATTTCTTGAGCACTTACCCACATAAGCATACAAACACTTCATAATGCTACAACAAGCAACAACCTATGTAAGAAGAACAGGAGCACGGCTTAGTTGCAATATTGTCACATTTGCTCTTGCTCATTTCTCTGAACCCCTGTAAAACAGATTATTAAGGCCTTCATTTTGCCAAGCTGTCTCTATGACCCAGATCCACTCCTGCTTGCACCCTCCTCCTCTGCTGCAGTTTGGCTGGCATCTCTGTCCCCTGCACCAAACTGGTCACATACATTCCTTTTGGGAGTGATGGTCATCTGTTCTTCTCCTCCCAGCTACTGAAATCTCCTCCTGGTTCCAAAGCCATGACAAATTCAGGCTGCCCTACACGGTCTGTGATTTTGTGATTTACATATCGTATGGCTGCTCTTCACACACGAATGACTTTCATTTTACACTCAGCAAAATTCATAGGTTAAACCTTGCCCTTTTCATCCACATAGGGGAAAACAGATATGAGTACTAAGCAACTGAGTGGAGTGGGAGAAAAAGTTGAGGGAGGCGGAAAGAGGAAAGGCTTTACCATTCTTCTCTCATGCTGAGGTATCTGCCTGATGTAAGGAAGTATCCAGCCTAGACAAAAATTAGGAGAGAGTGTTAATGAATTTTATTCTATTGTTGCAAATTTTGTGTCCAATTTAACTAATTCATAAAGCAAAGCCCTCTACAGAAAGTACTCTTAAAACTGCCATTAGGTCTAGCATCTTCACAAGAAATGTGTCTGCCTACAACATCTCAGGCCTCTTCCTTTCAGGGAAGCTGAGGCAGCCACTACAAGGAATAATACACATTTTTTGAAGGAAGCATTTTTTTTGTCATAGGCTGATGACCCTGGCTATCTGGTCTTGTTAGTCCACTGGGAAACAAGACATGTTCAGAATGAGCATTGAAAAAAAGATTTTTTTTTTAACCTTTTTCAGTAAAATAGGTGACTGTCTTACAATCATCAGCACAGCCTAAAGGCATTAAAGGATGTTTAACAGCCTGGTAGCTTTCCTCAGTCAGCAGGGGCTGAAGTGGGGCATCCCTTTAGGATTTGCCTGGCTGATGATGTGCACAGTTTGACAAGCCCTGCCACTCTGCCAACTCACCCCCAGCCACCTCTAGCTACCCTGCTCACAGGCCTTTCCAAGCCTGAAGTGCCAATACAAACAATGAGACAAGCACTTGCCTTGCTTCTGTGCGTGTTTCAAAGAGGAATGAAACATCTTGACATGAACTAGCCACAACCCAGAATTCATTGTTTTTTCAGCTTTTTTTTTTTTTTTTTTTTTTTTTTTTTTTTTTTTTTTTTTTTTTTTTTTTTTTTTTTTTTTTTTTTTTTTTTTTTTTTTTTTTTTTTTTAAATAAAAAGTGGTGTTTCATTTCAGGAAAGCATCTGGAAACCTTGCTTCCAAATAAACTACTTTTAGACTAAACTTTGAATGACAAGCTTCTGAATGAAGTGAGCTCTTCTAGCAATTTATAAAAGAACAGCCAGAAAATGGGAAAATATCTTTTCAGCTAAAATTAGAGCAGCAGACTTAAACAACAGAGTTAGAAGTGTTTGGGCTATATCTGGCAATTTAGAGGGACATTCCATCAGAAAAAACTGTGGTTTTGTTCAAGAATCTCTGAACTTATATAACCCCCAGAAGACTTGTTTAATAACCAAAGTGGATATCAGTTGGTTTTTTTCTTATATAACAAGGCATCTTTAAGCAATGAGACTGAATTTTCACTCTGCAAACCCTAAATTGCCTTCCAAAGACAAAACTTGCAGAAAAGCCACACTGGAACAACCGCAAGTGTGAAGATGAGTGAGGGAGTCCTGATAAACCCATGCTACATTCAAACTAACAGTATCTACACAGCCTTGCTAAACAGAAAATTCAACCCCAAATGGAAAGGAGCTTGTAGTCACTAGAACCTGTTAATGCTAGTGAAATTGAATCAGACAGATACTACACATATGAGCAGCTGTATAAAACTCCAAGCTTCAGCTGGACAATCTGACCTGCTGAGCTATTCCTAAACTGCCATTAACTCAGTACTGGGATACCAATGCCATTACAATGTTAGAGGGCGATCAATTTTCAACAGAGAGTGCCATAATGCCAAATTCATAGACAAAAGCAAACCTATAATGTGTAACAGGAACATAGTTACTTGTATCACCATGTAGGTTCATTTAAATCTTGTGTGTGGGAAGGCTCTGCATCCTTTCAAATCAAAACATTACTCATGACTGTTTTCCTTCCAAGTAGTTCATCTGTATGAACCACCTCTGAAAAGTGTTTGCATTTGCTCATTCATGTGCTGCCTTACCCTAAAGGCTTTTACCAACTGATTTTAAGAGGAAATGCTTTTCAGGGTTGCACAGCACAGTGTTTTGGGGCTGCCTTATCCTGTGGGCTCGGTTCCCCCTTGGCATTTGCCTGGCTGAAGGCAGATGGTGGTGGGGGTCTCTGGCAGCTGGTGAGCAGATGACAGTCTCCGGGTGCACTGTCTGCTCCAGCATGCTGCAAGGCAGCCAAACTGAGCTCCTCAGGGTCAGTCCTTCCGTGGCATTCTGAGGATTGCTCTAAATCTGGGAAGGAGTTAATCAGACTGTAGCTGGCTGTGATGCGTCTGCAGCCTTAGAAAGCTGATTAATATTTTTTTCAGGAGTAAGACCTCAATGTAGTCACTCCCAGCAACATATTCAATTATTTTTTAAAGGCTTCAGCATCAGCTATCTGCAACATACAGTCTTACATTAACCAAATTTTATTTTTAGTATTTACAGAAGCAGTGAAATTAAAAGATACCATAGGCAAATCAAACTGAGGAGGTACCAAGCCATGAACTGTATTTTGTGCTGGTTTATATCCCAAACTGTGTCAAATCATAAGACCTTTAGATATGTAAGAGCAGGAATGACCCCACTCTGAGAGGCATGGGAGTTGGTTGCAACAGAGGGATTTTAAATCTAAGTTTGGGGATTGTGAAGATTAAATGTTGCTTTGGAATTATCTTTCTGCTGTCTGAGGCGTTCAGTCCAGTGCCTTGACCACATGCTGCTTGTTCCCTGTGGCAAACCTTTCACACTTGGCAGCTTGGAGAAAAAACAGAATACATTTGCTGGAACTTTACACATATATTAATTCTTGGCCAGAGTTAAAGGAAAATCAAAACAATAATTTCATGGATAAAGTGTTAAGCCATTGAAAAGGGGGACTTCTAATAAAACTGATGATTTAATCCATATGAGCAAATTGCCCATAGCTGGACTATAGAATTGTCATGGCAAATAGTCCAGTGTGAAGATTTTAGTCCCTGGGAAACATGAATGTTTCCCATCACCCTCAGAAGCACAATGCATTGCTCAGTCTGTGGTGATAGAAGGATCAATCACTTTCAGGTGAGGGCATAAAGCACCTCGTCCTGTCCTCCACAGGGGAAAGGGAGAAAGAACCCAAAAACAACTCAAAAACAACTGCTAGTACGGAATGCAGTCTAAGATATCCTGCTGTGAAAGTGGTTTGTTTGCACAATAGTCTTATGAAAGATGGCCTACTATATAGCTGTTGGGATTTCATTGTTGGTCTTCTATAGCCAATGGGGATTTAACCTTTAGGTCCTCAGATGCTCCCTAGTGCAGCAATCTTTGTCCTCAATAACCTTACCAGCCATCACACTTCTCATCCAACAAATATTTGGAAATTCCAGCCTGATTTCTCAAGAACTCCTAAAAAGTGACTGAAGCAATATCCCCAAGTCAGAGATAATCATAAATGCCTTCCTACTTGCAATAAGGAGCTTTGAAACTTAGTCACACAATAGTTCATGTAACTTGGTTACTGGTGGGAGCAATGGGAAGGGGTAGTCAACCTAAGTGGTTTATTGTGGAAAGGAGGAGGAACCACTGCAATCCATCCCAGAAAATCTGTGCTGCCTGAGTGGGGTCCTATGCATGAACAGACTCCCACTTTTAAGCCCTGGAGTGAAGAGCACTTTAACCTCAGGCAGGCAACATAAAAATGCTAACTGGACCTTTCTGCCTATTGGTCTGTGAGGTGAGATACTACACTGTGTTAGCTAAGGAATGCGCTCAACTTGGCTCCCCTGGGTTCATCGAGCAGAGATGAATGCACACTGTAAATTTGAGTTCACCCCAGACAAGATACTTAACTCCTTTAAAGCTTGCTGGTATTTCTGCTTTCTATCTACCAGAGAGCAACAGCCTTTCAAATTACAGGCAGAAGTTTCCCAGAATCTCAGCAATATTTCCTCCCTTTCACTAGTAAATTCAAACAAAAGCGTCTTCCCACATATCTTGGTGCAAGGAGAATCAAGTATTAAGTTGCTCCGCCTTCCAGATCTGCTCTTACACAGCTGAACATATGTTGTTATTCCAGATCCAAATACCACTTCAACACCTATGCTCTTCCCAGATTCAAAAGCCATTCATAGTGGGGCTCAGAACAAGCCTGTGGAAGTTTGCCAATGCTCAGGTAAAATTTAAATGAATTGAATAAGGTTTCTTTGGGGTGCTTTGAATGGTTTTCATTAGAGCTGCTTAAGCTAAAAGGATCTTTCCTTTAACTCTTATGTTTTGCTATTCCTCAGGAGAGATTTTCAATAAGTTTTCCAGGTATACATGGCTATATTTGTATTGGAGTGTTACACATCTTCTACGTGGCTTAGAAGTGCAGATGTAGCTGGCGTTATTTTCATTCTCCAAGGTGTTAAATATATCAAGCTCGAAAAAAAAAAAAAAAGATTGGCACTTTGCAGCCCAAGTGTAAAAATAATCAGACATCATAACCATGAGAAAGGCCACATCCAAGTCTGAATTTATGCTGCAAATGATAGTTGAAACTTCATGGTGGGTGTTGGGATCCTTATGATGGGTTCATTCCTGCTAGGCAGAGGGCTGGCTGCAAAGGTCATTTGTGCCAGGAGTTGTCAGAGCTCCCCAGTGGGCTTGCTGGCCAGCTTGTAGGAACCAAATTGCACCAGGGATAAGTCAGGGAGATGAGGAAGGATGGCTGCTGTGGCAGAGCCGCTGAGCAAGGAACCTCAAAACTATCAAATCCAGACAGCTAAAGTGGCAGAATCTGTTAAAAATGGCATTGATTTAGGAAGGGAGATAAAAGTACAATAACATTTCCTTCTATCATACATGTAAGGCCTACTTCTGGAAAAGATTTCTGTTCACCCAGTCTAGAATTAGGCGCTTGTTTTGAAATGTAAAAAGAGGTGTTTTCTCACTGTGCACAAATATTTCACCCAGTCCAGAATTCAGGAAATCCTGTTATACAATGGGAGATTTGGAGATGGGTGTCTGTCTGACCTTTAGGAAGCAGAATTAACAGAAGCCATATCAGTCAGAGGTATTTAAAAGCAAAATTAGAGCATGGAATCCTGTGGAGTGACCTAACAGGGCAGCATGTGTTTGCTTTACAGCTTGGCCTTCCAGCACTAGAAGTTTAACCAAATTCAGAGATTTTCACTGGACTTGGTATTCAGCTTCTCTTATCCAATGTCACTTCTCACAAGTTGTGTAAAATAATTACATATGCAATGGAAAATTGCAAGTTTTCTTCCCTGTGACTTTTTCCCTAATGTGAATCTACTATTTGCCCAAAAAGCAGCAGGGAGCAAAAGTTATTTAAAGTCAGATTGTATTTTTTTTCTTTTCAGGGCAAACTAATTATAAATCAGGAAAAACAAGGATGTATTAAGTGAGTTACTTCTGAACTCGTTTTTACCATAATCACACATGGCACTACAGGGAATTGCCAAAACTAGACAGGTAAATAAATGCACAGAACTTTCAGAAGATGGTGCAAAGTGAAGACATAAAGAACAAAGAGATTGGAGACACATTACCAGCTCTCCTGGAAAACTTATTAATGAAGGTGACAGGATTAAAGAGAAGAGGACAAAGAATCTTAATGCTTACTTTTCACTCTCCCTCTCCCCAAGACTTCTCCAGGGAAGGTTTTTGAAAGTTTGAACACACTCAAGCCTAAGGGGATCTCAATTAGGAATATGTTTCAGGGACTCTCTATGATTTATGGAGCTGACCTGACTGCTCTCACACGTTACATCTTACAGTAATATTATTGCAGCTGTGAAGAAATCCCAATGTCTGTATTTCTGGATGATTACAGATGGACATCATGCCCTGGATATAACATTTTGGAATGGCATATAGTAAACTGTAAATCTACCATGACAATCAGGAATAGAACTTCAAATCAAGAAGTGTTGGTTTTAATTGCTCAACACCCAATGATACTGATAGGAATGTGGCAGTCAAAGCAGAATATAAAACTCTGAAAACATGCCAGTCCTCAAGTCCTCACTAAGTCAAAGTCATCCCATTATACTGAATTCAGCATCGGCATGGATGACCAAAACTATTTAGGCACACACACTTAACTCCAGTTTAATCTGAGTGATGACTGCAGTCCAGCCCATAGGATTTCCATTAAAATGTATCCAAAAGATAGCTCTTCTCTTTTCCTCTGTTTAGCAGCAAAGTTGGACATGACAATTAAAAGAATGCATTTGTCTTACTAAAATATTCTCAGATACAGCTATAACCTAGTTTCTGAGGCTATGCAATTAGCTGGAAGAAAATGGCCTTTAATTTTCCCCATTATCTTTGGACCTTCTCTGGGCACCACATTTATCACAAACACTATTCTGAATGAGGCAGAGACACTGTTAGAGTACTTCTGGTGAATAGTTAACAACAATAACAAGAACTAGCACTAGCAGGGATTTTTTCCCCCCACTGTTAGCTCACAGATTGATTTTCTTCTTCTGCCTTGACTTTCTTCCTTTAATAAATATTAACAATTTTGAGCCACTGGGAAAGTTGATTGGAAAAAAAAATCAGTATCCCCTAATGATGGCTTTGTTAGAATTGATACCTTCTCAGAGTGCAATGAGGCAAGCTTAAGACAAGTAATGAATAGCTGGGGAAGCTGAGAAGGCCTTTTTTCTCCCCACAAAGTATTCATACACCCACAAACACAGAGAGTAAAACATTCATTGCGTATCTCTGCTGCCTTTCTCATAAATGTAATGAAATGTTTCCCTCATTTGTCCCTGAGAAAGATTACCTTCTCAGGCAGAAACAGCAAAGAAGGAAAGCATGGTTGTAGTCTTATATCTTTTAAATGCCTGTTATATGAGCAACTTAAAAAGCAGTATCTAGGAAGGTTTTGGGGTTTTTTTTTGCCCACCGTACTTGTGGCACCATCACCCTGGTGCATCATTTCCACTCATCTGCTAAAACAGACACACAATGTTCTGCACACTTTGTGTGTCTGAAACCCAGGGCTCCACAGGGAAACCAGGATGAAGAGTAACCAGCACATCTATCCTGCGCTCCCAGGAGAGCACAAGTGTTACAACTGGGTTTTCCAATTCAGAAATCTAATTTCATCACTTGTGATTAACTGTACAGAGCTTCTCCCTATTGTGTAATTCATCAATTACAATAATAGTTCATTGAATTACAATAGTTCCTGATCCTACTCTCCACATCCCCCCGTTTTATTTTATATCTAGAGAGTCTACCTATCAGCAGTTTCAGGGGTTCATTATTATTCAAAGTGAAGTTTAACACCTAAGATAGAAAGCTGTTTTTCTTTTTGAATTAAATCTGGCTGACATTTACTTAGTCATTTCTCAGATCTACAAGTAAAACAAGAGAAGTAGCTTTGTTATTTCAGTCTGCTTTCATAATTTTTCTAGGCCAGCTTGAATTAAAAAAACAAACAGGAAGCCCATATACTGGGTTTTGCAAATGAAAAGCCCTTTGAACAGCTAAAATGGTAGACTAAATTCAGGGGTTATATGTCAAGTGGTTCAAGATTTTCATCATAGATAGATACAAGAGTCTTAAGTTAAAATCCCAGCTCTGCTTAAATTAAAACCAAAGACTCATGATCACTTCAGCCCAAGATCATGTAAACCAGTCAAGAGGAGGGAGGAGTTCATCTGCAAGTTAAGTTGGAAGGAGTCTAAATTAAACATCCTTGTGTGATACTTTGTTGTGAAAGATGTCCACAGAAGGTGACAACCCCAAACAAAGCTAGGGCTTTAGTGAGATCAGAGGTCTATGGAATTTGGCAGATAATTATACTTATATAAAATATTAAAGTCATTTCTAGAGCATAACAAAAATTTCATCCTGTTACAATAATCTACAGATGGATTTAAAATTAATGGAATTAATTCAAAAGTTTTCTATTACATGCCGTAATTTTTCCACAACACTGTTGCTATTATCTAAGACTTGGCTGGATGACTCACAAATACTGGAAGTGACTCATGCTTTTCACTGAGATCACCATTAGGACAGGTAAACACTGAAGAAAGGTGCTTCTGGCAGGTATGCAGAGACAGTGATTCATGCATGAGGGCAGGAGACAGATGTTTTCCCAGCTGAACCCTCCTGGTCATTTTGGCCACATCAGAACAAGGCAATTGCAGAGATGACAGTGTGGATACCAGCCAGGCATGGCTCCAATATGTTTGAGGAGGCAAGGGTTCCTCATTTTTGCAGTTCTACCATAGCATCCAATATCACTTTGACTGTTTCGATATCTTTACAGAATCACTGGTCACTAATGATCTTGCTATAGGTATGGAAAGTTTTACTAGAGAAGAACGGATGGCTTTACCTCCAACCATGAAGATATAATAGATGCAACAGAGAAAAGAGACTAGTGCTTATGTAGGCATCATACTGGAAACTTACCAAGCGTAGCATAGCACTCTGTGCTAGCACAGAAACATGCCCTCCTTTCTTCTCCCAGTAATTAATGCAGAAGGAGGAAAATCAGGACATGGACCATGATGAATCCCTATGAAATAAAATATGGACTCTATGGAAAGTGGTACAGCATAGAGGATCTATAACCTGAGAGGTCTTTTGCCCTGATCAGAAAAAACCCTACCATCTATGCAAGATGGCAGAAAAAACTCTTGATGCCAGTCGCTAGAACATGTAGTAGAAGATAAGTGTAAATGGGTACTTCCAGCACCTATCTTGGATTCCCAAATGGTAGCGGCTCGAGTGAGTCGCACAAGTGGTATACCACGTATAGATTTTGCCATATAGTTTTATTTTTCTTCTGGCAGTAAAATAGAGGTAAAATATGTTAAAAACACAGTCAAAATATTCTCACATAGTAACTGAGAAAGGGAGAAAAAGCAAGGCACATAGAAGACATATTTTCTGCATGAAGCAACTGTTCTTTCTGCTTAAAAAAAGTCTTTGGGATTCAATGAGGAATTTCAATGGGAAAATCAAATGTTTGATTTCACTTGACCGTGTTCATTAAGGTTGTACAGGCAGACTTTCAAACATATTCTCTTCCCAACAACTCCTATTAAGAACAATGAGACTTGCTGTATGCTACACAAATTGTATTATGTAGCAGGAACAGGATAAGGAAGCAAAGCCTTCACAAACACAGCAGTGCCAAAGATCTGCCACTGAGCTCAGCAGTGCCTCTTCTTGGCCTGTTCTCTTATGTCGGTGCTGCTGGAAACAGTTGTCAGATAAGGCAAACATTGTGAGCTGGTTTCTCATTTGCTGGCAGTCATGCAGCACCTAACCCTGAGAAACTATGGAAAACTGTGTCATCATTTGGCTTCATCATATTTACATTAATCTGACATGCACACAGAGGAATGAGAACCAGGCCCTGAAACTTCACATGCCATGTGGGGAAGGAAAGCCACTTGTTGAACGTCAACAGCATGTTCAATCAGTGCCAAGAATCACAATATATTAATAATATATTCTCTATGGCATTAAGAAGCTTGGAATTAGATCCAAAAGAGCAAAGAAGTTGCTTGGAATTAGATCCAAAAGTGCAAAGAAGTTGCTTGGAAAAAATGTTGTGCACTTTCACTGCTGTCGTATGTCACCCTGCCAGCATGACTGATCTTACAGAAGATGAGCCAAAATAAAGAGTGGGTGATTTCCTTTGCAACGAGGACAATAAAATATATTTGCTATTAGACACAAACCGTAAAGATGAAAAGAAATGTGGAATTAAAAAAAAGATTAGGAAATATTTGTATTTCTTGCAAATACTTGAAAATATAATGAAATAATTAATCTCGTGTTAAAATTATCTCCATAAATGATGGGTAAGGTAATCTCTTTTTCCAAACTGACACAGCCAAATCAATAGATGTCCCATTTAAGTCAAAACAATGCCCACCAAAATTTTGCGATATCTTAATTGAGCTTGGTACAAGGGGGGAAGGGAAGAGCAGAAGATGAAGAAGAAAGATAATCACACTTTAATTAAATTGACACAACTGTGCTCTTAGAAACCCCACCCTGAGGTCCTGGATTTGTACCTGAGTTTAGAAGAATACCTTTATTTATGCCACCCAATACACAGGCACGGTTGCTGCTGAAACCCTTCAGTGGGCAATCTCTTAGAATGTTACTCAGTGCATGCTCCCAGGAGCCAGGTTCAAACAGGGTAATAAACCCTGCAAATAGGAAAAGGAGAAAGAGAGTAAACAATACTTTAAATGATTAAAGGGAACAACCAAAATATTTCAGACCAAATAAAGACTTAAATAAATAACAGAGGAGCCAATAGCGACAATGAATGGCAATAATATGACGATCTCTGTGATCCTATTAAGTGTATCTTTAGGGAGATGGGAATATAAGTATCTCTCCACATCACAAGGTGGTTATGAAGATAAGAATATTGCAATCTACAAGGCATTCAAGGGTGATGGAGGCCATATTAATGTACAAAGGTAAAAGTGTGGTAACCTAGAAAATAACCCAAACCAACAAAAAATAGATCTGGGGTTGCAGCTGGTATGGGGTCTCCACTGTAGCTACAACTTTCCTACAAATGAGTCCCATACTGCCACCAGCTAATGTTTGCAAGCATCCACTCTATCCTTTACATTATGGTTACAGGTGATTATGAGAGAGCAAGTTGCAGTAGCAGTACCAGCTAGTTCTGAGCTAGGTTCTGCAGTGACATAAAGCATATTAAAGCAGAGCTGCTTCAGCAGACCATAAAATACATAGTAGAAATCCTTTTGTGTTCTAGGTACAGGTACCTTCCTAGTAGTTTAAACTCCTAGATTCCACGTCACAGTACAAAACTGGAACCAGTTTCATGAAAGCACTGACTCAGTCTCATTGACTGATCTATTGAATGTGCAGTATAGTTGTAACCACCTACATACTGATGCATAAACTTTCTTTAAGGTTTTCCTGGAGTCCTGTCGGCTTATAAATATGCCACATACATGTAAACATGGATAAATACATAGGAGAATCCATTTACAGAATTTCAATTTAACCTGCAGATCAAATCATCTGGGAGAGGTTTTGCCATTTTACATCTTTACTGCTTTTTTGGGAAGGACACTGTAAGGTTATGTACTAATTTCAGCCCTCCTCTAGTAATTCATATGTTTTATCTTAGTCCTCACCCCTTCTGCATATAAAACCAAAGGCCAAACATGTTAATATCATCAAGAGATACTGAACGGATATTTAAGGTGATTAACAGGCACACACACCTGCTCTCTCACATTAACCTGTATCAGTGTGTGTTCCATGAGGTTCTATTATACAACATGCCATAAAACAAGGTTACCAGGCCAGAAACCAAATTGTTTAATCTAAATTAAACACTTAGATCTGATATCCAGCTGTAACTCATACCAAGTCGAAATTTGCTGCAGAAAGATGAAGTAGGGGGAAAGAAAAGGAAAAACAAAGCAATTCAGAAAAGACACTAATTATCTTTTGCAGTGCAAGTAGGGAAGATACGTAAGCAGGGAATTATCTATGTTACATTCAAGGAAAGTTTGGATTACAACCTTTTAATAAAAGGCCATAAGTTACTATGTAAGAAAATCAAGTAAAGAGAAAAGATCCATAATGAAGCTGCAGTTATATTCTTGTTTGACTTGGGTGTGGAACTGGGGAGAAATTTCTCATGGGAAGTTTTGGCATCTGTCACAAGAATGTAATTAAAACAAAGACGAGTATTAGCTGCAAAGCATGATCCTGGATTTCCCCAAAGCTCACAGATGTTTGACTCCAAGTTTTGGTTAAAGTGCATCTATATTAAAGAATTAACCCAATAAGATTCATTCCAGTTGTTATTTTAAACCTGTTTTAGTAAAATTAAAAAGGGAATTTTAGCATCTACAGTTTAAGACAAATGGTTGATCTCTAAATCAAATTGAAGTGCCTCCAACCAGGTCTGAATAATCACAAAAAATTGCACCTCTACCTCCCAAAAGTGACTTTTAATCAAATAACTTGGTATGCATTCACTGATTATTTTAATTTACACATTAAGATTTCCACAGTGGCTTTGTGGAATGACAGTTTTTTTGGCATTTGATATACCTTCCACACAACACTCTTCTTGCTTTTGTTCCCTATATCCATTCTTCCGAGTGTGTTTAGCCTGCTATCTGATTCTTCTTATTGGTACCTTTCTTTGATGCTAAACAGGAGCAAAAATCGATTACCACAAACATATTTGATGTTCTGAGGAACAGAAGGTTGCACCTAGAAACAGCTGGGGAGGAGTGACGAGAAGATGTAGCAGGGAATAAGAAGAATAGTATTTCTTTTCCACCAAGACATTGTCAGAGGGACTCAAAAGCCCAGGAGCATTCAGCAGCTGATAAGGGTGAAAGCTACTGCCTTTCAGAATCCCAAGCCCACCCCAGTGCTACAGAAGTGTTTGGGATTGCTTGCTGCTGTCCTCAGCAAAAACAGTGTGAGCTGTGTTCAGAGACAAGAAATCAAGACTATCAACAACAAATATTTTTAATAAAGCCACTGCTGCTTGTTCAGCCCAATAGAATTAAAATCTCTCTCTAGGCAACCATATAAACAGCTCATGTTTTTTTCTTCAGGTAATGGAGCACAGATCCATTTGTACTCTGAACTATTTTGAGTCAAAAAGGCCTACAGCCAAGGATTTCTCTTCCATTAGCCTTATCATAGATGCAGGTCACACCTCTGCTCCAAACATGAAACACTCCCATTACTCAAGACATGCCTCCCACATCCTCCCAAGGAATGGGTAAAATCCTTTTCTTTAGTTGCCATCAGTGAATAACCAGGTGCAGTTTGCCATTCCTTTCTCATCTTACCATTTTTTTCTTTTATTTTGACACAGTTCTGACCTTAGATGTCCTCAAGGCCTTCACATGTGGCAAAGCATGTGGCCTAATCCTCCCCCTGCTGCCTACATGCTGTGAAAGTCCCATGATGGCATTTCTCTCCTGCACCTGGCACCACATGTTCCTATGAATCACTCCACTGAGCACCTGTGGTCCATCTGCTGGTGGCCATTTACCCCACAGATTTCTAAACCCAGAAAGTGTCACCTCTCACTGCTTGAGAGGTTTAAGAAAACAGCATGGCCGCTGTGGCTACAGCTACTCTTGGTAAATAAAGATCATAGGATCATTGGATAAATGAAGTGTGGCAGCCTATCACTCATTTTTCAGTGGATCAATCCTGTCTCAGCATCAGGATACTTGACATCTGTAACTAGGAAGTGGCAAGAAGCTTTCAGGTAGCACACTAGAGCTGATACGCCAGCTCTGGCAGATACAGCCTCTCTCTGGCAGCTGGGCTCTGGTAAGCCCTTTGCATATCACCCCCTCCTTCTGCTGTATGACAGCAAGGAGAGGACTCAATCCCAGGGCTAAGATCCCAAGACCAAGAAGTCCTGGACACTAACACAGCCCTGCTTGCAGGGTGAAAGCCATACTGGCACTCACCTCATTGCTAAAGAGGAAGGACCAAACCTATCAGACCATACTTCTCTGGCACCATCACTCTCAGATGAGTAGCCTTGGCTTCTCACCAGTAAATAACCCATGAAGAACAGGGGAATGACCAGATGTGAATCTTCCTTACTTATTCCAGGCTCCATTTGTCTCATAATCTCACCAAAATGTCCATGGCAGCTTTTTCTTCACAGCACTGCTCTGCTTCAGGACTATTTGCTGTTATCTCAATCCTCATCAATCTCTCAATCCATTAGCAAGGGATGCTATCTTGCTTTCACCCCTGACTGATTTTTTTCAGTTTCTTTGTTCAATACCAGACAGAGGTATTTAGGAACAATACTCAATTAGTAAAACTGTGTCAAGCTCAATTTTTTCATGACAGTCTTTATAAGTCACCTCTTGGTAATACTGAAAAACCAAACCTGTCTCAAGTACTCTGAAGAATGCAGATATGTGGATCATCTCCCAGAGAAAGAAAAGATGGCTGGTTACTTGTAACTTGAATTCTTTGAGGTATGCTATCTACACATTTTTTTCTTTTTCTGCATCTCTCACCTCACTCTCAATTATTTCTGCTCAACTCACACTTTCAGAAGAGCTGAAGGAAAGGGCAATCAAGCCCACATGTACATACAAGAGGGGGACAGAAACTCAATCCACTGTTCCTAAGGGAAAAGAACAGCTTAAATGCTGTGCCCTCTTGACTCACAATCATGAACACACACAACAGAGACGGCATCTTAAGCACCTTTGATTACAGGAAAGTGGCACCACTTGGGCTTGAGAACATGCAGTTTACTGCACACAGGGTTGCTTAGATAATCTCAAATTTAAGGAAATATTTTTATTCCTATCCTACAAGAATGAGAAATGATGCAAGATTGCCTTATTACCACAACCATTCTAACTTTGTTCAGTGTAGCTGTAAATTCTGAAGGTGTTGCATAATTGGTAAGATAGTTAAGCTCCACCATATATTCCTGGCTTATATAGCTATGTAAGCATAGATTTTGAAGAAAGTATATTACATTTGGAGTCACTTCAAGTCTTCTATTGCAATGGAATGATTATTACTGGGTGAAGGAACTGAAACAGAAAATAGGGCACAAAGCTGGCAGCATTTCTGGCCTGTCATAAATATGTTTATGATTTTTACATATTTACATTACAAATATTTAAGTGCTTCTGTTGAAACCTCATGTTTTGGAAACATCAGCAAATCTTTACATTTTGAGTGAAAATAGAATCCCACTTTGATGACTGAATAAGTAGTGGAATTACAGGAAAACAATCCTCTATGTCTCCTTTAGCTTAATAGACCATTAATCTGTCATTTGCCAGACTTTCAACTTCCAGCTTCTCCTATTGGCATGGATTATACACTAGGAAGTATAATTAGGAATATGCTCCTGTGGAATAATTTTGGGTACAGCAGCCTACTGACAAACATCTCAAGTTTCTAAAAAAATAAGAAAAAAATGGCATTTTTGAACAAGAACAATGTGGTGAGATAGGCCCATATCTTAGGTATTGCCCTCCTTACTTTTTTTAAACTTGTCTCAGGTACATAACTTTTCTTAGGTATTATCTAACCATGCTTTCCCTCCTTCCAACTGCTTTTGGCAAGAAAACATAGTTAATCCAGGCCTACAGCAAATCTTGAGAGGCTCAGACATTTTCCCAGAGGAACGACATTCTAATCTGGCTGAGGCACATGAAAGCTTGAGTATTTCTAGGGTCTCTGCATTCCAAGATAAATAAAGCAGCAAAATCTTACACACACCTGCTCCACTCAAGTACTGCCAAATCATGAAGCCTCTCTTTCTGTAGAGAGACTTGGATAAGCAGCAGTCTTCCTTGGACTCCGGTTGTTCTGCAGGGAGAGGGTAAAGACCCAGCCACACTACTTAGGTGCAAGTCTCAGTGCTGTGACCTCCAGTTCCATCCCAGAAACCTCCACAGAAGGTTTTGCTGCCTCACTACATGTTTAGTCAGCATTATATTTATGCTCTGGATGAGTAAGTTAATTTTGTTTATATCAGCATCATCTCCCTTGCCAAGAGTAGTAACAATACACATCCATTGGAAAATAATGGCAGACATTTCCATGGAAATTAAAAAATAGCTTGCTTTTGACACCTCCTTATAATTTTGGTTACTTCATGGTAAATACCACACCCAATAATATGAGCAACAGATTTTGCCAGCTGCTGATCTTCACGTTCTTGCAGGATATAACCTCCACTCAGAAGGTAACCCCAACTAAAGCTATCCAAATAAATGTAATCTTCATTTTCATGCCTACTTTCAGTGTTGTGACCTTTGTTAAAAAAAAAAAAAAAAAACCAAACATCTTTCATTAGTATGTGAGTTAGTTAGAGTGAGTATGTGAGTGAGTTAGAAGAAAATATTTTGCTGCTTTTCTGGGTAATTTTCCTGAGAAATTTTGAAAGAAATTGTTCAACATTTTAATTTTGAATAAGATGAAAACAGATTTTGACTTTTGAGATTTTTATCTTCTGTTTTTTGGTATCAAGTCCTATTTAATGAATCGTGAGAATCCTGTTTGAAACAGTACATTTGTTTCAAAACACAATTCATTTGGGATCACTTGCCCATGTGTAAAATTGCTCAGTGCAGACTTTTGTGCAATAGCAGCCTCCCGGTGGACCATAATGACTGATTCTCCCCAGTTTGTATAGATACCACAGCAGAAGCTCACCACTGACTCAGGAGCCTTTTAGTCTCTAAGTTCTAGAAGACTGTTGTAATTCCTTGGTTGTTGGAGTCCAGAATGCAGAGAATATTCCTCTGTATGTTTTAAAGGACCAAAACCCCCTGAAAGACACTGCTTTTAGCCTTTGTCCATAGAGAGAGCTTCCTAGGCTTTGGGATGACACAGAGTTGTCAGGACTGTAAATTAGGTATAGTATGCAATTTATCACAGGGTGAGAAATGTAGATTTTGGGTTTGTTAGAATGGTAAGTAAATGAAGACAAGATGGAGGATCCTTGTGGCTTTTAGGCTTCTTCCTTCTTCTTCTTCACTTACTCCACATCCTGCAGTGTTGGTGGCACAGGGTGATTGGTTGGGATTTTCCGCAGTGTAGTGTTACGTGAATAGAACTTTAGTTGGTAATTGGTAGAAAAG
>VYXF01004097.1:18807-53446 GCA_013397295.1 Polioptila caerulea
CACTAGAGACCCTTAGAACAGACTGTAACAAACTTTCCTGGCCATAGCCCTAAAGAAAGTTTTATTCTAGCTCCTTGAAACAGAACCGTATTCAACTCAGTGACAGAATAACGATTAGTTAAAAATCATAAATTTCAGCTGCCTTAACATGTGAAGACCTGTGCCCTTGATCTCCTGAACTGATACGAACTTAGTTACAAGTAACTCTGAGGTGATTTTGCACCCTGCTTTCATGACATTAGTAATAAACTTTTACGAAAATAAATAGTACAACTTATGCCAAATGGGGTTAAATGTCACAGAAAGTTCACATCACCTATGAAAGTTCTAAATTCTAACATAATCTAAACTTTGCAGCTCAAGCTGTCCTATTTAGAATCATATGTAGACAACAATTCTTTAATTAGGTCAATTAAAATGAATAGTATAGAAACAAAAGGAGAGCTAGGGTTCAACAGAAACACTGCAGAATGTCCAGATTAGGACATAGCAAAGCCTACAAAGCAGACCATTTTATAGCATTATAAATTGGCAGCTATTCATAGTGCCAGCCTTTTTCATTACTATTGAAATCATGCATTTAAATGAAAAAAATTTAAACTTCAGCACTGAAATAGAAAAAATTTTCCACCTCTGACTTTGTGGTTGCTACCAGAGAGCAACAGAGACACAATGGCTTCCAAGAAACAAAGGTTTGCCCAAAGGTGTATGAAAGATGTAATGCTTCCTCAAAACCTGTGGTCTTCTTCGAAGGTGAGGAAGGGACACACTAGTCCCTCTGAACATGAACATTCTGTGACCAAGGACCACTCAGACCTGCTGAAAGACTCTTTTATGAGTGACTTGGAAGAAGCAAGTTGGGACTTAGAGAGAAAAAGCCCAGTACCTCTTCAGTAAATGAATAATTAACTGTCAAAGTCAAGCTTCCAAAATGAATTTTATTGCTCTTTTTCTAAATCCAGAACTGAGACTAAAGGTTTCTCTATGTAGACTGAAGTTCTGGAAGGCAAATTAAGCTTTTTAGAGCTCTGTGTAGAAAAAATGCTCTCAAAAAAATAACAACATAATAAAACCCAACAAAAAAACCCAAACCACAATACACTGATTTAGGAATTAAAAATAAAGTGAACACCATTTACTTTGAAATATATATATAAATACTCATTGATTTCCATGTTGAAAGAAATTTTAACTTTTCTGAAGGATCACGGCTGTATTCAAAGAAGACAATGTGGGAATGTCTGCTGGGTAATCAAATAACCTGCAATAACCTCAGAAAAAAATTAAGGTTTTCCTTTTAAAAAACATTTGAACTTTTTACTGCTGCCACATTTTAAATTTTACTACTTTTGATGGAATGCACAGAAATATTTTGAATTTAAAGTTAAATAAATAAAATTAGGAATCAACTGTTGGTATTGAAAATGAATGCTTAAATCAGAATAAAGGAACGTCTTTCTTTTTGACAATATATTTTTGCTTCATATCTTAAAAAGTATCAATGTCAGTATTCTGAGTTATATTTTTATGTGCCAGATATGTGTCTTTATGTTTGTTTTGATAGAAAAGCAGCCAACAGACTATTTCATGGGCAATAAATTCAAGATAGTAATGAGGAGATAGTACTGCCACAGCTAACTGCACACAGATTGGAGGGTCACATATTTGACACATATCTAGTATGGCCCTTAATGAATCTATACACTTGATTAAGGTTACTATCTTTTATAGCACTAAACAGCTTTGCATGCGAAGTTAGTTCATTTCAAACAGAGTTAAGAGAGCCATTCTGTTATGAAAGGAAATAACTTCTGGAATTAAAAAAAAAAAAATCATGTGAACTGCTTCCAGTGTCTTCATATGCAAAGAGGAAGACTAAATATAAATATTGCAAAAGACAAAGAATGTATCCTAATATGAAATCCTTGATGAAACAGTATGTCACAAAATATTGCAGAAACTGTCTGGATTAATTTAGCCTGAATTTTCCTTTCTACTAGTTTTCTTCTTTTTCTTCTCAGATTCTTTTCCTTTTTTTAACCACACTATCTTCTCAATTGTTTTAAATTAGTACATCTTCACCTACAATGCCTCTGGTTCATGAATTTCTCAAAATTCCCCCTTTCTCATCTTTGATACCCGTTGTCAGTTTTCCATTTCAAGATCTTGTTTTCAAAGTAATTTGTCTCCATTCTCCAAATTCCTTTCTGTTAAACTTTCTCTATCCTGTCATAGATTGCTTATTCCCTAAATCTATTTTTCCATCAGGAAATATAACTCTCCTTCCCTTTACTAGTTTTCATAAGAATCCACATTAAATGGAAGCCAGTCTGAAAGGTGAAAATAACAGCTCCACAAAGATCAATAGTGGATCTCATCCTGCTTCATGATCTCCACCAAGTAATGCAGGTGGCATCACCAACAAACCAGCAATTTCAACTACAAATAAAAACTGTGCTAATAATTCAGAAAAATGTATTCCCAATTCTAATCTAAAAGATCACAAATTGCTCTTGCCCCATTACAAACCATTTTCCAGTGAAACTGCATGAAAAGCAATCCATGCATGTCCCATATGGAATCTACATAAAACAAGAACAATAGGATGCAATTTGTAATTCTTTACCTGTGAACTATCCAACATGTAAAGTGCAATTTCCAGATGAGACAAGGCTAGCTTGGCTAGGAAGATAGCAGCTTTGAGCTGCTGCCTATGCATGAAGCAGAGTCCTATTCTGAGCTCTAGCTGTTGCAGCACACAGAGCTGTACACAAGATAACAGGAGATGTTACAGAGATGTTACAGAACATAACACAAGATGTACAGGATGTAGAGCAAACATGCATGTTGTGATAATAAAATAGCTGCAGCATCTAACCTCAGATTATAACAGAGATGTTTCAGCCTTAAATTCCATCTGCTTTGGAACACAGCTACAGGACAAATTACAACCAAATTAAAAAAAAAAATATATACACAACACATTTTTCTAGATGCTATCTAACCTTATTCCTTGGGAAAATATCTATACGTTTCTACATATTAAACTGTTCTTTTGCCATAATGATATTTTTTGTCACCACTCTTGATGAGCAGATACCAGAGACTAACAACTTTATTGTAGGACCAGATTTAGCGAGACCTGTCATATGCTATGCTTTTTGTTCTGCATTCTGGATAAAGAAAAAGATCATCTGTGCCATCACACATCCTTGAATCTCTACTTTTAGGATAGCAGTGTGAATATGAACATCTGGAATACAATTTATATCTCCTTTGTATCACCTTTGCAGCGTGTTAAGGGCACGTGTTTGTCTTCTATTAAAATATATCGCACCTCTCTATCTCACTCTTACAACTCTACAGTATTATGCTACAACGTTACAGCTAGACTTTTTTTTTTATTTTTAATTCAAGGTTGTTTGCAATCTTTTCCTTTTGGGCTTCTCTTTTTGCCCTCTTGCAAAGTGCCACTACAGAAAGCACGGCCATAAAGCATCTGGCATGGCTTGTGCTTTTTGTCACTCTGTCTTTCAGGCACAGGGATGGTGTTTTCCTTGGTGGTTGACAACACAGGTCTTTATGCACAGAGTGACGGCCCTTGTTTCACTCACCACCAGGGCATGTTTTTGTATGGAATAACAGAAGTATAAAAAGAGGGAAAAAACCCAAGATAATAGTTTTCAGAGTATTCCTCCCTACTCCCAAAAATATAACCAGAGTCCGGAACTGAACCACAAGGCTGGACAATTATTAGAAACATATGCATCTCACATGTAAATTCTGGGTCAGAAGTCTAACTTCAGCAAGTAGCCAGAGTTACTGAATTCTATATTCAATCATAGTTTAACTTTTAAAACACCATTCCAATTCCAGAACCTCTCATAAAGAGACAGTATTCTCAAAACACAGGCTTTAAGAATGTATAGGTTGTTTCTCCATGTAATATTCAGCCACAACTGGATGAGCTGTGTAAAATTGAAAACTAGATTTCTAAGAAATGATATTATCAGTTCAGAGCCGAAAGCAACACTGAATGCTGGGACTAACCTGTTTCTTCAGACGTAATTTTTCTGACACATGCCAACTGTAATCTCCTTTTTCTTACTGTTTCTAACAAGACCTCGTTGTGGAAAACTAACTCCAATGGAGATTAACTGATTTACAATCAGAGAATCGTTTCCACTATCTCTTTACATTTATCATCTAAGTTGTAGAGCATGACACAGGTAAAATCCTGTTGCCTGCTTCGAACTAGAGAACATTTCTATTGCCCATGCCACAAAACAGTAGGAAAATGTTTAATGCAACAGTAAAGTTCAGCTTTCTACCAGCTCTTTGAAACAATAAATTCTTGTCTTCAATAGTGTACATTTTTTCTCTGAGAGAATAAAGCATTACTCTCTGTGAGTGATACCAATCTGTTTTTCTGTCCTAGCAGGAATACATTAACCAGGAAGCTCTCCGCACATGATTATGTTTCTTAGTTTAGGAGAGACAACCATTAAAGTATATCAATGAAAAATAACGTCTTTCTTTAAATTAACTAATATCTACGTTTAATGAAGCTCAGTTTATAGTGATTTTCTGGATGAAGTGCTTTTCTTTCAGCCTAATTATGTGCACAGCTTTCAGACAACAAGGAGTGTCTTTAACATTAGATAAGAACCTAGGCTTTTATCTCAATCAATAGTCTTTAGCCTTTGAACTCATGTCAGAGAAAGACCAGTCCGTCACATTCAGTTCTACCTGACCTCTTTCTTCTTAATGCACACTGCCATTTACAGAAGGAAAACACACAGATATACAGTATACGGCCAAGTAAAGTATTCAGGGCATTTTGTGTACGGGGGGATGGGATCTTTAACGGCTGTAGAAATGGGTGACTGAAATGATGATGTTAAAATTTTCTTGTTTCCTTTCACTGGGCTTTGTGTATCTCAAAGGAGCCCCATATGGTGCTCTTTGTCCGTGTCATTACCTCGTTACAGCCGCTGTCTGCCAGCCAAAGGTAGAACGCTGCAGCTGTAGACAGCGATACAACTGGAATTGTCTAAGGTCAACAGTGCCGTAATTACTTTAAAATGTCAGCGTACAATAAAATACAACAGTTCATCTGGCAGAAAGCAAATTAGCTTTGACCATAGCGTAATTACCCTTTTCTCAGCACCATTAGAAGAGATCAAATCTCCACATTCAGTGTTTGAGGAAAGGCCATCAGAGTACACTCTACCTGACAAGGATGCACATTTGCCATTTTGAGATGTAATTAATTGTCCCTATAATAGAAATTTTTATATTTGACTCTGGAATTGAAATGCGTAATAACCTGGCTTCTTCATATTTAACCATTTCTACTCTGGGTCGATATGCATGGCAAAATGAAACTAGGCGATATCAACACAATGAAAACATGTTAACCACTCCATCAGTAGAAAACTAAAGCAAAGTTATTTTTATTAATTGGCTTAAGCTTAATTGGGCAGCCTCTGTTCTCACCAACACAGGCATAAATCTCGGACAATTTTACCGAAGCAACTGACATGACTCTGGATTTATACAGATTGCTTTGGCTTTTGAACTAGTTCATTATGTAGTTCAGGCTACAAAGTTTTACCTAAAGGAGAAAAGGAATCAAGAATCCAAAGCACTGGATACAATAAATAAATAATTATTTTTCCAAAACTACTACCTTTAATTAATCCTTCCAGTGCCATCTCATTAAAATGAATACAACTGTACTTAATAGAGTTCAACTTCCAATCCTGATCCTGATCAGAACTTCAGCCAAAAACTCTTACAATGAGATGGGGCTGATAAACCTGGAGTGTTGGGACACTGCCTCATATTGAAGCAGCTACTTCCTTCAGGGCTTTTTTTTACCAGTATGTTCACATATATGTTCATGAGTGATGTGTTATTCTGGTTAAATGGGGAAAAAATGGCAAGAAGCAGACCTGCGACTACAATTGCCGTAGGGCAAAGCACGGTGCCTTGCATGCATGTTCAATTTCATTACTATTTAAGGGTTTTGAGAGAGGTCTAAGCTGATTTGAAATGACTGGTAGTGTCTGAACAGTATTGTGTTGTGTGTCTCAATGTGGATTCACATGGAATAGCTATTTCCAACCAGAAGTCCTCTGTACAGTATTTACCGAATCCCACCAAAAGTGAGACATTATTATGCATTGTGCTGTGGGTTTTATTTATGTCTGTAGATGTTAAAGTTGCAGTGTTTTTGTGACTCTAAAACTAAACCATGAAGGATTTTATTTAAATAAAATCTCTGAATATGGCTGGTAAGAAAGATAAAAATGTTATAGTGCATGCCAGAAATACTGGAAAGCACATAAAAATCATGGTTTTTAAAATACCTTTGCTTTGGAAAGCATATTTTTTTATACTTAAACGTATTTTTGAAGTGCAATACAGCAAATAACAAAAAGAAACTAAAAGAGCATCTAGATCTAGTTGTAATACTTTGACAGGTTTTAACCAGCTCATCTGTCTACAGTATTTGCCCTGTCTCAAGCATCATTTACAAGTCCTTGAATTGTAATTATACAATGATATTTATACATACAATATGAAAGCAAACAAAGCCAGTTTTCTTTGAAATGAATTCTCAGCAGGACAGATTAGATAAACACAAACTAGAAAAAGACCGAATTTTTTCTTTGCTTAAGAAGAAAAAAAGGAAAGAAAAAGGGAAGAAAAGGGAATACAGTTCTCTGCGTCTTTGCCTGCTTTGTGCCCACAGCCCAAGTACATGTGTCTTACTGCATATACATGTGCATGTTTGAGGGTATTATTGAAGACCTAATTCAGCTTTCCACATCATTGAATCGGTAGCTCAATCTTACTCATGTACTCATCAGCACTTTCACTTAGAATGAAAAGTTAATGGAAACTCAGTGTAGTCAAGTGGGAATGAGGGGGAAAACACAAAAATAAATAAAGCCAAATCACCAGAACTACATCAGAATATAACTCAGCTTTTTATCTCATTTTGAAAGTCTATGTAAAAATGTATGTATAACAATAAAAAATTTAAAAACTGGATGATAGAAATAACCAGTAAAATAATAATAAAAACAATATATAGAGAAAACCATGATGAGAAATGAACACACCCGATATAATTTTGTCAGTTTTCTTTATCAAAAGAACATAAATTAATATAAATTTCATCAATATTTTCCTTTTAGTATGATTTAGTCATAATTTTTCTACTGATTGCAGGGTCACCTACACAAGCCTTCAGGAACACAAGGTGAAAGGAAAGAACAGAAATGAACAAATGTTGCAGCATCCACAAAAGCTGAAAGAGAAAAAAATGCCAGCAGTACCATTCCCAGCCTCAAAAATCATGCCTAAGAAACTCCATCTGAGAGAACACATCAAATAAAGATATATTGAGCCTGGCCCTGGTCTCATGTATGCATATCAGTACCGTAAAATCTGTTTCAATCCTAACTCAGTTGTAAACACATTGCAAATGAAATCTGCATCCATTTGAAAGTACATGTTTGGGCCACACTGACATATGGCAGAAGACAGGACCAAAATTTAGAGTACTTATTCTTCACTGGGCCTGGCTGAGAAGCAGCATGGTTTGAAACAGAAAATATTTTTCTCCTAATAGTCATGTTTATGAGCATTCCTGGAGAAACTCTAATAATTTGTTGCTGTCTAGGCTCTGTATAAGAGCAAAGCAAAGACTTTTTGCTTGATTTAACCTCCTAAATATTGTCCATGGAATAACAGCCATTTTTTATTTATCTTCATCAGGTATAGTCGTATGAGGACTTACCCATGTAAGGAAAATACTGACAATTTTACAGCTGTAAAATAAAATATTCAAATCCATTTTTTATTTATCAGGATATGTAACACAAAACCCGGGATAAATGTATTCACATCCCGTAGAAGCATGAGAAACACACTACAAATCTTATCTTTTTGTTTTCTGGCTGACTATGTCTGTTTGCCCACTTGGTACCTTCCCATGGTTTGATTGCAGGGTTTTCTTTCAAAATTTCTGAAGAGTGGAAAGATGGGGTGTTGAGGTGAGGTGGCATTTCATCAATACAAGATAATGTCCACTTGTGGTGTTTCACATTACCTTATCCAAGGTGTCTTCCTCAGGTAATGTCATTATTCAATTACTGATAGCTCATTCAGGTGTCTGAATAAGGACTAGCCTTCTTCAGAGCGCTGATCCCAGAGAAAAAATTTAAATCCTTTCTACCTCTAAGAAGTACTTGTAGAAATCAGGAAATTGAGGTGCGCATATTCATAGGCAGTCTGGCAGGACTGTAATGATTTAGTTACTTGAATTACCCTACCATCACATGGAGAAACGCAGAGTGGCATAAAAATAGTTGCTGCAGTCTTTTCCTAAAAGTGAGTAAGTCCATCCTTCTTGGATTCTTAATCATAGCACAAACAAGTTCATACACACACCTATGAAAAGCTGTAAGTCCATTTTATTCTGGATTTAATTTACAAAATATTCCCCTGCAATGAAAAAGAGACACAGTATCTGATGATTCAGCGCTATCTGTTTTGTATCTCATGAACAAAAACATTTCAAATTGCTGATACATAACACAGAAGAAAGGAATAAAACACATAAGCATTAAAAAAGGTTTTTTGATACCAAAATGATCCTAATTGATTAAAACTTCTTTTCAGGCTAGTAGCCTGCTTTGAGAGACAGAGATGAAGCAGTTCAGAGTAGCATGTAGTTATGCAAAGCACAAGCATCTTCTGATACCCAATATCATAGGCTGCACAAGATCTTAAATATCTTTGTTTTCTCTTTAAAGACATAGATGGATAACTACTGAAAACAAAACACAACATGCAGTATCATGATGTTCAGGATGGCACTCATTCTGCATTCCTAATAGCTCTTTGGTTACATAAAAACCTCCCTAAGTTTCTGGAGAAATCCTGTCACATACAACATTAAACATTATTTACATTTAATTAGGCAAAATCAAATCCTGCAAGTTAGTTCATTAGATTTCTCTGAGGCCAGTTGTTTATGTAAGCACCGAATCATTAATATGCAGCTACTTTCATAATTATAAGGCTGTCAGATAAGACGCCTGCTGCCTTGGACAGATAAAGAAACTTGGAGACATTCAGAGATATAAACTCTGATTCAGCTCTATCGTGTTTGGAAAAAACTTAGCCAGAAATGCAGAATCACTTTCCAATGCAAACCAGCCACACAGAAGTGAAACAATAAATGTCACATTAATATGACTTAGGAAAGCAGAATAGAAAATAATGTCTGCAAACTCTAACTGCATTTTCAGAAAGAAGGAAAAGACAAAGAAGTTGAGCTAAAGTGTTTTGTATAACTCTAAATTTATAAAGATGATGAAATCATACTTTCATCATTGACGGGAAAGAATTTTGTTCTAAAATGGATCTTTATTTAGGCAGCAGCCTCTCTGAATGACACTGTGAAATTACAGGCGAGGCCACCATGTTCCTACAGAGTAAAATCCAGGATACTTGGCAGTTATCTAGCTGGAGAAAGATAGATATCACATTCTCCCAAATTCCTTTTCCTGTGTTCATCACCTTAACACCTCCCACAACCACCACATAGGCATGATATGGTCTACAGTGGACTTCAAGGATTATTCTAAATTAGCAGAAGGATTTATTTGCAAGATGATCTGTTTTATATATATGTTTTTTTTCATAGATGACAAAAAAAGTACAGTGCATAGATTAAAATTTGAATTTAACTGGTCTCCTAGGGCAAGTTTCCCATTGGACCTTGTTTTATGAGATATTTTTTCTTCAACTTTTAAGTATATACAGAAACAAAACACCCATTTCTTGAGGGTGAAACACTAGCTTGCCACAAGTAAGGAAATTCTGTCTCATTTGAACATTCCTCCAGCTAAGGACAGATGCTGACCTTGACACCAAAATATCTGTCTTCTTATAGGAGGAAAACCACCACTTAGTAACTCTTCTGGTTTAAAAAACGTCTAAATATTTATGTAGAGCCACACTGCTGATTTCCAGAGACATCCACATAGAGCTGCTCTGTAGGACGCAGAATCTACAGAAGGTCTTGAAATGGCCTTTGGGATAGGCCTAAGGATTTTGCCATAGAATGGTAATAATATCTTAAGGGTACCTCAGACCTTCTAGGACATGAGCTTATCTGCAACAGAGAATGCTCCATTCCTCATAAACTGATATTGTCTGTCCTAATATTTGTTGATATTATCCTGCCTTTTCTGCTGCAAACCCAGAGAGGGAGAGGGCCAGAGCATGGTGCTCTCCTGTCCTCAGCAACACAGCCAGAGATTCACTACATTCTACACAGTATCAGAAAGTCTGACATCCAAGCTGTTATCCAAGATTTCCTGCGGTAGTTTCCAGTGCCTGTCCCATTGTTTGTGGACATATCCTGCCTTTCATAGCTGCAGATCCAGGCAGGGACAAAACTGTAGAATGAAAGGTTCTTGTCATACAGCTGGAGATTAGACCCCTTCTGCCAGGATGTAGACTGAAACTTGCAGAGTTAAAAATGACACCAGCTCTTGGACCCAGCCCCAGTGATGTATCCTGTC
The DNA here is from genome assembly GCA_013397295.1 of Polioptila caerulea. Lineage (NCBI taxonomy): Eukaryota > Metazoa > Chordata > Aves > Passeriformes > Certhiidae > Polioptila > Polioptila caerulea. Next base: position 29,418 of record VYXF01004097.1, read on the forward strand.
ACAGGGGCCAAAGGCTGGCTGTGGGCCATGACACTCTGGCACAGGTGTTTGCTGGCTGACAGAAAGCTGTGGGACTGAAAGCCTTGACTTGAGTCTGGCAGAGCCTAGCGCAGGGTTATGCCCAAGGTGATTGAGGATTATTGCCCAATAGTTTGTTGTTCTGCTGTAAATTCACAGAAAGACAGGTCAAGAACAAAGTTCTGGTCTTGTTCCATATCTCTGGTGTCAGTCAGACAGATTCTTGCTGCTTTCTACATAGCCCTTCACTAAGGTGAAGGAAGAATACACATTTCCAGAATGCACTGCCCCATGCAGTGACTTTAAAACTATGTGAAAGGAGGTTTTATCGAGGTAGGGATGCGTCTCTTCTGCCCTGGCTGAAGTGAAAGAATGAGAGTAGCCTTGAGTAGTGCCAGGGGAGGTTCAGATTAGATATTTAAAAAAAAATAAACCAAAAACAAACAAACAAAAAAACCCACTGGAATTGTGGCAAGTGTGGCTAGGCAGTGGAATAATTGGCCCGGAGAGGTGGTGGAGTCACTGTCTCTGGAGGTGTTCAAGAGGTGTTTGTGAGGCCTAGGGATATATTTTAGGGGTGATTGCAGTGGTGCTAGGTTGATGGATGAAGCAGATCTTGAAGGTCCCTTCCAACCTTGATGATTCTGTGTTTCTACGGTTCCACAGGCAGCAGTAGTCTCCCCACAATGTGGGCAATTGAAGCTAAATGCCACTGGCCCTTTACGTTCATAATATAACCGCAATTAAATTTTCTGTTTCATGAACCATTGGCTCGTCCTTCTAGTTTGTGTGGTCTTTTGTGGAAACCTGGAACTTTTTCTTATTGTCCATATCACATGCAATTTTTAGATCTTTAGTTATGTGCAAAGATATATTTATCTTTATATGTAATATAAACATATAAAGTATATCGTCACCCTACTCATGTGAAGAGGCTGCTCTGAGATCATGTGGATATGGTTGTTTCAAACGTGGAACCCAGACCATCACTGAGAATAAGAAAACAAAAAGACCAAAAGACATATCCTTTGTCAGCTGGATGGGGGCAGAGGGGAAGGTCAGCCTGTGGTACAGGGGCTCCATGCAAACCACACCATGAATATGCACAGCTGGGTGTTCTGCACTCTGCCTCTGGAAATTTTCACTGAGGTCATCAAAGGAAAACTCTCACTACAAATCACAAGCCACTTTCTTGTATACTCTGCTGATGTAATACCTTTTCAGATTAAGTACAAAAAGATATCAGGTACCATTAAAACCTCTCCCAATCTATAACTGGAAAACTAAGCTGTCACAAAAAAAAACCATTTTGCTGAAACGCTCCATTTTAAGTCTTATGCAACTATGGCGGTATATTCATTAGTTTGACATAATCTAAGCTTTACATATTCATTCATTATCTAATGCATGTCTAAGTGTCAGCAGTTTCAGCACTTTCACTGCTTTCTTGTATTTACACCAGTGGACTAGGTGAAGTTATTTTTGAATCTCATGCATGATCTATTGGTCTTTTTCACATTTTAAGCATTGTAAGCACTCTCATTCCAGAAAAACCTTTGCTAAAGCAATGGGAACTTCTGTTCAGCAGCTAATGGTCTTCAAAAATGTGAATCAGGGGATGTTAGAGGAGGAACAGAAAATGACTGAAAGTAGCATTTGGTAAAATATTATGTAACCTCATATAGTATATTTGGCTTTCAGATGATGCCTAACTAAGGCATTTTTAGATGCATATAAAGGAAAGGTCAGGCAGAATAAGGCTATTTTGTGCAGAGACTCTCTAACAATTGAATCTGTTTTGTTTATTAGAGGACAAGAAAGTCCTTACAAAACAGAGCTATGAAAAAGATATACTAAGCATGGCCTTTATGAGAACAAAATAATGGTCACTGACACTGGAAAAAAATACAAAAGTAGTTTATTTGTTAGGTGGTGTATAGCCTACATAATAAACTGACACTGAATAAGATTAAAATATAGATCAGCAATGCTAGGAATGTATTTTTGGCTATGCATGTGTATATTGGAATTCTCACTGGTTAATAAAAGAATAGAGATTAATCATGACTAGATTATGCATATATTTCACATATGCATAGCTTTAAGGGATTCATAATCAATAAAAATATCCCTTACTGTATGGTGGCAGGTATTGATCAACTCTTCAAGCAGCATGACCTGCTTAAATCTTTGATCTCTTCTCCAGCAGTAAAACACTGTAGGTGTTTGGCAGTCTCCCTCTTTGTTCCTATCTCATAAGATTTTATCCTGCCTCTCCTGGCAAACATATAGCATAACACTAATCAAATCCTCATTCCCTTAAGATTGTCATAAAAATTTTCTTCTGTATTATACTTTGTGCCACCTTAGGTATGTTATATAAAATACCATAGAAGAGAGAATGAGGATCCAATTGAAAAGCACATCCAGATAAATCGGTAAATGAGTTTTTTATTCACTAGCATGTATTCCTTCCTCTCTCCAAAGCCAGTCTCCAAACATCCACAATCGTAACTCATCTAGTGGTGCTCAGTAACATCTAAAAAGCAAGCAACACCTGTGAAAGGGTTAAGTAATGAATAAACCCTTAGAAAGGAGAAGTAGACAAATCAAACAGAGCAAATCCAAAGCAAACCACATACCCATTAAAGCAATGGCATTTAAAAAATTTTCATAAGGTTTACAGTAATCAGCTGAATGCAAACAGAGGAAAGCTCTGTGTCTAGGTTTTTGCAAGAGTAAGGAACTTAACATTGAGATCTGAGCTCTGTTAAATAATTCCTTCTTGAGCTAACCCTGCTTGCCCATTGGCTTTCAGTTACAGAGGAGTCAAAGAGCAGCCCTCTAAGTCATAGGGTCTTTTCTTAGAGGCTAGGAAGTTTTAAAACACCACACAGAGAAGTGTTTAAACCAGAAGGTGTCACCCAGCACAACTCGTGATCACATTTGGAGTGTGGATGCTTATGGAAGATCCAAAACCTTGAGACAGAGTTGGAGAGTGAAAAGCTCGAAAGACATTTTCACAAAGCTTCACCAAAGCACTAAGAGGCTGACACATAATTTTGCTGAAAATTTTCCTAACCTCCCATCCTTCTAAACTCCACATAACCTGCATGCTTTATCTTATTTTCTTTTTCTTTTAACCAAATGAACTTCCTCATTGGCCCCAACCTCTCATAATTCCTGTGCTGCACAAAATTAACCCATGTCTTTAAAAAGAGAATTCAGGATCCGATTAGTATATGTCAAGCATTACAAATTCTCTATGCTTGGCCATCAACTTTTCACATTACAAAACCACAAGTACTGTTTTTCTAAAAAACACCTTTCAAGTAAGCTGCCTTTTAGTGAAATGTGACTGCTACTGCGTACTATTTTAAAAATGGCTTGACAGAATTGCTAATGTTCTCATTCCTTCAGGATATTTCCTAATACTTGTAGCCTTTTCATGTTTCTAATTAGGCCAGTAATGGTCCCTGAAGTTAAACCAATTAAAATTATTTACTGTGACACATAGTGTGGAGATAATTATCTGATATCTGAATCCAACTTCTGCTTACTTCGCAACATTACTTAATAGAAAACAGGGAACCTGATGCCCATGCTTTCATTTTACTTGTCTACCAAATGTGTTTGCCCTATAGCAAACTGTTCAAATAAAGCACTAAAATCTTTGTGGTGCTAATCAAAATGTTTAAAATCCACTCACACTCTATAGTACTGACAAGCATAAAAAACTCTCACACATTACCTTTTACATTATAGTTGCTGATCAATATAGTATTATACCTACATTGTGCATAGATAATGCAGCTTATGTAGTTTCTAAAGACATTTCCAAATTTTTTTTTTATTTGTATCTCTTGAAAACATACCTGGAACAGAATAAAGATTTGAAATTTTTACATTTATGGACACAATAAGGTAATTTTTTTCAATAAAATAGTTTCATCTCCAGATTTTATTTAATTTACATGTCATATTTCCACAAGCCGGCTTTTTCTGGGAAAATTATGAATCGATATGAGGGGATTTTCCATTGTATCATGTTTCATAGTTAAGCCTTTTAAATTCAGCCAAAGTTCACTTGGAATGTACTAATTTCAGAACCTCATGGTAAGGGGGGAAAAGGCATGTAACAAAAAGAAGTAAAATATTTCACAGGATAGATAATGTTTTCCACAGAGTAACCACTACCAGAAAGGTTTTTTTCCCTGCTGCTTGAAGGGAAAAAAAAAAATCCACTGCATCACAAATTCTGCATTTGGAAACAATTTGGCCTATTTGCAAAGTGAAACTGGTTGAAGTCTTCACACAGAAACTTGAACAAGTAAAAGCATTTATATTTTCACTGAAATCTGTCGAATGCTGTAAATTGTAATAATACAGAAAGATGTTCAGCAAACTACAGGGACAAGCCAAGACTATTTCCTCATGATAGGACACCTCTCCCTAGCACAGATAGTGGGAAGTACCTCTGTTTGCCTTGCCAAGTTCTCTGAGCTTTGTGGTCAATCTGAGACCCAAATAGAGCCTTTGGGTTTGTCTAACATAAATTTAGCATCACATTTTTGTTCTTCTTTGGTAATTGAAAATGTATAAATGATCTTAGAGTGCAAGAAATGTGCTTTACTTACAGGCTGGGGGAACTGTGCCTGCTGAAACAAATTTTAAGCCGGGAACAACAATGCTGCTACAGGGGGTGACTTTTAGGGGGTGAAGGTAGAACAGGGTTCTGCTGGTCACTGGACCAGCACTGCTTCATCAGCTCGGGTGGCTTACCTCTCTCCACTTTGATTTTTTATGTCTGGACTATAAATCCCTACCTTAACATTTGAGGTATTATCAGCCAGAACGTGGTCTATGTGTGATGACAGGAGGGGTTACCAAGTTATAAACTTTTATTTTGTTCCAGATTTTAGTTCATTAGAAGCACAGAAAAATATGAGGAAAATATATTGAAGGTCACCCTTGTTCTCCTCATTTCTTCAAATATTTCAAGGAAATTACTTAAATTGAAATGTATCATGAAAAAACATATTCTTACATCATCATCATGTCATTCCTTCTATTTCCTTAAATTTTCCATACATTGCAGTCTTTAATGCACCATCAACTTTCACTTAAATGAAAAAAACAATTGCAAATATTGTTAGACATCATTCTCATGGGGAAATAATTTCATATTTTGGCTAAATTGTCTGTCCTGATAAAGAGGATCAAGTTAGCTCATGGACAGTAACTACTCTGTACATCTTAATTTACTTCATATTTCATTCACCCTCTTGTCATTGCTAACTAATTCAGATACATTCTTTTGTCTTACTGATCACCAAAGCTAATTAATTCTTGTCTGCTTCTGATGCTATTGAAAGCAAAGGAATGTGCACCAATTCCTGTCATGAAGGAGTTAAAAACTTCTCAGCCTTCACTCTGGAAGGTTTGTTCCTATGCCCTTTTAGACAATGACAAGCCGTTAAGCGAAAAACTAATTAACATTTCAAAAAGTAGTGTTAATCAATAGTACACAGCTTCATCAGGAGCCTTGCTCTATCAAGTTTTTCTGCTTGATTTTTTATATTATATCTTTCAAATTATTATGCTAGTTTTAGATGTTTTTGCTGGATTGAGAATATAGTGAAACATTAAAAGACTCAAGTCACTAGAAATACATCACTGGTATTTTTTTTAATATCTCCACTAAACTCTAGTTATTTATTCTGCTGTTCCTCCTCCATCCCTCCCCCATCAATCTGTTGAGTGGCAGACCTGATTCTCATTCGATTTTATTGTTGTACTAAATGACACATTATATTTAAGATAACAATTTATCATCATCATCTATCAGGCGAATCCTGGTGAAATCTAAATTAGACCCCTCTTAAAGGTCTGTTTGTGTGGTAGGATTTTTTATGTCAGAGAGAATAAAAAAGTTTATTTGTTATTTTTGCATTTCCTGCTTTGAAAGCAGAATGATGATCATAATTCCAACACATAGAAACTGGTGGAAATTTTCTGGTTTAGAGAAACTGGATTGCTTAGGCCTATTGTGCCTAATATGCCTAATGCTAATATGCATTTGGGTATGATCTAAATGGTAGAGCACTTTAGCTTCTGCTAAACCAGCTTGTATTGGACCATTATCATCAATTTATAAATTCAATACTATTCATCTCTATCAAGACGACAATATCTGATGGCTATATATTAGTGAAAAATTAAGAAAGGTGAAGGAGAGTGCCAGTGAATTCTTCGAAACTGCAAATGTGGATATTTTGTCTTGGCATTTTTGAGCACCAAAAAAAGGAGTTGACCCCAAGCCAATTTATGTGGTCTGTTTTCATGAGCTTCATGTGGGAAAGACTGGAATGTATAGTTACTGTGCTAAAATTTACTGTGAGGAAAGCATCCTATCTTTTCTCATAGTTAGTAATTTGCAGTAGAAACTTGAAAACTGTTGTTAAATTTCCTCTAAAACACTACTCCTCTCAACTTGGTAATAATGAATATCCTGAAGTTTACAGGGAATGTAAGCAAGGTTTAAAGCAGTAGGCCTGAGAGACTTGAGGGCAGAACAAAGTAATCAAACTAATTACAATTCAGATTTACTAAGATTTAGAGGTAATCCCTAAATCAGAGGAACATGCCCCTCCAGCCTCAGTTATCAGGAGAATTTACTGAAGTGCTATAATTTCTACAGCTGTATGGAGGAAACAGAGATTCAATCTCCAGAGAAATGGAGCAAGCCTTGTGTTTCAAGTGCTATACACTAGTGCAGACATTATGGACAAACCTAATTAGCAGAACCTCTCCTCAAACCAGACTTTGATAGGGACAAGGAGTTACCTGCTCTGAAGACAAGTATCATTTTGGAACGTGCCCATTGTATGGGAACCCCAAAGTTTTTTGAACTGTGTTTCTGCGGCTCTCACTGGCTGAGAGCTAAAGCTCAGTGTAGGAGTAGAACAACCCCACTATTTTTTTTGTGAGTCCACAGGTGAACTCACAATCTGTAACACAACTGGCATAGTGGCTGGGAGCCTGGAGAGAGATTGTGGAGAGATTAACCTTGAATAACATACTTATTGTGCTGGCTTTAAGGGAACCTAGGAGTATTCGTCATTCTTCTAAATGCTTAGATTCACCTCAGACATAGTCACATAATTTCTATTATAGTTCACATAACAGATTATAATATATAATATTATAGTTCACATAATAGTTTCTATTATAGTTCACATAATTTCTATTAGTCTTACAGTTTTAGATCTTTAACTTCCATTGCATCCTGTTTGCATAATGGTTCATGAAAGAAATATTACTGTATAGGCCGTAGGCCTAAAGGAAAAGGTGTCTATGTACACATTTGAAAAAATAAGTAATATTCATTTAATTTATTTTGACTATTCAGTGTTAAATTGAAAGCTCTATACAATGTAGAGCACTGTCATATCATCGATTCAAGTGTATCACAAGTTGATAGCCCCTCAGTATTCTCACAGGATCACTGATGTAACTTTCAGCAAAAGTATGTCACTGTATTGCACATCAATATTCACGCTTTTGTCTACTACTTGGTACGAAAAAACCTTTCTCAAAGTAAGTAATGGCATTATAAATATAACCAAGTCCTAAATTATTTTTCTAAACACAAAGGAATTCCATCTCTAATCAATACCAGACATTTAAGGCAAGTTCATAACCCCAGACTGAGTAGAATAGATGCAGTCTACTTCTAAGACCTGGACCTTCTGATACTTCTGTCGTCTCTGTAGATTATATATACTTTGAATTTAACACATTTTAGTCCAGTAACATTCTGTAAGTTAAAGATTCTACAAGCACTAGTGGAAACTTCTGCTTTGTCAACACAACTTGATGTCATAATTTGACCAAAATGAACCTACTCCTCGAAATCCAGCTAATCTCAAGAGGGACTGCATGAGGAAATTTTTCTAAAATACAGATGGCAAGGCATCAAAGGCTGTTTTCTCATGAAGCATAATGCAGTGAAGTTTTTGAAGCTCAGATTCCTTTGCAATTCCAGTGAAATTGTGCTTAATTTCATTATAAATTAAATTATTACCAGCTGATTGTGGCAATTGTGGATACATTTACCAAAACAGTAACTCATAAAAACACACAAATATAATATAAAGTAACCTTGCAATATTGGTTCAGTACCAATCAATGATGTATATAAAAAAAATCCTTAGATATGCAGTTCAGGAGTGGGAAGTTATTCTGGGCCATCTACCTTTCAATTTTTTCTAAAAAAACCCCAACAAGCATCAGAGATATTTCTCTCCAATCAGCATTGGAGTGATTTCTTTTCATACAATAGTCCCTTGAATGTTTTTTATCACACTTTTCTGCCTAAAAGTACAAAAATGCCCCAGGAACACTCAAGAAAATGTGTAAAGAAAAGGGATATTGTTGTGCAGACATCTGAAATTGTATGGAAATGGTACAGGAAATTCTTTTCAGTGGACCACCAAATTCACCTCTGACTGACAGAGATCCAAAACCATTTCAGACTGAAGAGTCATATTAGTTTTGTGCTTTTCCATCTGTTGTTCTTTCATATGACAAAAGCCAAGCTTAGATGCTATAATTTTAGGAACATTCTGTGATATACACAGAATCACAAAGATTAGAACTAATTTATTTACCTACATTTTCCTTGTATGACATTCCACTTGGATTAAAACTGGCCTTCCTTGGACCTATGGAAAGCTGTAGGACATCAAAAATAAAAAAATTGTAGAGAGAGATGAGGTAGAATTGGGTTACAGGCTGTGGGACGTGCCTGCAGAATGCCATGGCAGCACAGAGAGGCTTACCCCTGCCTGGCCTTGGGGAGAGGAGATGCCATGTGGCAGATGTCCTATGGGGAGGACCACCCCATATAAAAACATTAGGAAAGTGTGTCTCTAGCATGGCAATAGGTGATAGGTGGCTTAGTGAAAATACTCTATAAGGAAATGTTGTGCCCTGAAGAAGTGTGTAAAACCATCTCACTTGTCTCAATAAATGTCTCAGTATCCCTGTTGGTCTGACTCTGTGTCTTGGTCATTATAAATGGTGCCCTGCATCAGGAACTAGATAGGCCACTTGTGGCTGCACTGGTAACAATGCTCGACTGAACTCTGTGGGGGCTGAAACAAAGCTTGTGGCACCGACTGACCTTTCCACGGGACAGAAGGTAATCAGCTGAGAACTATGGGGAGTGGTGTATCCCAGGAACAAAAGAACGCCACGGAGACGTTGAAACAGATTTTGAAAAAACACATCAGGAAAGCTGAATCTACAGAATTGAAGAGACTCTTGTTATAGGCTAAAGACTTCAGATTGTACCAATGTTTTTGACCTTTGGACATGGGATGCTTTAGGGAACATTTGTGGGACTGAGTCACATGAGGTGACAGAGTACTGGTAGAGCTTTTGTGTCCATGGTGGACTGTGTGTGAGGCGCTCATTGTGCATGTGGCACCTGGAGACTGGAAAAAGATGGACACTCACTTCACCGTGATATCCATGCTGGCCCTCTTCTCTGCCACCTTTGAGCAAAACACGATGCTCTGATCATGTCTTTAGGGACTCTGAACTGGAGCAAGGCCCCTGTTCCTCTGATCCTAGGGGAGACCCTGATCTTTCCCCCCTTGATCCATTTGGTCGGTGGGCAGCAGTGAGAAAACAAATTGTCGCAGAGGGGGATGCAGGATCGGCTGGAGCAGTGCTGCAGCGAGTGGCGGGACCTAGGGTAGCCATTCCTGGCAGCATGTTCCCTCTCTGCCTGCTCTCTGGGAAAGTGTAGCAGTGGAGGCAGCAGTGACATGGGACAAGCAGAGCTATGGCATGTCAGAGTGGTGGCAGTGAGCACCTGGCAAAGCTGTGCCACAGCGGTGAGCACATGGCACAGCTGGGGATAGCGGTGAACAGAAGGCACTGCTGGGGATAGCAGTGAGCAGCAGGCCAGCATCTCAGCAGGTCTGGCAGGGTAAACATGGCTCTCTGAATGTGGGTAGTGAGGAGGTGGGCCAGGGAGCCTGGTGGCACCAACAAGCACCTGGTGGTGCACTCCTGAGCTGCCTGCCTGCCATGGATTTTAGCCTTCTGTGGACCCTCATGAGCCAATGCTGTGCTGGAGAAGAGAATTGGGTGGACTGGTGGCCTGTTCGTCAGGAGAAGCTGCAGCATTTGCACCAGCTTGTGCAGAGGCAGCTGTGGGCTGGACGTGTCATTCCTGCAGCTGGTCTGTGGAACCTCCTATTTTTGTTATTCAGCAAACGAGTGGAACTTGGCAATTACTGCATGATCTTAGGATGTTACCGCGTCTACGGGGTCCCTACAATCAGGGCTACCATCTCCTGCAATGTTGCCACAATCCAGGACTCCATCTCAAAGACTGCTCTTTTACCATACAACCTTGGGACTACCTGCACTAATTGCTTTTTGTTATGGGTATTCCTGTAATAACCCTGACACAAAGTCATTAACACTTTTCTATATTGCATATTTCCAATTCCTGCCCATAGGAAAAAACATTCCCTTGTAATTTTAAGTTGTTTCCCAAGGGTCTGTCTGTTAAATCACTGTCTCCATTCATGGGAAGATGTGTACTGGGTTACTGGGTGTTTTGAACTGTCCCACTGTTCAAGGGACGATAAACTCTTGTGAGGTCATGCTCCTAACTGATATTAATAGAGGTTTGCATATAGGGTATTTTCGAAAATCAGTTCCATTTAAGGCTTGGGCCCTGGCCAAGCCCTAGTCCTTGCTGGTTGGGGGAAGTAAGCTATCAGACCCAGGTGCTTCTGCACTAAAAATGTAATCAAGTCACTTTCACTTTCTAATTTGGCCTTCAAAAAGCTGGACTCCCTTTTGAGGCAAACTTGCAAATCTTTCCTGGGGAAGGTCTTCCAGGTCCGCACTGTGAAATGGGGCTCCCCAGAGATTACAAACGCTGGGTGACAGTTAAGTATTTAGGTACTTGGTTATTGTTTTATTAGATGTATTGTTTTACTGTTCATAGTAAGAGAAGTACATGTTTTATTACACGTATTTCTGAATTTGTTAAGTTGAAATACGTTCATGTTATGATTGATAACTTTTGCACGTCTTTTTGCTTCTGCCCATACAGGTCAACGTGGAAAAGATGTCCAATGTCATTTTACATTTGATTTTGCAGCTCTTGGAGAACCTGTCTCCATAAAGACTGATAATGGACTGGCTTATAAATCCAAACAGATAGCCGAATTTCTTTCATTTGTGGGGCTGCACCATGTCATGGGGTATTCCACATTCCCCTATGGGTAAAGCAATTTTTGAACAGGCCCATAGCATTCTCAAGTCCATGTTTTCAAAACAAAAAAATGGGGAGTGCAGGGATGGGATATATCCCATGAAAGGCTGCAGAAAGCCTTATATGTTCTTAATTTTTTGGATTGCATTTAGAATGACCTAATCCCTGCCCAATGACATTTTAGTGAGTCATAGGCTCACTTAGGAAATGCTTGAGTACTTGTTAGGAATCTTGAAAGTGGAAAAAGAGGAGAACCCTTTCCGTAGATAACCTGGAGGCAAGGATATGCTTATGTTCCAAAGATTCCAGTCCACGATGGGTACCTGCAAGAGTGATCTGACCAGCCTTGGTTACCCTGCCTACACCATCGGCTTGTGGGGAAACTGAGGGAACAAGATGAATGGAGTTTGTTTGGTTCAGGTAGTGGGACAAACATGTTCTAATGTTTGGGAGTGTTTTGTTTTGTGATTCTTGTATAAAAAGAGTAAGGGGGAATTGTAGCAAGAAATAAGATATAGAGTCGATCTACAGGCTGTGGGATGTGCCTGTAGAATGCCATGGCAGCACAGAGAGTCTCTGCCTGGCCCTGGGGGGAGGAGATGCCATGTGGCAGATGCCCTAAGGGAAGGATCACCCCATACAGGGACAATAAGAAAGTGTGCTGCTGACATAGCAATGTGTGATAGGTCGCTTAGTGAAAAATACCTGTAAGGAAGTGCTGTGTCTTGAAGAAGTGTGGTAAACCAGCTCATTTGTCGGAATAAACACCTTAGTATCCCTGCTGGTTTGAGTCTGTGCCTTGGTCGTTGCAAGAAATCTTAAAAATATATCTGGTCTGAATTCCTGAGTGTGATGTCAAAGTAAGATTTAAAGGATGGTAAATACCTGCAAAGTGTGTGTTAGAGAAGCTGAAATGAATACTTTTTGGTTTTTTTTAAGTTCTATAGGGAATTCTGGAGTAATTATTTGCCCAGTACCTATCAGTGAGTTTTTCTCATTCAACAGTTTGCTTATCAAAATTTCAATTTTTATGAATTTCCCCAAATGCTACAAACCACAGGCTTTTAAAAGCAAACTTGTAAGAGAAAAAGAAACACCCCTTCGTGTTACTAGAAACTTTCACATCTCTACTAGCTGATATTCACAGGACCAGCCATACAGCAAGTGGGGTGTTCCTCATGATGAACCCCCTGCACTGCAGTCACAACTGCTGCTTATTAAACACCCATTACTTCACCATGGTTCTCCACAGAAAACTCCAAATCCAGCAAGTCTCCTAACAGAAATGCACTGAAGTATTTTGAACAAATAAACTAACTTTGTGAATATAGTAGTTCACAATACGTGAAGTCCTTTGGACTTCACTCTTAACTACAGTTGTGACATGTCAGATCTAAATCCGGTGTCATGTTCTTGCTAAAAACATTTAAAAATGCATAGACTTGTGAATTCTCAAGATGGAACAAGGGAGACCAGAAGGGCTATTCCTGCTGCTTCAGAAGAGAGCAATACTTTTTCTCTGCAGCTGTAGATACACTTCAATATCAATAAAACCATGATTATTTACACTATGGGAATGTTCCGGACCTCTGCAGGCAGTTTAAACTTTTAAGTTTATTCTTTTTTTTCCCCATGCAGAGTTTTTACAGTCATAATTTTTCCTAAGTGAGCTTCTTGGAGAAAAACATAATACTTTTACATGTGTTACTGGGATGAGGTGAAATACATGTCAGCAATTTTTTGGAAATAACTGACTTTACTATACTTTGCAAGTGAAAATCCATGCGTCTGTCTTTTTCACCGAGATATGTTTCATTAATGGTGATATTGTAAACCATTGTATCATAAAGCATTTGATAGACATAATTTTTTAAAGGAGAATTCTCTGAAATGTGTTCATTTATCTGTTTAAGTCCTCTTGTTACAAAGTGGTTAGCAGCATCCTCCTTCCTAGCACCCAAGCCAACCTGTTCACTCCAAGAAGTTGAACACAATCCTGTAGTAAGTGAGAACCAAGCTTCCCAGACACCTAAACACCTACTGAGCTCTCAGAAGATGTCATAGGTAGGATCTCATTGCAGATGTTACACCTCAGTAATTAAACAGGTATCTATTTTTTGCAAAGTGAATTTGTAAAAATCGTGTTCAAAAATTACAGTAGATACTTTATGAGCTCTAAAGCTCACTGGCAGGTCCTGAGATTTTATTTTCCCCTTAGACCAAGCCTCATTCTTCTGGGGCCTGTGTTTCAATCCCATTCATGATGCTTGTCCAGCATCCTGAACCAACCACTCTGGGCAACCCAAGGGTGAACTTGGCTTCTCTGGAACACAGACACTGAAATATATATATATACTGAAATATAGCATGTTATTTTCCAGCAGCAGCACCTGAGTGTTTGGTCAAGCCTTTTTTCTGGCTTATGCTGGCTGTTGTGGTGGCTGGAAGTCTGAAGCAAGAAAAGGAGTAGTCTGGTGGCCTGTCTTCACAAGTTTTTCTTACTCATTCACATTTAATTGTCATACATTAATCCCCTGCTAATTGTCTAAATAAAGGCCCTGAGAAATTGTCCCTTGAGACCTTGGTGTGATATGAAACAGTCAACATCATGTTTCTTCACGTGGTCCCTCTGCATGTTCACTGTGTTTGCTCCTGCTAGCTTCCTCCCACACTTATGTTTCCTTTCTATTGTAAAACCATAATGAAATGCTTTTGCTGTTAGCTTGCATGTTCATAAGATATTCCTCTGCAATAAGAGGCCTCATAATTACTTCGGTTCAGGATCTAATTTTAGACAAAGACCATCTCAATACAATTCATATCTCTTATTTCATATTCATCATTTGATTCAAAACCAAAGATGATTATACATAAAATACAAAGATTTTTGTCCTTTTTCTTCTTTTTCTCTTTCAATCAGAATATTAAAATGGCATCGATTTATGTTTTTAATGAAGTTCTCAGGCAATCAGAAGCACCTATTTACTTTATGGCCTCCTCAAAAGAAGCACATGAAGCTGGTTGGAAAAGCTGTAATACTTACTCTTCGTATTTTAAATTAATTTTTACTCTATGCTGTCCTCCAAGAGCCACCAGAAATAAAACTTCATGTTTGTGTCTCTAATGTCTAAATGCTGACAAAGTTTCATATTCTTTCTGTCTTTTGCTCAACTCTTTTGAGTTAATATTGTCTTAATTGTGAGTGTAATAAATAGGTGTAAACAACACTCCTAGGTGAAATCCTACAAATGGAAACATCTTTGAGTAGTACAAAAATTTGGATGGAGTAAAGCAGCAGATTATGCTGCAAATAGATGGTGGATTTTTTCCCCCTGTCCTTGTTGATAACTTTCGGGTGAGAATACACAAAAAAATAATGTAAATAGGCTGGGTGTCCTTGCTCGTAAAGTCAACTCTCTATACAGCAAGATATGTGACACCTATCTCAGAGACAGGAACTTACAATGCTGTTCATTAATTTTATCACTAACATAAACTTTTAATATGCATATGATCAGTATATGGGACTTTTAGGGCAGCTTAAAATGACTGTAACCTGTAATTACTACTCCTATACTTGATTATAATAATCTGATTGCAATTATTCAGTGATTTTAATACAAGCCCCAAGCTATATAACAGTAATTCAAGTGCAGTGATTGGGAACATGTTTCTGTTTGGCTGCGAAATGATGTTTTAATTCGTACTGATTCAGGGATCTGGCTATAGTTCTATTCATGTAATTAAGGCACATTTATGCAGTCAAGTACAATAACTTTAGTTTGAAGTGAATTTAATTGGTACAAAGACGCTATATAAAGTCAAAATGGATCATAAGCATGAATTCCTTAGATAGGAATAATAAAGCAAAGACAGCAATACTTGGCTGGTTTGACTATTACAATGCGATGGCTAATTTTTAGATAAAAATGAAAAGGCACATGGTGAGATGGGAGAACATGTTTACAGTACAACAATATGCATTTTAGTTGGGGTCCAAAATTATTACTAAAAGTATTATCATTCCCCAGCGCTTGTCTTAATCCTGAGTTTAAGCCCATGATCAGAACAAAGACGTTTAACATACTCCTGGAAATGCTTTATTCTGATGAAAATTTTGAGTGAGCTTAAGTTTTCAAAAGAGAGTAAACTCTGAAGGCTATCTCATTTGTTTTCTCTTACATCTTCACTTCAAAATCAGACATGGCAAAAAAGAATTTCACAAAACAAAATCAAGGCCTCTAAAACGTATATTTTGAAGATTTATGTCAAGACTATTTTCAAGCAATGGAGATGTCTTTGGAAGCAGGTTTCACTACCTTTTAAAACTCCTTTATTAGACAACTAATAAGATACTGCAAAAAAGCAATTGCCTCATGAGTAGATATATTAATTTTACTTTTACATACAATCTAAAATTACAAGTCCTTCTTCAATAAAACCATATTTATTTAATAAACCAGCATTTAAACACAACAGGATTTCTGACCAAAAGGAGACCAAAAAGGAAAGCAAATAACTTAATTACAATACATTTTTTATTATCCCTTTCACTTTACTTGAACTGAAAACTTTGATGCCTCACAAAAGAAAAAGAAAAAAACAAATGCATCAATAACACATTTTTTACACAGTGGCTTCCCAGGCTTTCTGTATTTGTAATTGAGTGGGGGAATGAAAATATTTTAAGAGAAAACTCCCCATAAACAAAACAAGCAACCCAAAATCTGGAAACAATTTAGAAAATTGCATTAATAACAAGTCAACAAGAAGGGTTTTTATCAAACTGCTTATTTGGAATAAAGTATTTTTTCACCACTGCTATTACCATCCTCACTTAGAAGTTTCCATTTCTTTTCTTGACATTGATAATAAATGCATAATTTAATGACTGCATGTGAATTAAGTGTTGCTGATAAAGCAATTAATCACTTTGATAATGATTTTGTTCAAATTACGTGAACTGAATTTTTTAGTCCAAAATATTTGACCACAAAAAAGAAAAATTAAAATGCAATTTAGACAGTTATTTCTGAATGTCAAGTTACTACACCACATATTATGTACTTCCAAACCCACAATACTTCCCTTAAACTCTTTTGATATCTTATGTTCTGCTCCAAGAGAAAACCCTGCTACGGTGAAATATCTCATTTCACAATGGACCTTATATGGAAGAAAATGAAATATATTTTTAATTTTTATTTTAAAAAAATCCCACTGTTTTGACTTTCACGGCAGGCAGAAAATATGTCTGGTTCCACACCAAATCAATCAATCAATCAATCAATCAATCAATCAATCAGTCTTGACCTCGGGTTTGTTAATATTGCGAGACAAAACTTCTAGAGGTTCCAGAGAGAACTCATTAACAGTGAGTAGACACTAAAATATGTTTAATTGTACTCATAGGTGTAATGGCCAATCTTACCACTGCACAACAACTTTAAAAATTATGTGTTACCAGCACATGCTGTATTTGCTTGCACTTCTTGCTCAGAAGGTAAACAAATAATCTCTAACAAACAATTTGTACCTACTTACTAACATTACTTAATAACATTTTTAATATTGTTTTTAACCACAATAATTTGTCAATGAAAAATATCACACCATTGTGATAAAAAAATCTTCGGAACTTTTTGTTTATTTAAAAATTGTTTAATATTTTCAAATAGTCCACAAATAAAATGGGCTTCAATAATGAACTCGGAAAAGCTTATGAGAAGAAAATCTGGTATTGCTTTATTTTTGTGCTCTCTTCCTGACATTTTTGAAACTTCAGAATTTTTAATTTTAATTTTATTTTTAATATCTATTAAGGACTGCTGAGTTCTCTCTCCTCTGTGGTTTTTTTTTCAGTGTGTTAATCTATTTTTTTTTCTTTCTTTAACACTGATTCTATAGAGTAGACTTGAAAATGAGCACAGGAATGTAACACGGCTGCAGTATTAAGGGATAGCTATATCACTGCTCGAGGCCCTCCCACAAGGCATCTGTGTCAGAGCAGGCTTGAACCCTGACAATTCATGCATTAAAAAACCCTTGCCACCCCTTGTCATGTGGTTTATGGCAGAGAGGCTGAAGTTTCTCTACCGAGTGAGCTCCTGATGTTTTGACACCTGCTTCTATGAAATTTAACGTGCCTTTCATTCATGCTGAATACCACCAGATTTAAAAAATACCGTCCTTGGCTCTAAGCATTTAAAACCAGCACTTAATTGGGTGTCAAGGCAAGTATTTTTAATCAATATATGCTCATTCATCTGTGAAAATTAAACTCCTTAAAAATTTTGGCAACCAAAAAAAATTAAAAATTTCATAATTTACATGACAGTAACTGTTGTATTGCACTAATGCATCACTGACTATGTATCACATGGTTTGCCCCGTGTAGCCCCTAGATGCTGTAACAGTTGGTTTCCCCCCACCCCTCTCAGGTTAAGTCGCTCCCCTTACCTGTCCCAGCAATTGTCACCCATTGGCTTTGGTTCCTTTCCTCCGCCCACCCCTCCCTCGGGTTTAAAAATACCTCGTCTCGGGTGCTCAGTCTCTTTTCTCCCTGGCTCCTTTCCCTCTCTCCCTGCCTTTCTCCTCGCCTGTCTCTCCCCCGTGGCTTCCACTCCCCACCCCTCTCCTCCAGGATTCGTCCACTATTAAAATCTGTGGACGAGTTCCAGGGGGAAAAGAGCTGTCCCTCGATCTAGCAACTAAGTGTCTATGTTGGTTTTGAGGGGGGGTTTCCTGAGCTAGCCAAGCTACACCCTATGGAGCAAAATTACAACAAGTAACCAACAAATGCGGACTAGATCCCACCGACGAATCACAAAGTGCACGTTTGCATTTGTGAAGCCAACAGAGGTCTGTGGAGGGACACCTCTTCCTCCAGTGCGTAACTTGATTCAGGAGTGGTAATGGCTAGTCCAGCTTTAAAAATTGTGTTAAGAATCTGTCCACTATTAGCATGAGTGTTCTCAAGGGCATTATTAGTACCATTCATATTCCAAAATATACTTCGTGACACAGTGCAAATTATTTATACACTGAATCACCACTTGGCACTTTTCCTGGCATGTCAAGCACCAGATTACCAATAATAAACATACTTTAGCAATATTTTAAAGTCCTAAATTTCTGTATTTCTAATATGTATTACTATATTGATTTTGTAGAGCATGCAGGCACATGAAACCGTTAAAATAAGAAATGAAAAGCTGTTAACTGTCACACCTTTTTAGCAGGAAAGTAGACGAAATCTCAAAAAAATTAAAATTCCTCTCTCTTGTCCTAGTTGATGATGCTACCTTTTTCTGCAAGCTCAGTAAGTATCTAGTTCAGTTTAGATTACTGCCAGGGCAAAGGTTTGAACTCAACAAGTCAGCTTCAAAATATTTGTCAGCCCTGACTATCTACTCAGTAATGGCCACAAAAGTGTGAACCACTAACAGGGTGTTATCTAAGAAGAGATCCTGTACTAAAAATTGCTAATCAAGGACTTGAAAAGCATTATGACTTTCCCCGTCCCTGCCCCACCCCCTCATTTATTAACAGAAGTTGTGTGAGGTGGAAAATAACTTTTTCAAATCTTTTTAGAACTAATGAACACATTTCAAGAGATTACTATGTTCTCAATTCATCCAACTTCTCAACCACTGCTCCAAGGGAAGCACATGACTACTTGACCTCTGTAAGATTTTAAGAAGAAAAACAAACTTCATAAAGCTTAATCACATTAGTTAAAGCTGTAAGGATGTTTTAATGCCCCTCCTAAGCCACCCAGTTCCATTACCTGAAACCCATCAACATAATCCTTCCTTAGGAAGAAAGGAATGAATCAAACTGAAAAGATTTGTAATTGAATTATCCTCAGTCTCAGGGCAATTAGAAACATTTTTTATTGGAACACCTAGATGTAACCTTGACTGCTTCTAATTAGTCCATCAACTCAGATAATAAGAAAATGCAGGAACAATTTCACAGCATTGTAAAAATTGAAATTAGTTCAATATTGTTGCATATACGTCTTAGGAAGACACGGTGAGAGAGCATGAATCAAGCGAATGTAAAACAGTCAAATGGAATTTAGACCAAATACAAAGTAAGTTATTTAAGGAGTACTAGGGAGCTTCTGTTCCTCTTAAGTAAAGTTATATATCTACTGTTTGAATTATGTTCTTTTGGCAACTGCAGACAGTATTTCTTATGTCAATAAGCTGTTACAAAAAGTTAAGTGTTGGAAAAGCTTAAAAAGTTCAAAACTATAAGCCTTCTAAAAACAGTATCTTCTCATGATTTTGTTTACTGCCAGCTTTTACAGAATTTTAAGTCTTAACTGTCACAGAGGAGTGGAATAGTAAAATGTGTTCTTCCTAATGACAATGTGCATTTAAATGTGTTGAAACACACCCATTATTTCAAGTGAGAATTTTTACCCGAGTGTAAAGGAAATTTTTATAGTCACGTTTCAACTTAAGCTTAACATTTTTACACAAACTTTAAAAAAAATTATTTTAAGTTACTTAGCAAACAATCTTTCACAATATGGGAA
This sequence comes from Polioptila caerulea, assembly GCA_013397295.1. Lineage (NCBI taxonomy): Eukaryota > Metazoa > Chordata > Aves > Passeriformes > Certhiidae > Polioptila > Polioptila caerulea. Next base: position 49,289 of record VYXF01004097.1, read on the forward strand.
ATATGGGAAACAACTCTGGGAGTTGTACTCCTGCCTACTTTTTCTGTGGAGATCTATCCTGTGGAGACCTTCTTTCCAATCACTATGGCTACAGTGGAAGCCAGAACAGAAAAACTGACCTCAGTTTGCAGCCCCACTGGGAAGAAACACTGTGGTTTTACTTGTCAATCCAGCAAATTTCATCCTTTTTAACACAAATATTACTGTGTGAAGTGTTTGGTCAGCTATTAAGATTGTATGATCAAACTACCAGGCTTCTTATTTTAACAATGACATTTTTTAGGTCAAAATGTATCAATATGACATATAGACCTAAATCACACTATTGATCAAGATAAGCCTTGAAAGTTAGCTTTAGGTTAAAGAATATTGCCTGTATTCCCATAGGTTGCTGCAAAAAGTAGAATACATGTTGTTTGAGAAATGGAAAGTGTGTTTTACTGATGCATGATAGACTTTTTCAGCAGTGCAAAAATAAATGCATTATAGCAAATTGTCAGAACTAATTATCAATTCCAGCCGCTTCTGTGCCGCTTCTACTAGATGAGCTATCATTATTTTGTGTCATGTGGAATAACACAGAAAACTCTTTAAAGACCCACACAGATGACACAATTAAAATCATGGTATCTTTTGAAAAGTCCCATGATTATTGTTCCAAAAGCATCATAAAGATCTGAGCCTTGACTTTTTTCAGGCATACTGCAGTCTACATGGACTTACATATGGATATCCATGTTTCACAGGGACAAGATGGTAGGCATACATGGAGATTATATGATCTGTTACACTTTTCTTTGATCTTTGTGCAATGGAACCATACATTGAAACTACTTTATTCATACAGGTTTTTTTAGGCTTCACCACAGAAGATGGTGATAGATACTTCCAATCAAAGTACACTTCCTTTATTTTGAAAATATTTGGCTGTTACAATATCACGAGTACCTAATGGAGAAAAATGACAGCTTGAGAAAGTAATTTGAGGGTCAAATTTATTTAGAAACAATTATTTTCTACTTAGATCTATATACCTACAGATCTACTGTGGATATGAGATCTGCATCTCTTATAAGAGAAAAAGGTCCAATTTAATTAATAAACCGCCAAGGATTTATTGAGATTTAACTTGCACATTTTTGAACTAATGAAGTCTTTTCACACAAGTCACATAGAAATGGGTATTAGTTTTCCTCTTGGTCCCATACAAGTAATCATCTAGGCAGCTGACAGTGGTATTTATAAAGCTACTTTAAAATTATTAGACTGCAATCTAGGGATCTAAAATATCTTTCAGTCAGAGGCCAAAAAAATATTAAATCAGAGTATTTTATGTGTGTGTAAAATTTTGTGCCATTTTATATTTTTACATGAAATTTGGAAGCAAATTATAAAATTATAAAATAAAATTTTAAATAATCTGCCTAATTAAAGGAAAATCACACAAATGCATAATTTAGTGGGAAAAAAAATTTGATGATCTCTTTTGTAACTGGTTTTCATTTGAACGCAAACCATGTTATTGTCTGTACCATCAGTACTGTGTATGGAGTATTCTGCACCTGTATTTACCACCATATCAGAAATCCCTTGTAAATCATTAAAGTCAGTATCTACAGCAGCTGTATGCACAGCCAGGAGATGCATTGTGGAAAAAAGAAGTACCAGCAGTCTTATGAAAAGTACTGTGGGAATTTTGGCAGATGGAATTAAATGATCCAAACCTGAAAAATACTAAGTCAAGATCTCCCAGTACCGATATCTTCTTATTTCACATCTGAGTCTCATCAACAGCTTCTCGGTCATCAGCTGCTCCCAGCTCACATGCTGTCCTTTTAGCATCACCAATATAAAAACTTGTCTGTTATTAGAATCTTAATGTGGTAGGAGTCATTCCATAGAGTTGCAAGACAAGAGGAAATTCATCAAGGTGGTGAAATTTCACCAACTGTAGAAGCAAGCATTAATACGCTGCTTTTATGTTCCTCTGCTGACAGGGCACAGCAAGGTGAAAATGCCTCACTGCCAAACACCTAATAGTCAGGTTAGCTGTGCTGCAACAAAGCATCACAGAACAAACAAGACATAAATTTATGCAAAACTTGAACATTTTGGTCAGTCACTCCTATGCAGCTTGTAAACCCTTCAACTATGCTTTTTCCATGAAGGGTTAGAAGTAACGCCTCTGAGCTTCATAACAGTGCAATTAAGTAAAAATAATGGACTAATATATCCACATAGAGGAGTACAAAAATGGATCAACACCTATCAGAAAAAAAAAAGACACAAACATGCATATATATACACTGATTCTCAAAAGCACTGAAGGATGAAACTTCAGAGTTGAAAGTGTGCCAAGGTAGACTCAAGGAAAATTTAAATGGTGAACTATATTTTCTTTCTCTGTCTTAATTCTGAAGACATTTTACATACACAAAGACTTTCTACAAAACATAGGAAATTTTGTAAAAACCTGGTAAACTTTATAAGCTTAAATACGAAAAAGTTAAGAACATGCCATAAATTCTTAAACAAGGGGAACCATGATTCATGTTTATTATAGTTATTTAATAGTGAATATAGATTTTACTTCCCTGTGAAAATTTCACAGTATCACAGAATCATTTAGATTGGAAAAGATCTTGACCACCATCAAGTCCTGCTATGACCTAGCACCGTCATGTCAACTAGACTATAGCACTGAGTCCAACACACAGTCTTTTCTAAAACACCTCCAGGGACCGTAACTCCAGGGGGACTCCAGTTCCCCGGGCAGCCCATTCCCACGCCCCATCCCTTTCTGTGGAGAAATTCTTCTTAATGTCCAGCCTTAAACTCCTCTGATGCAGCTTAAGACTGTGTCCTCTTGTCCTGTCAGTGGTTGCCAAGGAGAACAGACCGATTCTCACTTGGCTACACCCTCCTTTCAGGGAGTTGTACAGAGTGACAAGGTCTCCCCTGAGCCTCCTTTTCTCCAGGCTGAACAACCCCATCCCCCTCAGCTGCTCCCCGTAGGGTTTGTGCTCCAGACCCTTCACCAGCTCTGCTGCCCTTCCCTCGACACACTCCAGCACCTCAATGTCCTTCCCAAACTGAGGGGCCCAGAAATGAGCACAGCACTCAAAGTGCAGCCTCACCAGTGCCGAGAACAGGGGAGGATTGACTGCCCTGGTCCTGCTGTCCACACTATTCCTGATACAGGCCAGGATGCCATTGGCCTTCTTGGCCACCTGGGCATACTGCTGGCTCTTATTCAGGCTCAGAAGGAGGAAGAAGAGATGAGGTTATCAGATGTGAGAAGAGTCTCTCTTCACAAATAACTGCACTTGACCTAGGCACTCTGTGGTACTTTGTGTACAGACTGGAAAATGATCAAGAAAGAAAAAAGACATATGCCATGCTCCAGAGTTGAATCTGATGCTACAAAATACTCTTCATGTGATGCTGAGCAAGTAACTTAAATAGATGCTTCCAAGGTAGCTTTTAATAGTGAATCCTCCAATTTCACAGAACTTTGTGTTCTAGGAATCCACATTTCATAGGCATGCTCATAGGAATCTAGGGATTTGCATTTTACCTCAGAAATGAACCAAAAGCTGAACTACAAACCAACTGGTATACATTACCATTTCATAGAACCATAATATAAGCAGAGTTGGATCTATTATGATCATCAAGTTGAACATCTTGCCGTGCATAGGACACCCCAGGAATCACATCCTCAGCCTGAGAGCATTGTTCAAACACCCTCCAATTCAGACAGGGTTGGTGCTGTGACTCCCCACTTCCATGGCAAGCCTGTTCCAATGCTCAACCACCCTTTTACCTGCTATCAAACCTGAATCTCCCCTGACTGAGCTTCAGACAATTTCTTTAAGTCCTGCCACTGGTCACAAATGAGTCTTGTCACTGATTTCAAAGCAGTACCAACCCCCTGTTTCCCCTCATGATCATGCTGAAGACCACAATAAGCTCTCCCCTCAGTCTCCTTTTCTCCGGGCTGAAAAGACCAAGTGACCTCAGCTGGCTCCCCCTTCAGAGCTTTCACCATCTTTGTAGCCTTCCTTTAGACTCTGTAATACCTTAATGCCTGTTGTATTGCAGTGCCCAAAACCGCACACAATGTTCAAGGCAAGGCTGCCCCAGAGCAGAGCAGAG
>VYXF01004097.1:98040-110787 GCA_013397295.1 Polioptila caerulea
AGAAAGTGCATTTCCATTCTAAATATTTGGTTATTTCTGAAAGAGAAAAAAGAAATTTCTAAACTCTGCCATCATAGTGGAGGATAAGGTGGAATATAGAAGATTATCTGATATGTTTTTCTGGGGACTAAATAGCCATTGCTTAGAGCACTGTTTGCCGTTAGGAAATACAACCAATCATTCAAACCAGAAAGCTTTTCTGACCTTCCCCTCTTTGGTCCTTAGGAAGGCAGTTTGTGTGTTTGTTCGGTTTTTGTTAGGCATTATTTATTAATTTACTTTAGATTATTTTAAGGGAAAACCGTTGACTTTTTGTTTTTAGTTTAAATGTCAGAGAGATACATTTCACAGCTACTGGTAAACTGCTCCTCCTCCAGGGTACTTTCTGTGAGGAAAACCCATGATTTTGGCTTTTCAGGTGTAGATTTGCTCTAAATTTTCATTTTCACCATCTTAGATCATGCAGAATCATATCATATATAACTGTGAAGTTCAGATCTTCCTCCTGGGCATGCATTAGGAAATTTACTGGCAAAATTTTTTTATTTTTCCCTTCCACACTTCTAAGAGAAATATATCAATAGCAAAACTTAACAAAAGAAGCCAAAACAAAAGATGCTGTGAATCTCTGATTCACTTTTTACAGTTCATTTGGATCCAGAAATTATTGCCTTTTTACCTGCCCCACCCTCCCCTCAGTCTGCGCCCCATTCCTAAAAGCATGAGCCAGTCAGTTTAATAACAACTCCACTGCAGAAAAGGATCACAAGTAGAAGGATGTCCAGCCCAAATAGTGACTAAACAGTTGCACTTATGGTCATATGGATGCTTGGTGGAAGATGTACTGATGGACTGAAAATGCTTAACATGCAAGAAAATTAATAATTTCCAAATAAGGAATAAAAAGATGAGTTCAGACCTATAAAGGAGATTGGCAAGTCATGGGATGGGATGGCAGAAGTGCCAATCATTGGAAAAACTCAATAACTCTACTCTTCATGGAATGGGACCTCCTTTCAGTATATTAATGCTGAGGCTTCCCCATCAGAGAATATAGTGAAATCAACTTCACTCCAGAGAAATAGTAACTTCCAATGTGGAATATCTTAGAAATCTGTTTTTCAAATTCAACTTGGTTTTGATGGAAGGAGAGTTAATTTTTCTCACAGTGGCTAGTACGGGACTATGCTTTGGATTTGTGCTGAACATAAGGTTGATATTATAGAGATGGTTTTGGTTTTGATGAGCCAGGCTTATAGACAGCCAAGGCATTTTGTGCTTTTCATACACTTACCGTGCTGGCAAGGAAGTTGGGGATGCACTGGAAGTTGGGAGGAGATACAGACCAGGACAGGTTGACCCAAACTTATGCAGTGGTTTTGACTTTGGATGGCTTTCCCCTGCCCAGTGGGACAGGGGAGAGAAAAATAAGATGGAAAACAACCTGTAGGTTCAGGTAAGGCAATTTACTAAAGCAAAAAAAGAAAAGTGAAGGCTTGTGTGCCTATAAGCAAAGATGAAAAGTTAATCTCTACTTCCCTACAGTGAGTGATATCAATGTTTCCCCCCAATGCCTGCTTCTTCCTTTAGCTTTTAAACATAAGGAATATCACTTTGGTTAATTTGCATCAGCTGGCCTAGTTGTTTCCCACTCTCAGTCCCTTGATGAGGGTGGGGGAATGTCAGAAAGACAGCACTGCTCAGCATTAGCCCAAACGCCGGTGTGTTATCAACACCTCTCCAGCTCCTGCTACAAAGCACAGCACTGTGACGGCTTCTAGGGGAAAATGAACTCATTAGTTTCAGTTAGACCCAATTCAACCGACCAAAGAGATATTCCAGACCATGTGACATCTGCTCAGTATATAAAGTGGAGGGAATAAGAAAGAACGGGGTGGACATTTGGAGTGAAGATATTAATCTTCCCAAGTAACCATTACTTTACCATTACATTACCATGTAATGCAGCCCTGCTCTCCTGGAGGTGGCTGAACATCTGCCTTCCCCTGGGAAGCAGTGAATTAATTCGTGGTTTTGCTTTGCATGTGTGCATGGCTTTTGCTTTCCTTATTAACCTGTTTTTTGTCTCACCCCATGGGTTTTCTAACATTTTCCAATTCTCTCCCTGATCCTGCTGGTGGTGAAGTGGACAAGTGGTTGTGTGGGGCTTGATTACTGGCTGAGGTTAAACCATGGATAAATGGAAGAAAAAAGCTGAGGGGATGAGAGGATGAGAGAAGATGAGGAGAACAGATTCAGCAAGTTTTGCAATTTGCCACTGGAAGAAAAGAAAAAAAAAATAAACTTGCTGCCACCATTCTCTTGCTCTTTTATCCTTTCCTTCCTGATCTACTATTTGATTAATGACAAATTGTGTATATGACAAATAATTTTAAATATTCATAAATTAATTTAATGCTCTGGTTTGTGGGAGACAAATAACATTAGCTAGAGACAGGCAAAGCTTAGGCAGGCATTATGCAACATTTTCCACTGGCTCTGCCAAAGCAACTAAATGTTTATCCTTAACATTCCTAATAATTTTCCAAGCACAGGCTCTTTGTTTTGTAGATGTGAGAAAATCTCACAAAATGTGTAAATTAACATAAAAGGAATTCACCAACATGCAAATACCATGCTTCATGCCAGGCAAGTAGATTGGAGCATGTTTGACCATGGATCTCCTCATGTAAGTGGTCCCTTTTAGAAGTGGTCTGGCTGTACCCAGTCCCGATGTACCTAGGAAAAGTTAATGGCTGTCTTTCTGCTTCCCAAAATATTCTGCAGGTGCAACTTCTCACTTCTCAATGAATCTGTGTCCATCCCTCAGGAGAGCTACATTCTCAGACCTCCCTCAAAGACAAGGAGATGACAAGAATAAATCAAGGCATTTACAGTGCTCTAGTAATGGCTAAAATTCCTAAACGTTTAGAGACCTTATCCATAGCCTGTAAAAGATCATTTCAGCAGAGGTGCTGCATGTTTCTGGTGGCACTAATTGTTTCTGCATGGAATGCTGGTTACTAAGACTGATTCAGCTGTGAAAAAAGTACAGAGGACTATTAAGATTTTCTGGTCTCCTTCATCTTCATATCTACACAAAGGTGCTAGAAGGTCTCTACACATTCTACAGAAACCCATTGGGTAAAAATCCTGCCCAGTGTTGGGAATCTCCAATGGGTGACAAAGCTGCAGGGATATGAGACTAGTATAATCTCATTATCAATATTTAATCACTACAGTAGGAATCATTAGAGCGTTGAATCAGCTACAAAGAAATATTATGGGTAGGAGAATCAGGTGGCTGGTAGTGTGAGGGGGAAATAATGAAATAGGACAGATAACGTGCAAGACATTGAAACTGCATTCAATTGAATGATGCATTCAATTCATTGAAAATGTATTCAATTAAGTTCTTTCTATCTGCCTTATACTTGTCAGCTATTTATATATTTTTCTGTATTTTAAAAATTTTTTTAATGATTGAGGAAGAAACCAAGGCAATATAGAACACATTGCCGTACAAACTCCATGGCCAAGTCAGTTTCACTACTCTACCACTAAATTAAAGGCGGAAAGGCCTGAGCTGTGGCCAAATCAAAGATAGAACACCTGTCTCATTTTTTACAACTGAAAATAAAGTCTTGACTTTTGCAGGTGAAAATTTTGTGACTCATCCCAGCAGCTTATAACCCTTTCTCATTCTGACCAACCCAGCAGCAGTAGAGCTAAGAAGAAAAAAAGGAGCATGAAAAGATCAACATACTGAACCTCTTGCTGATGGGTTTCTACCCATAATGGCTTCTGAAATCAATGTCAAGGTTTAAACAAAGCTAAACATAAAATAGAGACTATGACAGCAACAAAACTGTTGAGCTACTTCTTTCCCCCCCCCTCAAACACATAGATAAAACCAAAATATGGCAGAAAGATTTACTCTTGGTAGGCCAGTGTAGCTTTCTCATCCTCAGGTACTGCAATCCCAAAAAGCATCTTTGCCTGCTAACAATATTCTCCTTCTGCCCCTCTGATATTCTTAAATAAATTATCGTGATGAGATGCACCCATTTCTCACTTTGATAAGAGTTTGATTTTCCTGAGATAAATACTAAATGCTGTCCTATGGACAAGTGAGGAGAATCAGGTCGGATCAAAACCTGGATTATTAGCTCTGCAGGAAAGACTGTTGCTATAAAGCAGAGTAAAACCTTTGGCTCTGAAAGGAAAAAGAGACCAGGTGTGGATGACAGATCAAGAAAAACTATCACCAAACAAGGAAACAAACAAAAGTGCCCAGATCAACCCCATCAGTGCAGTACTTCAGCAGAAAGAATGAAACACCCCATACTGCTCCAGAGACCTGATAACCTGCTTCCAGACGATCATTCAACTTGGTACTTGGCAGTACCAACAGTCAGGGTCCCTACACGGCTTTCGCACCTGCAGTAGAGAGCCTGGAAGTGCTGGGAGTCCTGACATGAGCTGAGTACCCCAGGCCTGCCAAGCAAGCTGTTGGGGAGGTGGGTGAATGGCAACAACTCTGCTGAATTTCTGTCAGAAAATATGAGAAAAACTGCATGTTTCCAAAGAGCATTTAAATTTTGTCAAAGCAACATTTTCCAGCACAATAATCTTTCCACCATGACATTTTTGTCTCTCCATTTGTTAGTGTCATCATGCACAGTTTTTTTGGGATTTACACCCTCCCCTCCCCCCATTCCCCACACTGCTGTGAGGCATGGTCTGCACAGGGGACAGGGAGGAAGCATCCACTCCTTCCACGTGCTGTGCCGAAGGAAGGATGCTTCCTCCTACTCACCTCACAAGTCACCCTTCTCAAGCACCATATATAAATCCTAAATTTGTGTGTGCATATTGACACCCAACAAAAGGTCAATAGCATAAAAAGTTCAGTTACCGTGTCCAGCTATTCCTGAAATAATCCCATAATGAATATTGCTCAACACATACTTACTTACTGTTTTAACAATGGTGTTCTCTGCCATATGATTGACCAGAGCCATGCTAGTTCTTCTTAGTCATAGCAAAAGATGGAAAAAAANAAAAAAAAAAAAAAAAAAAAAACCAAAAAAAAAAAAAAAAAAAAAAAAAAAAAAAAACAAAAATCAGATTAAACTAATAATGTGGGGTTTGCCAGGAAGAGAAAAATATTGCTGTGAAGTAGTTGCTGTTGCAGTAACATAAAGTAATGTTTTCTGAAATAAAGAGTTTTCATATAAGAAGTGATAGCTCCTCATTATTCTCATATTGACTTACATAAAGACATCATTCTTCTGTGGCATACTCTGCTGTGGGATATTATTGTGGCAAATACTGAAATCTAAAAGATCATTTCAGAGAAGATTGTTATTAGAATAAAATTACAAGGGTCACCAATATTCATGTCTATGGCAAAATGACTACCTGCTGAGGAAGAGAATACAATTCAGTTTCTGATAGGAAAAAAACCAAACCAGCTTAAGAAATAGGAAATTCTGATTGCTGTAGCTCTGATTCTGACACTGTCTTTTCCACAGCCTTGGGCTGGGCACTTGAGTTCTCTCTGTCACAGACTCAATTATTAACTACCTCTTTTGGCTCTTTGAATGATTGATTCTGTTAATGTTTTTTCAGTGCTTTGCCAATGAAATCTAAATGCTTAAAAAACCACTGTATTATAACAATATCAGAAGTTTTATTTCCTTATTTCTTGCTAAAACATCACACGCTGAACATCATTGTGACATTGCAATCACTTTTTTTTTTTTTTTAATAAAAATCACAGAATATTAATCTGTAATGCAGTTTTCAGGTTCCATGTTTCCCCACCATTTGCAAGCAGATAACTTCTACTGTAGGAACTCTTGTGAAAAAATAGGATAGATATTTGCATATATTAATGCCATATCAGAATCTGATACATAAGTAGTTATATACCACACCCATTGCTTTGGTAAAAGGAAAAAAATTATATTGTTTTGGAAATACACACAAAATTTATAGTGAACACACATATTTGACCAGTAAAAATTTTGTACACTCTGCAAACATTATCATCTTGCAAAGATAAAATTCTGTCTCCATTTTCTGTTTAATACTAGGGTCTCCCTCCCACCCTTGGAAGGTGTTTCTGAGCAGAGAGCAGAAAAACAAAAGGAAAAATACTCAGGTACAAAGCAGGTTAGAATTTGCTTTTATCCAGTGCTTCCAAACTTATCAAGCTTTTCCTCAGTATTTTATTACGCTCCTGGATTGTTCCATCACATGGAACAAATGTTGAGCTTATCCCTCACGTAAGATTATCTTGTTATGGGTGATCTGGTTATAGGATGTCCTTGATGAAGAACAATCTTGTTAATAGTTTTCCTGCTCAAAGATATGTCACTTCAAATCCATCTTGTATCTGGATCTCAGCAACACACAAATACTGTCAAATACTGGAGTGCCCTGTGCTTAGTTCTGCTTTCGAGTCAGATGTCTCATAAGGCTTACTCAGCTGCTGAAATTTGTTTCACATAAAAACAGTTATAATGATGTTTTATCTCAATGACCATAATTTTTCTTCCTATACATCATAGAGTAGCCATTTTTACAGTTTTTCTTGAACACGGTCATCCGTCCCATTTTGGCTGAAGTGAAAACATAAGTCAAAAACATTTTCTATGGATCCACGTCTTCAGGGAAAATGATGTGAATAATACCTCCTCTGAGCCATCATCTGACTTGGGAGACTTGTGCAGATCGTTCAAGGTCTGTGAAAACTCTGTGTGAATGCTGTATTTCTAGACATAAAGAGGAAAATTCATAGTTTGCTCTGGAAGCCCAGTATATCTGAAGGTGGTTCTGGATGTTGAGAAATTGATGATGTCTGCACACATACACACATAAAATCCTGTTGTGACTCTGGTGTTTTTCACCAGCATTTTAGTGGGATTAAACCACATATCTCCAGTACTACCATAAGCACCTGAGTTAGGCAGTGCTCCAAAAAGTCTTGCCAAGAACTTTCACAACATCCTTTTATAAGGTATATCTTATAAAAATACAGTGAATGGTCATATTATTAATCAAAAGTTAGAATAGACACAAGTAATATTTTGAACTAATAATATTATTTCATTGTTATGGGATCAGGAGATATTTTCAATAAAAAACATAAACTGAATTACTTATGCATTCTTCATTTAGAGTCATGGCTTTATAAAGATTTGGGAAGCTCTAATGCTTAATTTCAATGATTCTTGTGAGCAGTTCACCTCCTGTCTTACATGGTCCATCATGAGTGGGGAGAAGAGCTAGGAGATGTGTTCTGAAGACAAGACATCTTTGCATTTGAGAATGTGACTTACAGTCATTGTCATAATGTCAAGAGGAGGTCCTGGCAGACAGCACAGATACCAAAAAAATCCTCTGATGGAAAGGATTATCAGATGCTGAACAATGCATAAACCTCTGCAGAGAGACAGGTGGAGGTCAAATGCAACAGCTGAGTAGAGGAAATAACTATAAATAGTTATAATAAAGAATTGCAAGCAACTAACACTGCTGAATGGTTTGCTGAGGCCAAGCTCAGCTCGCTAGGAAGGGACTTATAGTTGCGTTGGCATGGGAAACTCAGTTCAAAAAGATGAATACCTGTTACAAAAAAAAAAAAGAAAAAGAAAGAACAGGAAGCAAAAAAAAATTAAAAGGAAAAAAGAGTGAAAAAGTTCCTGGATAAAATTGAGAGTGTCAACAAATTGGCTGTTGGCTCTTCAAAGATCAATATAAATAAAATCAGATCTAGACAAAAGGTTTTTTTCTTTCCCAACTCTATCTTCATCCGTAAATGGAGGGATGCTAAATGCCTTAGATGTTGTGTTAATTTTATATATAGGCCTATATATTCTCACAAGCATACAACTTCAAGACAATAAGTATAAATACATCGTAGCTATAAATACTTCCTCTTCTAATGAGATTACTGTTATGTTTTATTCCAGCATGAATTATGAAAGAGATGTACTCTTACAAAACAATGGTTATGCTGTTCTTCTGTAGGAGTACCTGATCTGTGGTAAATAAACCTTCTGAGTCAGCATCTATTACACTTCAGGTGTGATTTACAGATACAGAACCTTACCTTTGAAAATGCTTCTCAATAATGTTTAACTCAATAGTGCTACTTGCTATTGCTGTGGTTTTCCTGATGTCATTGATGACAATGTCATCAATATATCATACCACAGCCACTGATTAAATGATTGAGCAGTATGAAATCAAACACTGGTGTTCAATGTGTTATTGATACAGGACTTCAGGCCTCTGTAATAAATGCCTTTCATTTTCCATGATAAAGGTATAAAAGACAACTGTTCTCACTCTAGCTGTTGGTAACATCAAATACTATAACTAGAATAAACGAATAAGAGAAGAGTATTTTAGAATACAATTCAAAAAGCAATTTAAACCAAACTGAGACCACATCAAAAGAAACAACTTTGCCTTTGGCCTGTTTCTCTCTTAACTATCACCCTTTCATATCCTTTTCCCTTTGGCAGGTACATGGGTTTTTATGACCACTTGCTGAACTAGGTCAGTAAATTATTCTATGTGAAAGCAAAACAAAAAATGAATGGCGATTCAAATGCTATTATTATTATAATCATCACAGTCATAATAATTTTTATAATCATCATCCTTATTAATTATATGCACTATTATAATATTTTATCACTAATAAATTGAAGAACAGCAAGTGCCACCACCATGTCAACTCATGTAGTCCCTCAATCTAGTTCACTGTGAGACTGCAAAACATCGCTGAAAGAGCTGATGTGCTATGGAGATGGAAATCAGGTGCAATGGGAGGATGACGTTGCTTTTTTTGGCTGCTTGTAATGACAGCTTACATTGTCTCAATGGTCTGATCTAACTGAACCTCTACATCTTGTAAATACATGACTAATTTTTTCAGAAATAAATTCTGGACCATGGGGTTCAGTGTTGAATTTCAGCAGAAATAAAAGACTCATCTGTGTGTGTGTGCCTGGCTAATAGGGTTTTGACACCAACATTCAGTAGTTATCAAGTAATTTTTTGATTCTCATTCTGGAAACTTTTTTTTATTTTCATTTGACAAAAAATACAGAAAGGAATATATATACAGGTTTTCATAGAAGTAGGAGGATTAAGATGGAACAGAGATATCAATCACGATTAATTAACATACCTTTGCCAAAAAAATTTAAGAGTATAACTTCATTTTGATTCTAAAATACACTGAAAACTGAAGTGTTTTTTTTTCTGAGAGTCCTTTAAAATCTTTTAAGTAAAAAGTGAACAAACCACTCCAAGCTGCTGAATTTTGATGATATTGGCTAATAAAAATCTTCATGATATAATCTATATTATTGATTAGACTAAGTATTTTTTGCCATATCCTCTTCTTTATGTTTTGATAATTCAATTTCAAATTTTGATCTGAACTAGAACCAGTAGGTAGAAAACCTTGTAAATCTGGCAATACAAGAAAAAATGTAACCAAGCATTCCCAGTTAGTTGCTCTTTTTATTATTTTCTTTTAAATTTTAGACACGTTTAGGCTATCTGAACTCATTCTCTATGTCAGTGTGCACACTAGCTGCTATTATAAATGTGTTTTTGCAAATGACATCTTACTTTAAAAAACTTCTGTGATCTCAGCAGTCTTATGATTATAAAATACTTACCAGCACTCAAAAAGAAGAGATAATGTGTTAACACTATCTCTTGTGCTGTAATCAATAGACTAATTAAGGAAATCTGGCACTTTTGATATGACTACATGGCCACCAGCTATGTAACTTGACTTTCAGATTCTACTCTCAAACCTGGTAGCTAGAAAAAATTGTTTTATTTTTGAGAAAGACTCACAAACATGAAATGTCAGGATATCTTTATAGTCACTTTTCTGAATATATTCTGTGTTATACAAAATAATGTTTTTTTCCATATTACATCCACACCATAATAATCACCTGAACCAGTTCCATTATGTCTTCCCTTCTGTATTTCAAGCACCTTAGCAATACTGAACAGTTTTATGAACCTTAAGAGAAATACCACAAAAAAGGAGAAAAAAGGAAACAAAGTGTGTTTACCATGTCTAAAATAGAAAAAACTGAGTGCACCCATATACAAACAGAAGTTTCTGTTCTGAAAAAGAAATGCCTGAAAAACACCACGGTTTCAGAACATATCATTGTACTCAGTGTAGGAGGTGAAGACAAGAGACAATTTATTCTGCAGCTGGTTTAGAAATAAACACAGCCATGGAAGATAAGGAGTGAAAGAGGGATAAATCCTCCTGAAGCAAACTTGATGGACAGACAGGCTGCCATTAACAATGCTGTTGCCTTTGTAAGTACAGAGTCATGTGGAGATACCCTTGCATTTATACTGTAGACATGGTCCTTAAAGATTTTACACCTCCAATTCCTTAGAATTATCAGCTATCTCCAGCCTGTCACTCATCCTGGCAATCTTAGATTTCTAGCTTGCAGGCCAGGCAGATTATTGACAAAGCAATCCAGGATGATATAATACACCCTGACAAACAATAGTGAGGGGGATTGTGTTTACCACTTTCACTGCACCAATTCAGCTAAATTAATTCTTAATGCCAAAAGTAAACTTTCTCTTGATAAGCATTCACTCCCCTTGCACCATTGTTTTGTGGGACTCCCTCCCTCTGAGTAGAATAGCAATGCATCTTGATCAATCTGATTTAACCTACTTCCCCCTAATAAAAGCGAGAGAAGGTTTTTCATACAGTACCAAACAAGCAAACAGTTAGCAAAAATGTATGCTGGGGTACAGGAAAATCAAAGCTGTAATTTAAGTGGAAAAAATAGGCAGGAACATTTCAAATTTAGGTTTATTTCTCTGTCCTCGCCTTACCTACATCTGCTGAGACTGTAGCACACATGGTATGATAAATACTGTTGAGAGATATGAGCAATCATATAAACAAGCACAATAAAATTGTCGTTGAAAAGAATTTTTTTCTTTTTTTTTTCCCCCACCGTCATAATTTTTTTTCACAAGGGCGTTTTTCAGTTATGAAGTTATGCAATCTGTGGATAGAAAAAGAAAAAGGGGTTTAAGTGCTGAAAAGACCCTTAGCAATAGGGATGACTCTATATATTGCTGAATTACTGAACTGATTACTTTGACTAGTTTCATAAAAGGATTATTTTATGCATTCAGGATAACAAAATCACTGATTTAACACCCAGTGCTTCAGCTGCAACTCATGCAAAGGTGTGGAAGAAAACATCACATTTGCTTACTTATCAATATTGATTAATCTCTTCTGTGTCATTTTTATCAGACACAGCAATGCTAATCCAAAAAAGATTTATGTGCCAGGAGTTTAGTCATTTGCATGAGATGAAGTTAGTTGTAAAGCAGAAGTTAAAAACTAAATCCTAATAGTTTTCAGTGGAAGAAAGTGTTAGACAGTGGTTTGCTGTTCTTTCTGAACACTGAAAAAAACCCCCTAATATTACCTAGGGGTAAAAGTCCCTTGACTTTAGAAATGTTCTGATCAAGTGTTGATTCAAGTTCATCTTTACCTCAGGATTTGAAAATTCAAGACAACCAGATGAACCTCACATTTTTTCAGATGTTTTAACCCTATTAAGTGGAAATTACACCAAAACAAGAGAATTTCTGATAACTAAATATACACTTGAATTAGGTAATATAAAAAATGCTTTAATACCTCTCCAGCACTTAAAACTAATTTATTATGATAAATGTGATTAAAGTGATCTTCCCTATTTCCTGTATCTGAAGCCTAGCAATTCCTGTTGATATTTTGTTGAGGGCACCCATAGGTCTTCCAGTTGAGGGCACCTCTTGGTCTTGACAGTCTCATTTGCCCGGGGGAAATTTCTTGTCTGCCTCCCTCTGAAACTTATTTACACACTTTCCTTTGCTTTAAATATTTTTAAAGGATATTACAGTATATTACAGGATATTACTGTCAGTAAAAATATTTGCTAATTACCTTTTAATATGACTATAGTTTTAAAACTGTAAAAATGAACTGGGAAGCCAAAGCCACTCTACGTTATTGAGACCCAGACTCCTAAAACAACCAAAAGTGTCTTGGATTCAAGCAGAACTATTTAATAATGGTTTAATGTTGTTTTTTAATAGAGCTAATTACACTATTTCAAACCTTAGCTAGGTGCAGAATATGTCTCATTGTTGATATCTTCTGACATATAAGAAAAACTTATTCCACTCATAGTCTGTATTTTCCAGAGTAGTGAGGTCTCACAAATCAGCCAAGTGGCTTTGAAAATTCTCTCACCAATTTTAAGTTGCACTGGGAAATATGAATTAAATAGCCAGAAAAAAATAAAGTTCATGAATAAGTTGCAGTGTGCTATGATTGCTGAAGAATTACTGTTTGATGAATCCTTCATTTTCTGATATTAATTGTAGCAGTCTGGGACATTTGAGACAATCAAAATTACATAGGTTTAAAAAATAATTTTAATTTATACAGATAAATGAAGACGTGCACAGTTTGAAAATAGATTGTTTCAACATTTTGTTTATGTTCTGTGAAGTAAAGGTAAGGGAGCATTAATTTGGTATCACAGTAGCAGTAGTAGAAAGTATTATTCTGTGCAACCCTAAAGCATGAATTAAAAAAAAAAAAAATTTAAATCAATAACATCCCCCATTATAGAAAGCTGTAATGGGTTCAAG
>VYXF01004097.1:110851-140153 GCA_013397295.1 Polioptila caerulea
AGCTGTAATGGGTTCAAGTCTTTAAAAGTTCTGTCACCTCAAGAGCAGCACCTACAATGGGGTTTGACCTCTGCAGAGGCTGCAGATTCAAAGGGCAAATATTTCGAGACGATGGAAAATCCTGCACATAACAACAAAGGAAATATAGTCTTGACTACACTGCGGATGCTGACAGAAAGCAAAACTCCCTGAATTATAACAATGATAATTTGTTAATTTTAATTATTTATAAGGAGATGACGGTTGAGCCCCCAAAAATCTTTCTATTAAGAATCCTCAGTATAAATCTCTCTGATATACTGTAATGCTACTTCATCTCTGCTGCCAGCTGCGCTGGGACACATAAAGCCCCTCATTAGTTCACACCTCTGCTTACAAGGATTGCTTTAACAAAGGCGTCTAGTGAGTGTTAATGACTCTTAAAATTAAGATATGACTGTGGCAAAACAAAAAATACCTTTGTCTTATTAAAATGATTTGGTAACAGCAGTGCAGAGCTGCTTTGTATTTGCTTGACTCCACACACATTTTAGTTCAGGCAGAAAATAGGAGATGTACTCTGGAGAAACACATAATGAAGTCAGATAGAAAATCTTTCCTTGTTTCAGATATGAGATCAATTCATTCTTTCCTTCCTGTGAGATAATATACAGAGAAGAAAACACTGCTAATATGTTTTAACTTCACTGACACTGAAGATGTTTTCTCTTTAGCTTGTGCTTTTAGTCTTCATCTGAAATATTATATATCTGATTACTGGAGGTGGTCCTGAAATCAGTTTTTAGTTTTAGCTTTAGCTTTTCATCTGATATTCACTAAGCACCACTACTCAAAGTTCTTTTCAAAATTTTGTCAGTTAATTCACATCTAGCAAAGTGCAAAAAAAAAAAAAGCCAGATGTTAGGTTGTCACCTTTTGTGTTACTGCTCAGAGCTCCTGGGGGGGGGGGTTGGGGGCTGTGTGTTCTGTAGATTTTACAGGGGAAAGGGCGGGAGAAGGGTTCTAAAATTCTGGAAAAGAATACTGGTCTTGTAGTTAAAAACAGGAGAACTGGAGTTCACCTGTCATAAGCAGGTACTTTGGTTCAAAACTATTCCCTAGAGCCATGCTTTGCAATTGAGCATAAGTCAGAACAATGTGTCAAGACTTGGAGCACAGCTCTTCAATGTCTAACACAACTATTAGAGAAAGAGCTAAAAAAAATTTGGTTGTCAGCATAATTTGAGTTTAAAATGATTTTAAAGGAATGTTTAATTCCTAATTAGCCTCTTCAGTGCTTTACAACGTACATTTATATACAGTAGTTAAGAAACCTAGGATAATCTTTTTATGTAGCATATCTTGTATGCGATGTAACTGTCCATAGAAAACAATAAGAATTGCTAAATTAGCTGTGACCTTTAACATGTACAGGTCACATTAAAGAAAATGCTATATAAAAGAAATATTCAGATGTACTCCAATAAAAGAGACCCTTTCTCTAACACTAACCTTGCTAAAATGTGTTTTATTTCTGCCTGTAAGGAAAAGATCAAGGTTTGCTGTTAAGCTTACACACTTAATTTTTGTAGTCTCTGTTTTAGTAATGTCTCGGTGGCTTCTTTTTTTGAATAGATATATTTCTTTTTGCATACGGTTTATCATGGTTTGAGGATTTATGCCAAATACCAATGCCATACAAAAGATTTTGTGGCAAGAATGGTGTTCTGGTCAATACTCCACCCTGGCACCCAAACCACTCCCTGTGCTGGCAGCACAGTCCACAGTTCTCACAGTTCTTAAGAAAAAGCACCACAGTGTTCAATAAAAGAAGATGAATACGTTAAGTCAGAGTGTGAACATCAATTACCGCATCTTCCTTAATATTTGGGAATTTTATATATTTCTGCTGCAGGAAGCTATAAGAGTAAAGGGAAATATACCATGAGTCCTATCATCTCAGAACTGGGAAACGCTATTCAGGTCAAGGGCTGAATGTCACTGCCCATGATTTTCACAGCGGTATTGCCCTGACTCTGAGGTTCTACCAATTATAGGCATTTTCAGGACCTCTCTGAACTTTTCCAACTAGACTCTTTGCAAGGAGACTTAACTGTGAGAGAGAGTCTGAACCAGTCTAAATTGAGACAGTGGCACTGAATTAAGTAGAGTTGAGTACAAATGAAATGCCTTAGAAGTGCTGGTTCTGACAGTTCCAGGTATGGTCAAATTTTAAAGGGCATTAGCATTCACACCCTAGATATAAGCAAGAATTGGCTCTGCTCTAACACCTTTTGTAATAGCATGATTAAGTTAAATTAAAATAAAAAAAATCTCAGATGTCATATATAATGTACTACTGTTACAGAAAACAAGTGAGCAGATATAGAGATGAACCACAATAATTTTCAAGTCTTATTCATCTTGAGAGAGAAAATAAATCTTGGAAGAAAAGAGATTTGCCTGTCACCCTATCAAAAGCAAACTATGAGTTAGTGTATTTAAAAAAACAAGTTGCAAATATTTTAATTGCTGTATTGGATGCAAGAGGAGAATAAAATAATTTATCAAAAAAATATCCTCTATACTGTAATTTTTATACGAGAATTAAAGACTAAGTAGTGATAAATAAACCAAAGAGATTGGCTTTGTTCCCAAGGATATCAGAAAGGTAGGAAAAGGCAGGGTGAGTAGGAAAAGAGCCAGCAATCATATCATACACCAATCACAGTGATGTTACTTCATGAATCCATAAATTTGCAAGTGAAAATTGTACAGCTTTTTCTTGAATTTCACAGCTGTGCATTTGCAGCTTAAAAATATGTAACTTTTCTTTTTTTTTTTTTTCAAATTGTGCACAAGTGTTTGTGGTTGTCAGCTAGATGTTCAGTTACTGCAGGGAGAAAAAAACAGCAGCAAAGCACAGGTCAAGAGAGTCTCATCCGGTTGCTGATGTGAAGGTGACAGCCCAGCTGATGAAGCTATCTGTTAAATAATGGAACATTATTTAAAAAAATAGTATTTTGACTACTAAGTGATGTAAACTGTACAGAGCAATTCAGGACAAACCCTTTTGGCACAAGTTAACTTGCTTTTTTCAATGGCAGAGAAGTTCTTCACTGACAAAATGTGAAATCCTCTGCAGTATAACAAAATTACCTCTTTGCTTAACTGAGAAAATTAAAAAACCTTAAGGATTTATTTTGAAACACCACTATCCTTTGTCTATACCAAAAAAACCCAAAACCAAAGGAACGAAATCCAACCAACCAACCAAAAATAATTCCCAGAAATAGAGACCTCACCAATTCAGAATGAGATAAAAAACTGATAAAACATCTGTGACAGGGGATGCTTTTATGTCTCTTTGAACAAAAGTAAAACTCTTTACTGCATGTCTGCAAACATTTTTTTTTTCTACTTTCACTTGCCCTGAATCATTAAAAATAAGCATGAGAGCATGCAACAGCAGTTTTTGCAAAACTGATTTTTATGGAAAAATATTTTGGCTTCTCCCTTCCAACTGTCATCTTTATATTTCTGTTTGTAAATCTAAAATCTATTTGAGCTATAATTTTTTAAAAGTCTTGGTAGTGTAAGTGTCTTATGAAGACAGAGAATGCTCGGGAATTTAGGTGATAATTTTAGAACTTTGAAATATACAGAGAAAATACTATAGAATATTTTTATGTATGTACAGAATGGTCCTAAAAATTCACATATATTAAAAAAACTGCATTGCATACTCAACTGCTGTATTAAATATTGTGAGATTAGATTGTTCTTCTGAATTCCTGAGATCTGACAAACTTTGTTTGGGGCAAGAAGGGAAGAAGATAGTGGAAGAAAGTGGATTTAGGTAGTGTTATGTTATCAGCCAAATGCTGGACATATCAGTAGGTATGTGTCTCTCTAGTTTGTACCTGTGCACTTGAAAGCATTTATATACTTTTTTTGGGAACTGTAGAAATATTTACCAACTGGTCAAGCCTCCAGAAAGAAAAGGTATTAATGTATTGCAACAGCTCTAATATCTTTGTCAGACATATATCAGATAAATACACAATCATATGCTGCCCACAGACATAGAGACTTGTAAGCCTGTTGAAAATCCTTCAGTCCAAAGATGATTGAAAGGTGTGTGAAATAATGAAAAAAAATACCTTACCTACTAAACTGCTATTTAGGTATAAGTATGTTTTCAATGCTTTCTTCAAGGCACCAAGCAAGATCATGTATTTCTTACCTTCACACAGAGAGTAATAAAACCTACATGATAAAATTATTAAAATTTTGGCAATAAAGGCATTCAAATACATCTATAGTTCATTTTCTTTTATGACAAGGCCAAAGATTTTATTTGGTATTTATTCACGTGCAAGACTTCATGTGTCCCAGCAGATCTGTCGTACTTTTGGGCTGACCTTCCCATCTGAATAACTTAAAGACATTTAAGACCTTGATGCAAATTTTGCAGCTGCCAGCACTGATGCAAGATCTTACTCCTCACCAATTAGTTATAAACAATAATGAAGGACAGATAGAAAGAGGGAGTCTAAAATCAACTATTTCCACAAAAGGTCTGAATAATTTTTGAAGTGAGATCCCAACTATCCCAACTATTCCAACTGCCATCCCCATTTAGCAAGAGCCTCCAGCTGTTGAAGGTATCTCTATGAAAAAAGCTCATAATTTTGGAATACTACCTCACTAACTAGGAGCCCAAATGCATCTCAATGGAAAATTGCATGAAAAACAATGAAGATCAATGTACCAAGGTCTAGGAGGCATGAAAAAAGTGTGACAGAAGCCAAATTCTGGTCGACTGGGTCATGATGTAAATGATTTAAAGTAGAAAAGTTTTAAAAAATAATAGGAAATAAAGTTGAATACCTAAGTGGTACAAAGCTAAAGATGTAATTTATGAGACTTTGATTAGTGTTTAATCATGTATTTAAATATATCCTATTCACTTTGTCTATCAAAGGTTATATTTGACCACATTTATACCCTAAGTAGTTAATAGATGTTCCCCATTTTAATTTAAAATAAATGGGCCTGCTTCTTGTCATAACAATATGTGACCGTTACGCTAAAATACAGATTTAGATACACACAAAGACATTTTTGTAGGTTTACAACTTATCTGGCACGAGACCACGTTTCGTACTGAAATGCAAAATTGGTCATGGTGTTTGTTTTTCTACATTTTTCCTTTGATTGAAAAATCAAATCTCTACATAAGAAGCCCCTGTCCACAATATATCCTGGAACAGATCTGTGGCAAACTGAAGAATGTTTGCTACAGAAATCTGAGCTTAACACTGTAGAAACATTTTCTGTACTTGAATTCTGTTCTTGATAATAGACAATCTCTCACTATTCAAAGCCAGTTCTGTACTTTCTCAGTCTGACAACTGTTGTCCTTGTTGGGGCAGTACTCTTAAGATAAATTATGGATGCAACGTGAAAGCTGTAAAATTTGTTGTATCTTCTATTATCTCCATGTTAAAGGCCACAAAAGCTCTTCAGTGAAGTCAGCCATTAAGAAATGACAGGTATTGCTATCAGCCTTCTTTATAGCCTATTACCTGCAATGACAGCAGCTGCTACACTACTACTGTACAGCCTATCACGTTATTTGCAGCTAAAGCCAGCTACTGTATCATTTTGGCTCATTTTCTTGACAGTGCCATCATAAATCCATGCAGCTGCAGGGTAACTGTCGGCTGCCTCGATTATCTTCATAGCTCGAATGAATCTTGAAATGTGTGTAACAGGCAATGACTGTTATGGATCAGGCACAAGGGCCATTCTCTATCCATTCTGTCAGGTCTGTGAAGCAATGCCTGCCACAAAGAGAGTTCCTAAACTACTGTCATGTAATCAAGTAAAGTACCTGAACTTTGAGAAATTTCATGGTTCTTGCTGAAGCTTTTGTGGTCTCAAGTCACTTCCCTAAACAGTGGTTTTAAAAACATTGTCTTTTGATGATGGGAGGCTTTTAGAGTTGTATTATTATAATTATCATGATTATTTTTATTAAAACTGTTATTATAAATATAGTTATATATCGATGTATTTATTTTAAACAGGTATCTCTGTCTGATACAGAGATACCTGAACATCCCCACAGAACAAAACCAGATGAACATTGATTTGCATCCTTGGAGGGGATGAAGGAGGGGGAGAGAAAATCTTCTCAGCATCAGTGGTCTGAATGAATCTAACATACATATCTACAAATTTGTTGTGTTTCTGCTAACTCATGAACTTCTGCTGTGCACAGTCCTCCAGGCAGAAGAATAAGGTACTAAGCTGTAGCTCTTTGGGGCTTAGGGATAAGGTGGGCAGTGCAAGGCAAAGCTGGCTGAGGTCAGAGGCACTGATAAGGCAAAAAGGAATGCTGAGAGATCCTGGGTACTCATGCCATAATTTTCTTGAGACAAGAGTTCAAACTGTGTTTAAATTATACCTATAAGTGAATATTTTATAGCATTCCTGTTATACTTGTGCATGTCATTCCTGCAAGAGCGTACAATAACTCGGTCCAGACTTGTCCTACCTAGCCTGAGGTTACAAGTGAAAAGCCTGCAACAGGAGTTTTACTGACCTCAGTTCCTTATGCAGTCAACAGATAGAAGTGAAAACTTCCAGATTAAATTCACCTAAATATTGAATGTTTCAGCCCTTGGGTTGCAGAGACAACTCAAGACTCTTACCACCTAATTTCAGTGCCCCAGTTAGACATTTAGAATTAATTGAGATGGATCTGAAGTGCTATGTACCTTGTTAATGTCTGATTTAAAAACCTGTAAATATTTGCCATTATTATTGCAATTTAAAAGTTAAAAAAAAAAAAAATTAAAAGTCAGAGATGGAAAAATATAGTTTTATTCCCCTTGCTGGGTGACTTTTATTAAGTACCAATATGTATTGAAAATATTGAAAAGATATGTCTGTCTTTTTTTTTGCTGATCCTTCATAAATCCTACATTACATATATCCCAAATACTTTTATTTCGATTCCAGAAAGGTAACTTTCATAATCAAGGTTCTTTTGTGTTGAACCTCAGTTTAAATTCCAGTGAAGTAAAGAAAAAAATTTCACCTTATAATTAAAGTTTTAGATGGGTCCTGTTTTTCCATCTTGAGAAAGGAAAACCAACTTCTGATTAATCAAGGCATTTAAGTATTTGTGCTACTGGGAGATGGACTTAGTGTAAATATTTCCACTTGGATGATTCACATGTTTGGAGCTACCTGTTGGAAGATGTGCCTCTGTCTCAGAATTTATAGCAGCATCTGGTATAGCAGTGTGACAGCAAGAGAGAAATGTCATCTCTACAACACAGCTTTCAGTGCCTCCATGAAATTTAGATTTTCAGGAAGTTTGTTTCAATGTGACATTAAAGTACCCTTTACCATCTAGCCTGCCTCAGACAAGTTCTTGAGGACATAAACGGTATTTTGTTGCAATGACTTAATTTTAAATCAGTAAGCCATAGGCCATATCCAAGCCTAGGGGCAGATTTAGAGATCTAAAAGATTATATATCTCTTAATCTGTAGAGATTACATATCTGAAATTATAGAGGTGGTCTTCCATTTTAAAGAGAAGTACCTTCGGTGTTTGAGTCTAGACAAGTCTATTAAAGTTCTGCTTTATAGCCTCCCAGTTGAAACACCTCATTTTGGCTTTCTTCTAAAAGAAGACTGTTTATACAGTGGTAGAAACAGATGCCAACAGGTTTACCCTTTCAGCAACACATCTTCCTGCCTTTATTGGATAGACTCATTTTTAATTGATTTCACTGGAGTTAGACTAAGTTTGTTTCTGGGCCAAAAAAAATGATATCATTTTATTTAAGACTTAATAAAATAACAGACTTGATTTTCCCCCAGAGTTAAATCAGCACTGTGGTTAAAAGAAAAGACCACAGGAAATGGTAGGATCCACTTCCTGTAGCTGTTCTTTTACTCCCATTAGTAGTCTTTTAGAATATAAATTGAACACAAATTGATAATGGAATTATTTACTATTCCACATGAATGAGAAATCTGAAGGGTGATTTAGTCTGTCTATAAATATTTCTGCTTAAATAGAGCTTTTCTTCTGTCATAATTTGACTTTAATTAAAAAATGTTATATAGGCATATAAAACACCACTGTAATTTAGTTCTTGCAATATACATTGAAGTAGCAAGAATATTCTAACAAGAATAAATTTGTTGTAAAAAACTTCAGAAGAGCTTTTAAAAAAATCCTTAATACTTCAAATAGCACAATTTCATATTTCATAGCCAGGAGACACTCCTACAGGACATGGATGTTATCTATGTTCAGAATAAGGGTGTGGACAGTAGTGGGATATAAAGTTAAAATATCTAATTGAAGACATTACACAGATGGACTCCCACTTTAATCTATAAGAAGAGCAGTTCTTATAAATAAAAATTTCCTAACAAAATCTGGCAAAGATTTACAGAAAAAAAGACCTTTAGGTGAAAAGATTGCACATGAAATCCTGAGGATCTCTTTTTTCTTTATCTCTACTCTTTAATTTTTCTGAAAGCAATAATACCATTTAGAGTGGCTAAGGAGCCAGAAAATACCCAGAAATATGATACCCAAAATTAGAATTTCTGAAAAACTGTGTTCTCTTCTACAAGAAGTGATCTGTTTATCAGAACAAGTATAAGGCTGAAAGAAGCCCCATATTAAAAATGAGTGTAAGAAGATGCACAAAACCCAGAAATAGATCCCAGGACCTATCCCCACATTCATAAAATGAATGATCCTTCTTTTTAGAGGTATATATAAATATGTATACGAAATAATACATTAAATTTATTGTAAACCATATATATTTTACATGCACTGACTAGAAGCATTTCTAGAATGGATTTAAATTTAGTTCACAATTTTATTAACACTTTGTGTAAATAATCAACAAGTCAAACTGTCTATTTACTTGTTATCTGGTCTTTCTCCTGTTGGTAGGTCTCATTTCACCTCTTGAGAGGAGCATTTTAATTTACCTTATAGAAAACAATTCTAGCTTCAAATATAAGCCCACGGGTTGTGCATCCATTTTTATGACTTTTTCTGTACTACAGATTGGGTGAGTCTTTTCTGGACTCTGAAGATTGTTGGGGTTTTTTTTTGTTTGGTTGGTTTTTGGGTTGTTTGTTTGTTTGTTTGTTTGTTTTTAATGTAACAGCTCTGACATCCAATAGTTTATATACTTGGGGAAGTTTTTTCAGTCCTCTTATCTTATTAACCTAAGAACTCATCACTCTCTGGTCATCTACTATGTAATTCAGTGGAACTGAATTTCCACTTAAAGCACTGATCCTTGCATGTTTGTTTATTGTAAATGAATGGAAAAAATCAGTGAAACACCAGCATATAAAAGATTTCATTGGAAACCATTTCAACACTACTTTAAAAAATAGATAAAAATAAAGATTTTAGAAAATTGTGCTTGAACTGGCAGGTCCAAGGGATCAGATTCTGATAACAAACATGATAAGTTTCTTTCTTCTCTGAAGCACAACCTGATTTGTGAACCAACATGTCCATTTCTCAGGTGGAGTGTGCTCCAATGAGCATATTTGGGATTAAAGCATTATGAAGCAATGTAATAAATTTAAGATGACAAAGACGTCCCATGGTACAGTGGTTCCTGGGACATCAACACTACTTTTACTACTGTTGATTTCAGTGGAGCACAGAGATCTGTCCAGAGGGCTGTTCTTTTGGCACCTCTGAGCATGATGTTTTTAGAGGTAGAATCATAGAAAAAAGTTCTGTGGACTTTATGGGTTTGCCCATACTGTTTTTATTTTCCTTTAATGATTTAAATTTTCCAGTTTGCGCCCTGTCACGTTTTCTTTGCCCAATATCTCAAAAGAGGAGTTCTTTCCACAAAATATTGTATCAAATTGAAATTATTTCCCATCTGTTTATAGAGAATTCTCCAGAGCTCTCTGGCCCAGTGTTAGCATAGTTTTTTAGATTGCTGCATTTTATGTTGTGGTCAGAAATTTGCGGAAAGTTTTTTTGTACATGAACCTCACAAAATCCTCTCCCAATTATTATCTACTAGAAATTCAAAGTGAGAAAGTAGAAAAAAATATTGTCTTGTACAGAGAGTTTTCATGTGAAATGAAAATTTTATGTGAAATTTAGGCATGCACTGAAGCTTTTAATAATCCAATTGGTGAATATTAAATTTATGTTGTTATGACCACAGATGATTAAAGGAGGCAGAAAGCAACTCAAATACACCTTTTAAAGCTGTACTTGCCCATAAACACACTTTTTACATGTCAAATGGTGGTGTGGTGAGGTAGAGATTATTACAGAGTAGTAAATGTAATACATTTGCTACATGTTTATGAAATGGGCATCTTTCTATAAGGGATGAAATTTTCAACCCTTTTTGCTGGGATGTAGGTAGGAAAGTAATTAAATGCAAACTAAAGGATCTAGCTAGAATGAGACATATGGCTAGTTACTTCATGTATCATTTAAGAGAAAATTCAAAGAAAATAGTAAAAAAAAAATAGTATATTTATTTGAGAGTTTTTTAGGGGGTTTTTGGGTTTTTTTGTTGGATGTTTTGGGTTTTGTTTATTTGTTTGCTTGTTTTATTGGATGATTATTTATTTTAAATAGTGGCACCGTATTCAAAGATTTGCCACAATTTTTAAAATATATCTGATCCTATTCTTTTAAAATAAGCTATTTTTTTCTCTTTTACACAAAAATACTTGTAATCAAGCTAAGAAAGCATCTCAGATTCCAGGTATGGTGAAAAAAAATCACATTTTCTTTTGAGTTTGCTTGATAATTTGTGGCAGTCTTTTTTTAAAGGTTTTGGGCCAAGTCCTCTCATCGTTATACTCACCCAGTATGGTTTATTTGACAAATCCAGTTTTAATTTGTACTTTCAAGCTGTGATTAATACATGAATTGTTTGTTCTGCATGCACAAAGCCACATATGATTTTAAGTCACTGAACGATTGTCCATTGATTTGACTCTGGAAATTCTGAAGACAGAAAAAAAGCCCAAAACTGTTCTACATTTTTGGCTGCAATATTTGTTCTTGTGTTTATTTTACAATTACTATTTTTAGTAAGAAACAGTATTCCAAACTTTTACATCAATTTCTTTTTGCTATGTGACTTACTAATAAGATTCAGACAGTTTTAATTGATGGAAAGAAGAGCAAAAACACATTCAAAAATAAATTTTTCTATTGCTTTTGGCAAGTGGATTTCAATTTGCAAGGGACTTTTAAAATTTGTTTGTTTGTTTTATTTTTTTCTCTCCTTAACTCTTATTTCCATTTTAGTTGGATAAGTGACAGAAGTTATTGCCATTAAGTAGTTCATTGGACATTTAGGTCTCAGGCCTAAGGCAAGTCCAGTAACAGTAAACACTTGTAATTATTTTCTCTATATGAATTAGACCCTGAAGGAGATTTAGTGGTTTTTGCTTTTTGTTTTTTTTTCAGGGGAAAGAATAGAGGCTTAGAGTGATGTAAACTCATTTTGAGAGTCTAGTAATTTATAGCTATCAGTGATGGTGCTATCAATCTCTCGCAGTATAAAGTAAGTAAATTATTAAGATGGAAATAATTTAGAATTATATGAGCTGCATCACAAAAAGATCTCTTCAGTATTGCTACTTAGTATCTCCTCCTCCAGAGAGTCATGAGGAAGTCTAGCTGTTGAAACCCATGTGTGATTTTACAAGCTTTTGTCCAGTTGACAGCCCACCTCTTCTTTTGCATGTTTTGAAAAATCTTCCCAGGAATGAGCTCTCTCTCTTTAATCATAATCATGAATGCTGCAGCATTTGGCTGCATTGAAAAATATTATTTATTTCTGTGCAGTATACCAATGCATAAAGAATTATTTTGTCACTGTCATCTGTTGTCTTCACTATTTACCACTTTCCCAGGCTTTGTGTCATCAGTAAAGTCTATGATTAATGATTTCATATTTTCATCAATACAATATTAAATAGCATTTGACTAATTACTAGTATCTGAGCTCCAATGAAAACATATTTGGAAAAAAGTTGTATTCACAGATACTTTTTTATATTCAGCAGTAAATCAAGTTGTGATCAGTCAACCACAATTATATTCTGTGTTTGATTCATAATATTTTTATTCCTGTAGTCCAGATGATTACTCTGTAACAGACCCAAAGATTATTAAGTATATTTTAACAAAAACCGCTAGAAATATGAAACATTGTAAGAATATTAGTTTGACAAGATCTATTTTTCATAAACCCATGTTGTTTGACATGCTACTCTCTTTCAATATCTCATTAATTTTGTCCTTGTCTCATGCTAGGCATTCCTTTTTTCTTTAGGAATATTATGAGCTCAAAAGGTTTAGGGCTGTTTAGATCAAAAGATTTATCCTTCCTCAAATGTTAGTACAATATTAGGTTTCTTTCCCTATTCTTTTCTCCTGATTTTCTAAGACTTATAAAACTGAATGCAAGTTAAATTGTTTTTCTATTAAAATATATTGTTTGGTATCGGCTTTCACATACTATATTATTCTTGAAAGGAAAATTTAATTGCTTGCCATATGATAGGAATCCAGTATTTAGGTTTTCCTGCCAATATAAACCAGAAATATTTATTGGCTATTTCTGTAAATTTTAAGTAAATCTATCAGTTTCATCTGGTATAGACTAGTGCTACATATTTGCTTGCTATTTCTTAATCTGCTTAAAAACTAACAAATACTTGCTATGACTAAATTCTGTTCTTGTTCTCATTGCCTCCTTCAGCATGTCTCACTTCCCTATTTTCTGACTCAGTCCTTTCTAAATGCTTTACAACTGGTGCTTTTCTCACATCTCATGAACACATTCTTCAGCTAATTAAAAGGAATGTTTTTCTCCCCTTGCATTGCAAGAATCTTCCCAACAATTATGTCTACTATTTGAAAGAAGTTAATTTCCTAGGAGACTGCTGGTGGACATATTTTCTTCAGAAATTTTCCATGTCCTGTAATTCTTCTATTGCTGTGGTTGCTTACTTGAAGCAGCACTGCTTGAAAGTGTCAATATTAGATTTTTAAAAACCTTTCTGTTAATCCTCAGGTTGTTTGTGCTGAAAAAAAACCAAAAAAAAATTTCTGTTTTGTTTGAATTTCTTTTAGAAAGGATTACTGTATTTCGAAAGGTTGGGGGGTTTTGAAAGAAAAGGGTACATCTATCAAAACCTTTTGGCAATTAATTTTTTAATATAAATATTTTTATTGTAAGCCAAATTTTTCTCATCCATTTATTGGAGAAAATTCAAAATTCAGAAATGTCAGTGAGCTGACATTTTTGCGTGTGTCTTATATCTTCTTTCAGCCCAATGTCCTGATCTGCCAAGTGAAATACATTTTCTGTGATGGATTGTAATCATTCAGCTTTATAAACCAGTCTGTTAATATTATAATTTACATTGATGCAATGTGGTTTGGAGAATTTAAGGCCTTTTCAGACCATGAGTTCATAAGGCATCAAGGTTATACAGGGTAGTCAAATATACTTGACTAGAATAACTTAAAAACTTCATATATTAAAAACTTAATAAACATGAAAGTGATAAAAATTAGCCTATGAAATGTATGTAATGCTGTACCTTTCTTAAAAGGTCTTGCAGTGTTTTTGAGATCAAATATCAGTTTTGGGAAATATAAGACCCAAATAATTAAAGTAGCAGGTTCCCAGAAATGTATAGGTATCTTCTCACTTTTTTCACTATTTTTTGACCATCTGTGACTACTCAAGATTTTAGTGCTAGCAGATTTACCATGCACCCATGGTTTTGGTAACTGAAATCTCCACGATATTAGCTACATTTATCTGTGCAATGCATCTTTGAAATTTAGACATGGGGTACAACAGACAAGGGAAGATGGAGGACTAGAAGACTAAAATATTGAGGAATATGACGTAGACTTCATACTTATTAACACTTTCCTTTCTGTTGTGTATTTGAGCCTTTCAGGAATATTCAGAGCAAAGATCTCCAGAAGGAACACTATGGTTTCCTGCTGCAGATTTCTGGCTCTTCTGGTTTTGAGCGTTCCTCTCCATTAAGCTGTCATTAGTAAAAGCCACAAATAAAGTAAAAGAAATTTGCAAACTACTTTGGAAAGAAAAAAATATTATTATCAAGAAGAGAACTCAACATAGACAGCTTTGATGAGAGTTTCACAATGTGATAAAGGTTGGGAAGGTATGTCCAAATAGTATGGGTAGAAATGTTGGCATTTATTTGCAGTAGAGGTAAATTACTGACAGATATTTACTCATGATGCTTCAAGGAATACTCAGAGCCCTGATTTCTGAGCCAGACAGTTTTACATCCCTTTTTCTTCAGTAATGGCTGTAATGTGATCTATAAATTCAAACTTAGCAAATTAATGAAAATAGAAAAAAGATGTCAGAATTGCAAAAGATACAACATTTTCTTCCTATTATCACAAAATAAATGAAGTTCATGTTTTCATTTATTCTGAATTTTCCTAGGTTTTACTTAAGAAAGCTTTTTTAGTGTTTTATCTTATTTGAAATCTAAGGATTCTTATTTTTTTTTTCCTTAAACTGATGAAGGAAATCTGTGAAATTGTAATAGCAGCAGCAAATCCTTTCTGTCCCATTTGACAGAAAACAGATCCATCATGGACACCAAGACACACAGCCAACATAGTGGACTGATACTAGGAAAGGCATTATGATCTTTGCTCTATGAATTCCTCTCCAATCTTTCTTTATTTGTAAATGTTTTTCAATGTGTTTCTAGAATAAACTTTTTATGATTAACTAGATTTCAATTGTTATGAGAGATACATATAGTGAAAAATTTTCAAGGCAGTTTTAAAGCATTAAACTCAAAAGCTGTATTAAAATAAAAGATGGCAATGCATTTTCCATTTTTTCTATTTCAAGTTTCAGATTTTCTTCCCTGTCTGTTTATTATTTCCCTTAAGAAAGGGAAAATTTTTTTTTCCCTTACCTTAAACTGGATAAGGAGAATGTCCCCTCAGTGCTCACTCATAATATATAATAACATCAAATATGTTTTTCCATTATAATAAATATAATCTCTTTTAAACGTGTATGACATGGGAGAGATTCTTAAGCAACATGCATAAGAAAGTGAATAGATCAAGAGGTTAGATAAGACATTTACAATTGACCAATACAAGATAAAAAGAACCACATAAGTGAATTTCTACCATAAAGGACTCTTCAATGTCCTCAAAGAAGCCACTTTGGCAATAGGAGGTTACTGTATATGTTGTATAATAATATGTTGTATATATAATATATATACATATTTTAATACATGTTCTGTATTTCAACTCTACAGTCCAATTTGTGAAAATAATATTTTGACAATACTTAAGGACATTCTTATTTGATCCTCCTTTCTCTTTGGCCCTTCTGAAGGACATTACATTATGAACAGAAAATGGACATTATCACCATCTGTTGGCTGTTTGGTGATGTATACACAATGAGGTAACAACTCAGTCTGGAAAAGCAGGTGCCTGTATCTAAAGAAAAAAAAACCAAATTCAGACAGAGCACAAACTTCTGTACTAACGAGTGTTTTAAGAGGAGAGGCCAAGGTTTGACCTGATTGGACAAATTAACTACCTCTTTCATGAAGACCAAAACCAGGATATCCAAGCTAAAGGATTTTTTGAAACCCTGGGACAAGGCAGAGGAGACAGAGGAAAAAGACACACTACATGAAGCTGAATATTTACTATTAATTTCAGGCACTAAGCAGAAACTTTAGAACTAAATTAAATATACTTACCATTTAAATGTAAGGTGCTAATTAAATACTAATAGAATTAACCCATGATAAGAATGTTTAAAGAAAAGAAATATTTGTAATGGTGGCTAAGTGAAGCAAAATCTAGTTCCATAGATCTAATTTCAGTAATTTTTGTAAATAAAACTAAACTAAATCTATTCAATATTGACTAGTATCTAGAATTCAAACAGAAAGGAATTGAGGAAAAGGAACCCAAAGGTTTAAAAAGAGGTCTCTCAACCACAGTTCATTTGTTAGGTTATACTGAAGAAATTATAGAGATTAGAAAAATCTGGATTATATTCTTTAGAAAAATGTAAAAAATAACACTTTGGATTGAAGTACCTTTTTAGATAGTCTATAAAAATCTAAAATAACTAGAAAAAAGATTTAAAATATCCATTTGAATAAAAAATTTGGTTTTATGAAATAGTGAAGTGCATAAGATTAATGCCATACAATTAAAATCTTTAAGTATTGTCCTACTTAAGGACTACTGAAATGTATAATTTTTCCCACAGTGCCTTAAAACTATTTGTGTTTGCTTTCAAATATGTAGAATTCACTTAAAAGGTGATGTTACACCATTCCCAGTTGTTACACTCATCATTCCCTAATCCTCTTCTTTGAATTAAAGAGAAGAAGAAAGAAGAAAAAGAAAAATCTGCTGAACACTAATTATTTAACCTTACCTCCTACCTACTTTCTCTCTTTATTCTGAGGTTTCTTAAGGGCTATAATGAGCTGTCCCCACACAAACAGGCCAAATTAGTGGATAATTACTGCTGGGTCTGTGAATGTTCTCACTCCTCCTTTCTTACAGTTTCACAACATTACCAGAATGGTCTGTCACCTCCCTACCAATTAGGCACAATTACTACTTTATAACATTAGTGGTGGCAGGCTTATTACCTTGGAGAATATGTAAAAGTAAGGGAGGGTTGGGGAGAGTGGGCAGTGAATCAGGCCCAGGAGATCATTATCACATTGATAACTTGTATAATCCTAACTTTACTTTTACTTTGCAAGACAAAAGCTTTATATGCAGTTAAAAATCGAAACAAGAAGTTGTAGTTTTGGATGTTACTTTAATTATTTTGTTTATTGTTCTTATTGTGTTTTTTTTAGGTAACCAGACCATCATCACTTTTTGTCCCCCCAGGTTTCCCAGGTGGTGGCGCTAACTCTCGAATTTCATTTTTTTCCTGAAAAGATGCATTTTTGCCGACTGAAAAATATGTTTTTCTGTCTTTTTTCTGGCTGATGTAGATACATTTTCTATGTCATGTCAAAAGCACTTCCCCTGACCTTAGACTGCATCAAAAACATTCCCTTCAAAATTGTATTTAAACAAGGGAGGTCAAGATAAACCTGCCTTAATTGCTCAGAGAAGGATAACTATCTTCCACTCTTTTATAAACTATACTACATTAGTTCCCTTCTCCCTTTCTTGAAAAAATCCCCAACCAAATCACCAACACTATCTCAAAAATACCCTAGCATTGTGATATCTTTTTCTAATGGCTGAAAACAGGAAATTATTAATATTGTCTGTTTTACAAGATACATTTATGAGAGAGAGATGACTCTCAGAGATTTAAGATTAGATCTAATGCCTTGAAGGAATAATCTTCATTTATTTGCTTTAAAAAAATCTTTCGTCCAGCTATTTCTCCTCTTCTCTAAGAGCTTCCAAATTCTTCTGATCCTTGCAATGGTAATTACCAAGAAATATTTACCAAGAAATGCTAGAGGAATTACAATGTTTTGGATGCTAAGAACTGGGCAGAATAATTTTATTTAAAATTATTATGGAAAATGTAGCCAACTTTGAAACAGAGCAAATCATTTCTATGCAGGGGCATTTGTCTTATAGTAAATTATCACTATTCAGTATCTAGTACAGTCCCATAAACCTGCTGTTGGTTTACAAAAACTTATCTATATTTTTTCATGGTTTGTACTCAATTGTTTTTCTCAGAATAAATTGTTAATTGTAAAGAGTTGTACCTGAATATGAGTGGCATTGTCAAACTCATCTAATTTATTTAAGGAGTGTTCCTGTGTGGAGAGGACACCCTCAAGATGCCTGTTAAACATTTTGCTAGTACACCATCCTGCAGCACTGAAGTTGCAAAGACTCCATGAGAGCTGCCTTTTTTTGCTATGCAAACGGAGCAGACAGAAACAGTGCAAAGCTCATCTGCTGTGCCCATTTTTAAGCTTGTTATTCTCATTATAGGTATATTTCAGATATCAGTGTCACTTACGGAAACTACTGTTGGGCAGAGTAAAAGATAGGTGGAGAATATGATATTCTTTTCAAGGACACTTTGAATAATAAATTGAGAATATTTCTGCATGGAATATTTTTCATCTGTGTGTGCCGAGTATCAAAGTATCTCAGAGCTATGTTCTCTAGTAGAAAATTTGTGGATTTATGTGCTTATGCCCAGAGTAGATTCATATTTGTTTACCTGCCTCCAGGTTTAGGTGTTAATGAAGGGAAATATCCCAATGTAATTTTACATTAAAAGACCATACTGATTCAATTGTTTTATATACCAGTCCTTTTTTGTCACAGTGGCAAAATGTTAAAAAATAAGAGCGTAGCATTAGTCTAAAAAACTTTTGAAAGCTGATACAAAGTTCTTTTGAGTGGCTAAGTGGAATGCCCTATGAATTCTCTTCACCTTTGTTTTACATCTCACTGTTGAATTCATGTTTACTTACACCATGCTAGTTTTTGGAATGCAAATAAGAGTATGTGTAGGAGAGGATTTGAATTACCCAGATAAAAGCGACCACACCATTTCAACTACACAAAATCCAGCATCAAAAATTAAACTCCTGATGGACTGTGAAACTCTGCAGCAAATCATAGACTTAAGAAGAAGTGAAAAAATTAGAAAAAGCAAAGTTATAAATTATTTCAGCTGTATGTCTTGTAAGATTTACAACTCAGGTTATGCAAATAGATATTTTTGCTGATGTTTTTGTAGGGACTTTCAGGAATAGTTATAGAACTTACACTTTTCCAGTGTTGTCCAGGGCTCTAGTTTCTCCAAGGTAACTCTTTATTTTAAAGGATGAAAGGATGACTATTAGCCCAAGGATATAGTAGGCTGACAGACCTAGATATTACAAAATTTAGATTTCGGTTTTTATTGTGACAACTTTGTGCAAGTGGATCTACAAAACCTGCGAGATCATCATAAAATTTCCCAATTTATGATGTACATTTTGGCCGGTTTCACTGCTCTATCAGTCACTGGTATATGGTAAAAATGAGTTGGGAAAGAGGAATAATTAAAAAAAAAAAGATTTTAGCTCATTTTCCTGTGTTCCCACACACATCGCCTGTTTATTTTTTTCTATTACTTGAGTAGGAACAAGAGATTATTTTGCAAGACACTTTGGAAAGTGAATGTTGTAAAAGCTTGCATTGAGAACCCAACAGAGTCACATCTAACAACTCTGTTCCACCACTTTTGTGATCTCATGTTTATGATCAGGTTTTTGGGGGATATTATTAGGTTGAATTTTAGCAAAGATAAAAATGCAATAGGAATGAAATATGAACTAGTTCTATTTAGAATGAGGTCTGACTGTTTCTCCACCTGAACTGAGAGAAAACAATAGTTATCAATGAACCTCACATGCTTCAGAGCACATACCTAAAATGGTTTCTCTTGTCCAGTATTTAAAAATTTTCAAACTAGAAATGTTTTAACAAGTCTTCTTGTGAGATCTTAAAAGTACACAGACTTCTACCAAGATTTAGAATTAATAGAACTCATAGTAATGTTTATGGAGTAATTATATTTCTGGTCTGCAACAAAAAAATGATCAAGTTTGGAGACTTGCTGATAAAAATTTAAACAGAGGGGAAATATTGTTTCATTTCTACTTTTAGCACATGTAAATGTCTTGTTATTTGTTAAAGTATGGGAAATAACTTATTCTTCTACTGAATTAACTGATTTTCTATAGAAGTATCCAAAATTTAAAATTTTGTTCTACAAATCTTAGGTCTTGGTAGGGAAGGTTATGTTACTGTCATTTAAGATCCATCAGAAAATCCGCCAGGGCATCCATCAGTTAACTTTTAAGATTGGTAGTAAACAATTCTTATTCATAAAGAAATCTGATGGCTCTTTTGGTACAGATACACAAACACTGACATCTTCAGACAAATTGCTGCTAGAATTAACATGACTATTGGCTGATAAATCCTGTAGCTTACGTCTGCATAAAGAGAAACTGCAGCAACCAGTTTAGAAGTTTTATTGAATACGTGCAACCTCTTGGTACACATATGAACACCTTATTATTGCCATTCAAGAAGGGCATCCTAGTTGAGCACATTAATAAAAAATTACAACCCAAGTATTCCTACAGGTGCCAAAATGATCTACATATGGTTGTTGACAAAAGGCCATTCTGGACTCGTATAAAACGTTGGGTTTTTTACTTCTGAGTACTTTTTCATAGTCCTGTCATAGATAGAGGGGAGTTATCTCAGCAGAGAATCATGGTGGAAATAAGCTCTCCAAAGTTGTTTTTAACTTCATCTTTCCTGATAGTAGCTGGAGAAGATCAAGACAATCCAATGGTTGTCTCAGCTAATTAACCTTACTTCTCAACTGGAGCATAGCCTTGGACTTTACAAGCTGTTTCTACATGAGTGGATTTTACAACATTAAAGACAAAACAAACAAAAAAAAGGACTCTGTTTAACCAAAAAAGCTATGTTAGATTTAACCAAAAATCTCATGTCTATTTGCCATAAAATAACTTATGCTGGTGCAGAACTCATAAAAGTCAAGTGAAATTCTCTCATCAAAAAAGAAAATGTTACCATACTTACAAAGAATTTACCAGGAAAAGTGTAGCTGCACATTGTCAGGGAATGGAATAAATATTCAATTGCTTCTGTGTATACTCCCACTTTGTTTATAAACAAAATCAGTTTCTAGTGCTATCATACTATCCTCTTTTATATATATATTAAAAATTCCACAATTTCTGATCTTAAAAAGAAAATTAAAGTGCTATTTCCTTAACACAAAGTTTGTATCTATCTTTAATGCAACATAAAAATATATTACTGATTTAACAGCATAGTGGTCCCAAGGAAGCTTTGCAGGGCTAATTGAGAAGTTCACATATAAATGTAATTTACTTTATTGTCAAATAAATGTTAATTTAATATTTTTACACACATTATGTCTGTTTTTAATTTGGAAAATGACAAAGATGTTGAAAATATACTGCAGGGAACAATTCACAATTGCCAGAAAGATGAAATAGGTGACCTACAAAAGTTTCTTTTTTTTTAAACTTTCAGTACCATATTCCTTTAGTAAAGGCAATAAAAACTAGTGATAAAATTGGAATGCATCTCTTGAAACTAAATTAGCTAATTTATACAAAACAACTTCTAAGGCAACAATTACTACTTAAATATCACTTACCAATCCACAGAGAAAACTCAAATTATGCTTTTCCACTATGACCTGACACTCCAGATATCGGGTGACAATACCCACTTTTAGTTTTTACCAGATCTCTGCTCCCTGCTCCTCACTCCCTTCCATTGCCTCCTGTGCATTCCTTCATGGGTGCCAGCACAGACTCTACTCCAGGACATGGTGGCATGACTTGATAATTCTTCCTCCAAGAACTTAAATCTGGAAAAAAATGTGTAGTGATTAAGAAACTACTTGAATACTGATTTTCAGTGCAGATATGCAAGGGGCAGGAGAGATGCAAAACTGGAAATAGCAGATATTTATTTTAGACACCTTATGGTATTCCAGACTGGGAATAAATAATCCTTGAGACCTTAGATCTTATCTTGTGAAGGAGAGGTCTAGCTTCAGACCTGTCTTTTATGCCATTTTTTGATTAGTCCAAAGAGTATTCAAAGCCTAATTGCTGGACCCGATTTTTGGTCAAGTCAGGTATCCAACCTCTAGGAATCAGGTTGTTGCAGAAGATTTGAGATAACACTTGCTAGTTTTATCTAATATTTTTTAAACATAGGGAGAAACAGAGGGGGCTTTTTTTGCTTAAGTCAACTGAATGTAGTGTATTTTCAAAACTTCAGGAAATGTTTTTTTAAAAAAAGGAAGAGTACATGTTTTCTATGCAGGCCAAATAGTTTGGCTCCATCTGTCCACAGTTACCTACTTCTTCTTCAGCTGCATTTTCTTAAGGTTTGGCTATACTGTTTTCTCATGTTATGGTACCTCTTGCTACTGGGAAGTTAACACTGATATCCAGTCCTTGTTTTTTTCATTATGGGTTTCATTTTGCTAATTAATAGTTCATTCATAACAACTCATGCAGCCCTTTATGTCTCATTCATGTTACTTTTTTTTTTTGGCCAACATAATGAATTTTCTCAACCAACCATTAAGTGTGTTACAGACAGAAGAGGCTGGACAAACAGATTTAAGCACTCTTTTTCAAAAATCAAACATGCTTCCTTCACAAGTGATAACAATGTGTTCATATTTTGTCTAAAATATAAGGGAAAATTAGAATGTAAGTATCACTTTTATTTGTACTGTAGGTAATATTATATACGTTATATAAATTATGTCTTAAAGTATGGCTTTGTAGATTTATTGTCATATAACTGTTTTCTCAATCCTATATCTTACATGCCTTAAAACGTGCCTTACAAACAACAACATCTAAGGAAGAATTAATCTTCTGGTTTTCAAAATTTTATGGCCCAAGCCCTACTTTTGTGCTTTATAATCCTTTTCAGTCCTATAGTTTATGTAGACTTGCCCTACAAATAACAACTAAGGACTAATTAATCTCCTAGTTTTCAAGGTTTTATGTGCCAAGCACTCTTTTTGGAGGGCTCACAAACCTAGACTGTCTCCATGAAATTATGCCTGAACATATACAGCAACTTATATTTTAGTTTAGGTTTAGCTTTTAAAAAAAAACAAAAAACTCAAAACTTCAAAAGAGAAACTTAATCATTTAATTGTTTAATGCAATGGACTTGTAGGTGTACATAATGTTAAAAAGTCTCTGATGTCAAAGTGTTGTAACAATGTTCAGAATTTTTTTCTTAATTTCAGTCCTTTGACTCTGTTAGATACAAAAGGTAGAGATTCTATTCCTATCCCACAAGCCTTTTTGCATTTATTTTACCTTTTTTTGTTCATGACTGCACAATCTTAGAGCAATGTATTGTGGGTTCAAATCAGAATCTGGCTTTCCTGCTGAAAACCTTGACCATCCAGAAAGAATTGTGGCTAGTACGGGAGGGAGGGAACTCTTGATATACAGAAAGGTACTTTTGTGATTGTTATGTCTTTCCAGTCTTCCCTCTCCATCCCAACAAGACAAATCTCCACTTAAACACATCCATAATGAGCCATAGCCTATTTAACCGTTCTTGGAAAACACCCGTATAAACTTGTCCATACATGTATGCACTTGCAGACCCAGATGGATAATAACAATGTTTGTTCAAACAGAATCCAGGGATAAAACAGAATTTTTCCCTTGCATTATGCTTTA
Source organism: Polioptila caerulea (assembly GCA_013397295.1). NCBI lineage: Eukaryota > Metazoa > Chordata > Aves > Passeriformes > Certhiidae > Polioptila > Polioptila caerulea. The sequence goes on from VYXF01004097.1 coordinate 134,248, forward strand.
TTCCTACTGTATTCTCTCTGCAGGCTACCAGTGATACTTTGGTAGTACTTAGCTGACCTTTAATATTTATAAATTTCATTAGGCAAGCTCAAAATATCTCACAAACTTTTAATTGAATCCAGCGTACATCAAACAAAAGAACTTAGGACTTTCTGTTGGAAAAGAAGCAAATAAATATTCCCTTGTTTATGTAAGTGCATGCCACCTCAGGGAAGATAATCTGAAAGTCAAATCCATCAAGTTGAACTTCAAGGACACACCATGTGTGAGGGACAGAGACAAGGAGAGAACCTAGGAATCTGAATTCTCATTCACCTTACATTTGTCACTGACTGTGACATATACTTAATTGCAATCTTTGCATATCAAGAATGCAAATGCAAGTCTCATCTGCTGATGTAGAAGTAGATACGCAGTGTATCATAATTCGGATACCTTGAATTTGTTCATTAACAATCTTACCCCACTGTTATGAGAGCATTGGTTTAGGACCATGCATGGCCACACTTGTGGACTACAATTAAGTCATACCTTTCAACTTTCCTCTGTATCCTTTAAGTCTAGACATTAAATATTTTTTTAATTTTAAAAAAAAAGTGGCTTTTTATTTTTTCATGCCTTTATTAAATGCTATGAATTATTTGAGACTTGTATGAAATAGTATAAAATTTATTTATAGTGCATGCATTTCCTTTCATGCTTTCAAACAACATTAAAATTTCTATTATGTAGCATGTTTTTTTTCTTTATATTTAAATGTTGCCTTTCTGATCCTAATTGTTAAGATTAAAACAGCAATCACCTTCTGAAATATCACTACTCCTTCTGTTCCGAAAGCCAAAAAAATTCTAACTAATTTGAAAATATTGCCCTTAAACCAATGTGTGTATCATTTTAAAATGCATGTTATGTCTATGATATGTCCATAGAAATCAGAGCAAGATGATTTGTCAAGGCTGTATCTTTTTTCATTTATCAAAAAAGAAGTCCACAAGAACGAAGTTGATACTGCTAATTTGACATTCTTCTGAATTCCCTCAAATGGCAACTGAAAACTTCAAGTGAAATTAATATAGACACTTCTTGTTATTTTTCGAGTAATAGAATCCAATTTATCTTTGTGTGTGTCGGGAAATGCGTGTCACCAATGTTTTGTGGCATAAAGGTACACTCAAGCACATAAGTTTAAGCTTGTCACCACAACAGCTTGCTAAAATTCATTAGTCTTCATCAGTAACTGTCCCCAGAAGTGGGCTGCAAGTGGAAAGAGACTCCTGTTGTTGCCTTAAAGAATTGACCTAGAAGGTGGTCCGGATCATGGCAAGAATTACACAAATAAATAATTATTGAACAGTCATAGTATGCCCATGAGCAAGAATTACACATTTCTGAGTGAAAACAACACTAAGAAATAGGTGCAACTTGACTCAAGGCTTAGACATAGATAGCACAGCTATCTATGGGGTAGATTAGGGTAGAAAAGCAGTTTTTTGTGTAGTTAATTTAGTTATTTTTTATTTTGTGTGCCTCAGAAGATAGGCTTTTAGAAGAGAGAATCTAAAAATGCCAATTTTGCTGTGTTCCAAGATATTAGAGAAAGGACTATCTTTCACCGCTAAATGAACTAAAAATCCTGATGTATTTATCCATTTCATTATTTTCATTTATTATTTTGAAAGTACATTTTAAGTCACTGCCTCAGTCACATGGAGGAATCAGTTTCAGAAGCCCATGGGGCAGGGTATTTCCACTGCCTCAGCACAGCCCTTTGGCACAATCAAAACCCTCTGTTCCAATTATACTTTTTGTACAGTTTTAGCTTTAAATTTATACATGACAACTTATTCCAGACAATCAGAAACAAATAGCTTAAAAATTTGCATCACACAGCTTCAAACATCTGGGGAAGCTAAAAGCTGGAATCAAAATAAGGCAAAGCATGTTAATCCTGCTGTCCTTGTGATACAAAACAAAGTGAAAATGCAGATGAGTTTTGAACATACCATGTTTTGTCTTTGGCACTCCAATTCATTCTTATTTTTCCCTCCCTTGCGGGAATATATTGAAAAAAGCTGGACACAGCATACTCAAAACACATTGTCTTGTGATAGGTTTGTAGGTTAAAGGTTTCAGTATATGCTCCTATCCTCTGTGGCTTGAGAACTTGTGACCCCACTTTTTTCCAAAACAGAATCTCATAAAAGTTCCAGTAATAACTGCGCCATAAAAGTTCAGTATTTGACCCTGTTTCTTTTCTGTACTTGTACTTGTTTCAGACAAGCATACAAAGGAATTAGTGTAAATTTGCAGTGGCACTATGGCAGAGTCAAGCCCTGATATGCTTTAATCTTCTGCTATTTAAGACTATGAAATTCAGGCTGCCAAAGTACCAAGGGGAAAACTCTGCCTATGCTTTGAAGTCACGTTACCTATTTATGACTATGAAACATTTCCCTCTTGATTTTTCTAGCCTTGCATCTAATGTGCACAAAAAAGATAAACTTCCCAAGAAATTATTCTGACACAGGGTTGAATACACACTTTAGAAACTGCTTCATTTTGGCAGGCCCTGATATTGAGGAACCTAATGTCCAAACTTCTTGTTTTCCTTTCTTTTCCTTTTGGTGTTGATCAGCTCTATTTTTATTTATTTATTTATTCATTTTTAACTCAGAATAGCTCATTGTAAAAGTTGGCTGCCAGCCTACCATTCGAAAGTGAAGAAAACATCTTGATTTAACATCTGAGCAGGGATTTTTTTTTTCTCATCTGTAAACAATTGGACCATATGTAGTGTGATGGGAAACATGAAGGCTGTGATAGAATATGATTTAAGGAACCTGATGCTTAATTACTGCTCTTGATTAGCTGGAATAGAAATTAGATTTAAATGTTTGGATTACAATATCAATTTTAAAGGTACATAAAATAGTTATCAGTAAGTTTAATTACTTGTAGTTCTGGTGATTAAACATCCTATAACCCATTTACACTGATTATTTGTAAGAATAAAAAAAAAGGTTATATTCATTTCTGTCTTTTAAAGAGGAACAGATTAATTCAGGAATTTAAGAAAGAACAGAGACTCTAAAATTTGCTCTCTATTTTTTGAAGGGTTTCTGAATTTCCCTCAGATTAATTCAATATCTTCCTATATTCCTTCAGATAAACCAGTAAATGTCATTGTCTAATAAACTCCCTAACCTTATTACCTTTTTTCAGGAGATAGGTTCAGAGCTAGTGCAATGTTATTAATACAGCAGAAAGGAAGTGTAGATCTGTTACACATCCAGCATGTACTGGTTTATCATCAAAAGCCCCAACATGTATCCTGTAACTTGGGTAACATTTTCCCCAATCTTTCCTTAGAAGTGAACACAGACAAATTTTCATATCAGTGCAGGGGAACATAAAAGGAAACATCACCTGAAGCTCTTCACTCCCCTCCTTATTACTCCAACCTTCTCTGAATCCTGCAGGCAAGCCAAAGGCTCTGTCTTCAAATCTTTCCTGTGTGTCAACATAGCAGTGACCTTAGAAATACATGGTTTTGATAAAGAATCAGGCAGCAGATGTGTCAATATTTTACTATAATGCTGGACAGTTCAAACTGAAAAGAAAGGAAACAAGAAGATTCCTTGCTTCGTGCAGTCTTGTTTGGTAAAAGCAGAGTGTATAATTTGAAGGTTCAGGTCTGGAAGCCCCAAGATCTGGCAGAGATGAGAAAGACAATCATCTTCTCTCCTAGCTTATTCAGGTCAAAGAACAATCCTTATATAAATACTGATTTCTGATTTAATGTCTTTTATATTTATAGAAAAATGAATTGAAATTTCACTATGTGTTCTTTTTGCAGTGAAAGCAAGGAAAAATAATTCACACTGTGATTGCTTTTGATTGTTTAGTAATGTGCATGTTAAATATAAAGCTTAGTTCCTGAGCTCTCCTCATGCCTACTTTCCCTCATCACAGAGATTATCCACTGTGATCTTAACTTAGGGTAAACAATATATTCCCAAAATTTTGGGTATGTCTCTCTGGCTAGTTTGAGAAACTGTTTTAGTCCCTGAGGTTACAATCGTTGGACATGACAATTGTGGAGAATTCACTTAACTTTTCTTGCTGAACTAATTGCAATCTCCATAGAAACAGAAAAATAAATACCATTGGCAGCTGGTAGCCAGAATTTCAAAGGGTTTATTCACACCAGTTTTACCTATACGCTATCACTTGAAAACCTGACAACACTGATTACTTGGAGGACATTGTGCTGCATACACAGTATTTTACAAGAAGCCCAAGTCTGTATGTCAGAATATTTCAGATTATAAGTCTTAACTAGTGTTCCCCTAAATTTGCTTATGCTTAAACTCCCTTGTCAAAAATGTATTGCACTCTTGATTTAAATGCTTTTAATAGAGTTGATACAGAGAGAGCTGGGCATTAAAGGCCAGAACAAAAGAGATTAAGATTGAGAAGATTAAGACTAATTCTAGTACTGATGCATTGCCTGATACTAAGCAAAGAGCACACAGAGAACTGATCAAAATTTTTTTACCGGTCCTTGCAAAAGTGAAAAATAATCTCATAAAAAACTTAGAAACCTTAGAAAAGAAATTTATAAAATTGTAATTGTTGATTAAGTCATTGGTCATCTTTAAAAGTCTCTTGCAATTTTTAAGTAGAAAAGTTTAAAAAGCAGCTGTTGAAATATTTCCGATTGAATCTGGAGTAAAGACCTTTACATAAAATCCTTCAATGTTAAAAAAAAAATAAAAAGGTAGGGTGTAATTCTTTAACCCGAGAATGAGTTCCTTTTGAAAGTTTAAAATTGAAACAATATTTTTAAATGAACACTGGCTTCCTCTTTTCTCGTTTTTACTATATCAGAAGTGAGAATAATGGCTGTGGAGATCAAAGCTTACTATCTCTCCTCACCTCTGCTAGATAGCTATGTGTTTTTTATGTAGGTCTACTGTGTTCCTTCCCACACAGTCCTTCTCTGTCTCCAGGTTAGCAGATGGTCCAGAGTTCAGAGACAACAGAGAGGCTCAGAACCACTTATAACCCAGGCAGTTCAGATCCCATTATGGAAACAAGATGGGGAATTAAAGGAGATAAATACAGCTGCTTTTGTAAAACTGGATCTACCCTTTTAGATGGAAGGAAAAATGTAGAAACCAGACCCAACTTTCACAACATCTGGTTTCGTACTTAAAAATAACTAAAATGGTGTGATAATTTCCACTATCTTGATTTCTTCCATGATTGTACTTGTTAATTGTTTCCCACTTGTAAGAACATAAGCCACTGTTTATATAAAATCTTTAACGTTAATGTTCCAAGTTCAAATAGAGCTATTAGAAACATCCTATAACCCTCAAGAATCTCTAAGTGATCAAGAACTTGAACTTCTGAAAAGAACTGAGGAAAGATTCTGAAATTACAGAAATGCAGATTTTCATACTACCATTCAAAATATCTATCACTATTCACACTTATCTGGAGTGTCACGCTTACATGTTTATAGACATATAATTATCAAGATTAAAAAAAACACCAAACAAATACAAACACAAAGCAACATAAAACCTTCACAAATATCTGAAAATAAATTCCACTGGTTCTGTTTTACTTTCATTTGAATGATACAGGTATACACATTAATATTAGTATTTGCCAATATCACAATCCTGGTGATATCCCCTACTTAATGACACCTTCTTACCTCACAGGCTGGAATTTATCCTAATGAGAAAATGTTACCTGTCTATAGTCATTATTAGCATTATCGACCTCAGATCACACTGAAAATATGATTCCTTCTCCCAAGTGCCTCAGAAAAATACTGACTTATTTTTTCTTCATTCCACAGTGAAATGCTGAAGATTAAAAAAAAAAAAAAA
>VYXF01004098.1:1192-36520 GCA_013397295.1 Polioptila caerulea
GATGGGAGAAAACTGTGACTGTTTCCTAACTTTGTTGTTAATGCTATAGTTACTGTTGGTATTTTGTTTATCTTGTTAGACTCCCTAGTAATGAACTGTAATTCCTATCCCAATATCTTTGCCTGAGAGCCCCTTTAATTTCAAAATTATAGCAATTAGGAGAGAGGAGGTTTGCATTCTCCATTACAAGAGAGGCTCCCACTTTTCCTAGCAGACACACCTGTCTTTAAACTAAGACAGATGGTCTGGCTACAAAAGCACTGTATGCCATCCAGTGTAGGATACAAAATCAGGATACATTTTGAAAATGCAGATCTTGTGGTATAGATGAACATACACCCAGGGACTTACTGTGTGTGGAGAAAGTGCATGTCTACCTCAAACAATGTTTGCTCCAGTTCATTCTTTAGCAAATCTCCTGATAGAGGCAGAATTGAAAAAAGAAAGAGAAAATAATTGATACAGACCATACTGTAGCTGTAACAAGTGCTATTTTGTATGTCTTGACTGTGCTGATTCTGTTATGTCCACCAGTGGAAATGGAATGCAGTCCAAAGTTGTAAGTATCAGTTCAATCAATCCAGCCTACAAATATGTCATTTATCTCCTATATTTACTGAATTCCTTTATCTGTGTGTCAGCTCTAGAATTCCCACTGAAATTCTCTATCTGATGTCAATGCTTGCCATGCCAAAACGGGAAAAAGATAGCATATTTTTTTAGTGGATAAACTCTTTGCAATGTTAACTTGAAGACTGGCAGTTTTTCTGGAAGGTGTATGATACAGCATTAGCCCAATTGAACATATAAAATATGTGAGCTCACTGACTGGGGAAGCAATTCTGCTAAAACTGGGAGAGTCTTGCTAGATAGCAAACTGAATGTGAGCCAGTAGTAGCTTGTGGCAGCAAAGAAGGACATTATCTTGGGCTGTAATCACAGGAGCACAGCCAGTAGCTTGGGAAAGTGATTATCCCCCTCTACTCAGCACTTACTAGGCCTTATTTAGAAGATAATACCAAGTGTTGAGCCTCCTGGTGCAACAAAGATGTCAGTGAACTGCATTGGGATGTGCGGGGAGCCACTGACATTCTCTGCAGGGTTGCTGCCTCTGCACTTGGAGGGGAGGCTGCAGGAACAGGACTTGTCCAGCCTGGCAACAGCCGGGTTTGGGAGTCTGTCAAACAGCTGCCTCCAGTACCCAAGGGGAGGTTATTAAGAAGGTGGAGGTGGGCTCCATGGTGGTGGAAGGACAGCTGACAGCAGGCCTAAGTTGAAAAAGAAGAGGTTGTGTCTGGATATAAGGAAAAGCTTCTTCCCTTCAGAAGCAATCAGGTTGTTGGTGAAGCTGTGCAGGCTCCAACCTTGGAGGCTTTCAAGAGCTAATTGGATAAACCTTGAGAAACTTGGCCTGACTTCATGACTGACCCTTCTTCAAGCAGGGATTGATTCCATTAAAGATCTTCTAATATTCCTAATTATGCTGTATTCCTATTTCATTGTACAAAAACACTGAGTTTCCACTCAGATGACACTGTACAGGAGTTCAGATTAGATGGGTGTCAGTTCATGTGCATTTCAGAGATTGGAGCATTGGCCCAGAGGATATCAAAGCTGATAAATTGTCCCTGTATTCAAATCTAGTGTTTGTCCATTTCTGAGAAGTAACCAAGATAAAACATGGAAGTCATAATCTTTTAACACATGATTGAGGCTTAAATAAGACTTACGTTCAGTTCCACCAGAATGTGCTTGGTGGCAGTATTATGCATTCTGTGTGTGTATTTTGAATATTTTTTTTTAAATAAGCTTCCTGAAATTTTGTTTAATGAAGCCAAGTGGCACGCATTTTGTCTGTAAGATATGTATAGTCTTTTAAAACTTCCTGCCAAAAGATTGTAAAGGGGTTTTTTTTTATTATTTTAGAAAGATAATTTGTGCTCTGTTTCAAATGAAATATTGCATCCTTAGGAAAATATATTTATGATCAAAGGAAATACTTGGCCAAGTGACACTGAAGTTAAAAAGGGAATGAAATAGAACGTGAATAAAAATGTTTTCTAATCCATCTCTACCGCATGGGTCTTACGCCTTATCTCACAGATACTGCTCACTTTGTAACTACACAATTAATCAGTTTTGAAATAATACACTATTTTAATATCCTGGTTACATCATTAATACACTCTTTTCCCTTCTGCACAAAAAAAAGCTGTATAGAGACAGAATTAAATTTTTCATCTTCATTAGTGTTCAAACTGCCTAATATTATGAAAAAATCATTAAACTGTAGGAATTTGATTCTAAACATTATAGCAATTTTTTTCTTTAGGGCTGGGGAAAACATAGTTCTATTGCATATTTAGTCTTGGCAAAAACAGATCTTGTAGCAATAACCCAAATTTTCTTCAAATTTCATCAAATTTTAGTGCTAGGAGACACACAGTATTTTTTATTCCAACTCCTGAGAATGCAGTGTGAAGGAAGCAGGCCAGCTTCTGCTCTCAGTTGCACTGTGGAAAAGTAGGAGCTTGAGCAGAGACATGGTTGGCAGTGCTCACAGATTTTGGTAGAGTTGCTTTTCAATCCTTCATTCTATTTCAGTCTTCTTACTTTGCTGTACTAGATCAGAGCATGGCCTATGGAGTGTTAGCAAAGAGCCTGTCAGCTCAATGCCATTTGCAGGTCTTTCATTAGTTCCATTATTTTTATTATATATTAAGTTGCAATAAGTTAAGTTGCAAGTTACTGATTTTGCTTCACAGTTCAGTGTTTCCATTGCTCTCTTTTAGTGCAGACATTAAACAATGTTAACTTGTTCCTGAGAGCCATAGGCTGGCTACCTTCATGGAAGTGAAAGACCAACACAGGGGTTTTTCCCCTAACTTTAGTTTTCTGCCCTCCCCTGCCCTCCTGTTTTTTTTTTAAGAACAAAATACTGTAGTGAGCATCTAAAAGAGAAGTCAACTATGGAAACAAATCCTCTGAGTTCATCTTACCAAGATGATGATGAAGACAAGGGTTCTCTTCCAGCTTGTGTCTGATCTTTCACAGAAAGCCACTGAAATCATTGCTACTGGGGAGCAGCTGCAGCAGAAGAAATTTTGATGTGGATGAAGTTTGTAAAAGGTTGGTAAAAGGAAAGAACATTTCATGCTCTTTCATAGAATTTTTCTCCCAGTGTAGACCAGTTATATTAATGTCAGAGAGGTGAGGCATCCATAATTATCTTTTTAATAACAGTGTGCTTCCATTGCCAGAGAAGGGGAGTGATGTGTCTAGCACAGACCCTACATTCTCCTCTGCGAGATATGTAGACTTATGCTATTCTAACAATGTGGCTCTTTTGCACTAGAATACTTTTAGACTCTTGATCAAACTGCTTATAGTCCCATATCCATGTCTGAACTCAATGTTGCAAACTTTTGGATGTATAGAGAACTTGACATTGTTTTATTTCTGTGAGTGTTAGTTCAGGGTTGTTTATTTTACAAAAGAACAAGAGCTCTTCTAACATCTGTCATTCATGCACTTGCAACAAGAAAAGGCAGGCTGAACTACTGAAGGTTTAACTCTGTGAAAGCCTTTCTACTCCATCCAAATGCAAAGGCCCATCATATCTCAAAGCATTTATTTCTATTTATGTTGGACTGGATGGAGTGAACAAGTGTTACTTTTTCTCAAACAGTTCAATGTTTGCATGTTACTGTTAACATTTGAATAAGCTCTAAGCCAAAATTGTTTTGTCCCACAGACATCAGATGACGTTTATGTGAATTAAAGAAGCATTTTATTTGCATATTTTTTGGTGAGTTTTTGTGTGTTTTGTTCCGGTTTTCTAAACTGATGGAGTCAGTTCTCTGTAGTTCCATTAGGTTTCCCAGCAAAAATTCTAGAGTAACTCCTCCCAGAGATGTTCAGAAATGAAATGGGTGTACACAGTTGACTATAGAAGGAAGTCGTTTGTTTGGCAAGTCAGCTGCTGCTTGACAACTCTGCATATTCTTACCATGCAGCAAAACTGAGGTAGCTCTGAACAAAGAACCACTCAGGAAAGAGAAATTTGGTGTAAAATGCTCTCAAATGTGCTATCCTGCACCCCTATGTCTGTGCTATGGTTTATCACAATTTTGCCTGAGAAAATGTTGTCTTACCAGATATCCATTCCAGAGAAACTCTGGGGTAATTCCTTGTTCACTTTTTGGTTTGGATAGTCAGCAGAAGTCAGAGATGATGGAAATTAATTTCTCATAGGATTCTCTCAACTTTTCTGGTGTTGGAGGAAATACCATGACTGCATTCTTTCTCAGGCTGTTATGATGAGTAGTTTTGGATGAGGAGGACATTGTTATATATTGTATTTGTTAATGATTTGGAACTATCAGCCGGTCTTCTCCTTAATTTTTTACTAAGAACATTTTCATATTAATTTGTTTGCTTAGTATTATGGAAGAAAGACAATCACAACATGTACTGAGCTCTTCTGCTGCTGGCATCTCAGGAGATAAGGTGCACTGCTGAAGAACACAGAATCACAGAACGGCTTCAGTTTGAAAAGATCTCCAAGACCATCAAGTCTAACCATTACCCCAGCACTGCCAAGCCCACCACTAAACCATGTGCCCAGGTGCCACATCTACATGTCTTTTAAATACCTCCAGGGATGGCAACTCAGCCTCTTCCCTGGGCAGCATGTTCCAGACCTTTACAGTCTTTTCCATTCAGATTTTTTTCCCCAATAACCAATCTAAACACATTTAAGGCACAATTTAAGGCCATTTCCTTTTATCCTATCACTAGTTATTTGAGGGAAGAAACCGACCCCTACCTACAGCCTCCTTTCAGGCAGTTGTAGGGGGTGATAAGGTCTCCCCTGAACCTCCTTTTCTCCAGGCTAAACAACCCCAGCTCCCTCTGTCACTCCTCATAAGACTTGTGCTCCAGACCCTTCCTCAGCTTCATTGCCCTTTCTCTGGACAGGCTCCAGCACCTCAATATCTTTTCTGAATTTAGGGACCTAGAAGTGGACACAGGACTCGAGGCAGCCTCACCAGTGCCCAGTACAGGGGACAGACACTGCCCTGCTCCTGCTGGCACCATTGCTGATCCAGGCCAGGGTGTCAGTGGCCTTTGTGGCCACCTGGTCACACTGCTGGCTCATGTTCAGCTGCTGTCTACCAGCACCCTCAGGTCCTTTTCTGCCAGGCAGGTTTCCAGCCACTCTTCCCCCAGCCATAGTGCTGCCTGGGGTTATTCTGACCCAGGATCTGGCACTTGGCCTTATTGAATCCCATACAACTGGCCTCAGCCCATCAATCCAACCTGTCCAAATCCCTCTGCACAGCTTTCTTATCCTCCAGCGGATCACTCACCAACTGGTTGTCTGTGAACTGACTGAGGGTGCACTTGGATGTATTTTGAAATGACAGTCATGTTGCCTGAAGCAAATGAAAATTTTTAGTGTTTCTTTAATTATGGTAAACAGAAGAAATCAAACTGAGATGAAGTTGCAGTCAGCTTGAAGTCTGTGTAATGCACCATTTTTTCATGGAGTCTAGGTTTGTCACCATTTGCTTAACACTGTTTTAAAATTTCTTACCACTTTTTGTCTTACACTCTACTCTGATTTTTACCTCAAACTCACTTCCTCTGCCCAGCAAAAAACATTTTTTCTTCCCTCTATACTGCAGGTGGTGAAGTAGTGCAGTAATAGCAAATGCCACAGTGTGGTAACAGCAAAAAGTGATTTCATTTATTTTTTCATGGTGTTGAGTTCACGAGGACCAGTTTCCATCAGGCCTTTCCAAGCTGTGTCTCTGTAGGCCAACTTTATGATTCTGGAACAGCAAATTTCAGGGTGAAGTTCATGAGAACTAGTGAAGAGGTGGATTTGATCAAAGCTTCTGACTATGGAATAATCCACAGCGAGAGACAAGACAGAGCCAACGTCAGATAACACTCCAGATATTTGCTGATTTTATTTTTTGTAACTTTTTTTAAGAGTTCACAACTTTCCAAAATTACAACTTGAGCATTCAAGTATGGCTATACTTCAGAAATGTCTTAATAATATATTTTCTTATTAGGCAGCACTTTTTTCCTTTTTTTTGTTGGTTTGTCAGGGGTTGTTTTTGTAAATAAGATCCCTAAAATGGGTCATAGTCCTATTGCTGAAGTTGATAAAATTTTGTTAACTTTGTTAACAAATTTATGAATCTCTTATATTAAAATAAAAAATCCCCACAAACTACTAAAAGGGCAAATTTTAGAAAGACACTTCCAAATATATTCACTCCAGTGAAACTGTTTCAGGAAGAATTTCTGGATAACATTTAGATTCTGTAGAAATTCTGCCAAAAAGCCTTAACATTAACATGCCTATATAATCATTGTCAATCAAAAAAGAAGGCCTCATGTACAAATCTGAGCTCATTTTCCTTCAGCATATTTTTTTCCAGATGTATGAGAAGAGGGAAATAGGAGGGTCCTCTGGAGATTTTTTTTCTTGTTTGACTGAACTTAGGATCTTTAGGAAAGGGAACAGTGTATTCCAAGCGTGACTGTCTGGTGGAGGAACTTCCAGCATATGTATTAATTTATTTACTTAAAAATGAGAGTTGGGAACCAGTCACAGTCTGTAGATTGGCTAGTAAGTAAAATGGGAATGCAGTTATATTTAAATCTGTTGTTTTAAAATAAATCCGCTGTGCACACTGGCTACAGAAGAAGGATCAAGGGCGTTTACTGAATATAAACATTTAACTTTCTTAATGCTCCCAAATTACATTTCGTGTCATAATATTTTCCACATTCCTAAGACAATTGAGAATAAATTATACTATATATGAGGAAAGAATCCGTGACCTTTTAATAAGAATGAACATAGGTTTTTGAGTGTTGTTTCCATGTAATTTTTTGATTTAGCATTGGGGGCTGTGGGGGGTTTTATGTATGCACATACCTATGTAGCTGTGCTATACTGGGTTGATGTAAAAAATCTTAATAGTGAGTCATTTGAGAGGTGGCTTATAGCTCTTTATTTAGCCCCCTAACTATTAAACATCCTGCTATTCTTCAGGTGGAGTATTTGAATTTTTGCTCAACAACTTCTAATGAAACTGGCATGGACTGATACGTGTGCAGCAGTGAAATGGGTTCAATGTGTTCCTGTTGATTGATTATTCATTGTCATTCAGTTGATGCTTAACAATACAAGTTGAACAAAATAAAAACATAGATTATGGATGTCCAGAGACAGAAAGTTAATTTATTTAAACTAAAAAAGACTAGTTCTTGCTTTTACCATCTGAATATTTGGGGTGCCACCTTCTCTCTGTTTGCATTTGTTTGTTCACATAATGCACAGTACTTTTAGAACATGGCTGTTTCTGCAAAAAGCTGTCTTTCTACATAAGAATCTATTCATATTCTCTGCAGAGCTGACAAGGGCCCACTTCAGGCACTCAGCTTCTAAAGATAGTATTCTACAGAGGCAGAGGATTCAGAATACTGCAGGGAGAATGATCACAGTGGTCTGTGACTTCTTACCTATGAGAAATGTAGGAGAGTCTGGGTAGTTTGGTTGAAAAAGGAAGTTTAGGGGGGACACTAAAAGCCTTCAGAAAGCACATTACAAAGAAGAAGAGACAAATGAATAAAAGGTCAAAATTTGGATTAACAAAAAGCAGAGTTTGCTGTCATGAATTCTTTATTTGCAGAAGGATCTCAACTAGTCTGTTTGTGTTGGAATATCTGTACTGTCAACTTTAGAGACTTCTGTGTTGCACTGGGAGTTATCCAGGGTGAAAATCAGTATCAAACTCTCTAAATGACATTGTATGCTTTGAGTAGGATCTACTTAGGGCCATTGTGATTATGAAAATTTTGTGTGGCTACTTAAATTATTTTGAATGTTGATCTGTTCAGAGATCAATTCTGAACTAAAAGGGCCTGAGTTATTCCTATAAACTGCCCAGCCACACTCAGTATTTATTTTTCCTTCTAAATAATTCAGTATTATTATTTCCAGGATTTCCCATGTGTTCAATCCTCTCACATGAATATAATTTTTAAAAGTGTGGTTGTTTTCTGTTGTCTCCCATGTCCATCTCCTTCTGTATGTTTCTGTATGTTTCTAGTTGCCCATTGTTTCCAGTTTATGCCCTTTGTTGGCAGAGCTGTTAAAAAAGAATAATGTGTTTCTTGGAAAAAGAAAATATGTGCCAAAAGTCTTTTGCAAATTATATTTTAAGGTATTACAGAAACACGGTCCCACTTCACATTATCTTTCAGTATCACAGAAATCAGATAAATCCCATAACACTAAGAAGAAAAAAAAAAAGTTAAAATTTCTTAACGACATTTCCCCCTACCTTTCAGTTTCCCTCTTCTTCCTGAAGTGATTTTGCCTATCCAAAAAATCAGATTACTATCCTGGTAAGTTAAGAAAATAGATGTTGGGAGAAAACTTATTAACCTTCTAGATAATAAGTTTGATTCTACTGATGGCACATTGCTGCTTTTAGCAAGAGAAGAAAGCAGGCTTGGTGTGCAAGTCCTGGGTCTTAGCTTATGTGTAGACTCACAGATGAGTGGGGTACTGCAAAACCAGGCTTTTCACATTCTATCCTATCTATGAGGCATACAGGTGTAAAATGGGGAATCAGGGCCAGTATCAAAAGATAGTAAACAATTATAAAACATTTTTACAGAACCCTATATTTGTTTCTGAATTACGATCCAATACTCTCTTAATTTGTAGAATAAAGTAAATGATAAACTGCTGTGATTCAGAATGACTCTGTGTGTGCGTGTGTGTGACTCCTTGTGGAGATCTCTTAGCAGAACAATATAAGTTAGACATTCTTTTGTTTAATTGAACTGGTTTGTGGTGGTGTCTCGTGGTTTGTCTGTTGCCAGTCAATAATTGGCAAGGGAAACAATTTTTAAAAACTAAAACTTGTTGCACCTTTGTTTGTGCCATAAATTCAGACATTTCTTTGGAGAATCTCATTCCCTGTTCAAACTTATGTTATTTGTAAATATATTTGAAGTTTCAGTTGTATCTGCTATTGAATTTTTTATTCACTTAAAACTGATGCTTTAACATTTTATTAGGGAGAGGTGATATGTACTCATAGGAAGATGGGTAGTAAATTAAAATTAGTGTAAATACAGTTCAATAAGCAATAAAGAATCATTGAGAAGAGAGATTTGGGCTGCACAAGTGTTGCAGGGGAGTTGCAGGGGTACTGTTCTTTGCTGCAGGGGCTCAGAAGGATCACTATGGCCTGAGAAAAACATGCAGGCCTTACAGAGGGGGTCACATTTCAGGGTCTGGGAGGGCAAGCCTGTTCCACAGCACTGAGAAGGTGACTCTGCAAAGGGAACATTGCATCCTGTTGGCTTTTTAGGGCCATCAATGAGCAAAGGATAAATCTAGATTCTTTTTGCCCATGTGATGGAGATTGTGACTGCAGATCACAGTTCTGGATAGTTGAAAAGAAGGGCAGCTATTTCCCTAATGATTCCTCCCAGAGAAAAAGAAGTCTTCATTTAAAATCCAAAGAGGAAGATGAGGAATAAACCATCATATAAAACTTGAAGCAATGCTAAGTCTAGAATCTGTAGTTAAGAAAGAACTGACATATGTATTTGACAAAAGGTTGGTAATTCCAATGGTCTGTCCATCTTTTTGTTTGGCGGGTTTTTTCCTTTCCCATCTAACTTCCTCCCTCCTTGTCTTCTTCCCCACTGTTTTGTTACTGTCATTTCCTCTCTTGCATGCATCACAAAAGATGACTTGTGCTACCTGAGAACACAAAATGTTGCATTTTTTATGGCACTCTGTGGAGTAAAATCGGAAATAACTTCTAAAACGTCTGAGATAGTGGTTAAATGAGGGAAAAGAGGGGAAAAAGAAATCTCTATAAAGAACTACAGAGACGTGGGCTGTATCTTATTGTACATTTCTGGGTGTACAATGGGGCTTTAACTGCTGTGGAGGGCTACGATCCTGGACTACCTGCTCAGTCTGTCAATGAGCAGAACATCTGGGATTGGGGGAGGGGCTTGCTGGCTGGCTTTATTTTTGTTTTTTTGTGGACTCAGTGCTTGCTTATCTGAATCTGATTTTTTTGTCCAACTACTTGTAATTCGTAAATTAGACAATGAGATGCATTTTGCCATTCTTGTTTGCAACTGATCTCGAGTACAGCTATTGCAATACAGCTGTCTTCTTGCAGCTTGTGCTCCTAGCTTCCTCAAATATTTTTCCATGATGTGCATGGTCTTCCTACCTGATTAGCCATTTTTAGGCTCTTTCTCACAAGTTAAGGACTTGAGTCTAATTCTGTAATATTACCTGTTGCAAGGAGTCTCACTCCCTTAAGTGAAAAGCTGTAAGGAACCATTTCTATGTTGTGACTGAGCAGAACCTTATCAGTTTTCTCCAGAGGGCTTCTAGCACATTGTACATGTATTTCTGAAACAGATTATGATTTTCCCAAATGCTTTTAACTTTTTTTTATTGCTGCCAGAGCCACCCAAAGAATTTGAATTTGAGCAACAACTTTGCCCTATAATTCTTGTGTGGAAGAAGACAATGAAGAACTATCATAATTTCCCTTAACAGTCATGATTTTATGGGCCACTACTATAACCCTTCTTCTGTTATTTTTTCCAGATAATAATCTGTGGGCTTTACCCAATATCCACTGCTCTCTGGGTGAAATATCCTGGTCTGTGAGCCAAAGTACAGGATACCTGATCACATCCATAATTGCAGGCTCATGAAGTGGCCTGTGGTATGTACTCTGACTTACACCTGGAATTTATATTGGTGCACAGTGATGTGTATGGAGGCCTGATTAAGGTAGGGGGGAAGCTGACAAAACAAACACTGAGTCAATTAATTCATCTGGATAAAATTTTTTGTGTTACTGAAAAGCCTCACAGAAAAAACCCCTCTGTGTAGGTCAGTCATTCCTGACCATCAGGCAGTCAGAAAGAACTGTACACTGGAAAGTTTGTTAATAAAAACCAGCATATACAAAAATATACACATGCAAGCACTTAGTGTAAGAAAAGCCCTGTCAAGAATCCTAAATGTTTATGGAATAATTACAGTAGTGAAAATGTCACTGAAAATATAGTTCAACCAGTGAGTATTTAGAAGAGAGGAAAATGCTTGAACTTCTGTACATTGAGGTTATTTGCAGAGCTTCTATCACAGCTGCAGTGCAGGTACACCTACATATGAACGTTCACTGCTGAGCCAGAACCACAGAACTGAGCATGTAGGAAAATTATATTTAAGGGCATAAGATTGTTAGTAGGGGGGATGATGTAGTATTGTGGCACAGTTACAAAATAAATAGTGTTTTACACTTCTCTGAGTGTGCCCTGGCTTCTCAGTGGGCCTTGCTCTGGACAGAACCATGTGTCCCAATTGCTGGGGGAGCCTTTCCCAGCTGTATTGGCTTGTCCACTTTGGCACCTGTGAGACCCCTCACTGTGAGAGGAGGTAGGCCTGGGACTAGGAACCACCTCAGGGAATGTCATTTGTTTTATCCTTTTCACATATGCTAGAAAAACAGTAGAAAGAGTAAGATGCTCATATACCTGTATCTGTCTTGTACCTTCATCCTTCCCTGCTTGTGCCAAAATCCCTTCCATGTCAGAGATTCCATGTCTCTTTAAACCTCTGAGAGCCTGATGCCCTTATCTACTCTGAGCTGCAATTTCCTAGCCCCAACACAACAAATTGTTGAAAATGGTTAGAAGGAAAAGACAACATTTTCCTTGTGTCTGAATGCCAGAGATGCCACCAAGCAAAGGCATCAAGCTGACCCTTCTTGCAGAAGGACTAACTCGGCACTCTGTGTCTTCTGGGTAAGAAATAGAAATACTCTGCATTCTTTTCCTTGTTGGTCTAAAATAGCCCATAAAGAAAGATATTCCAGGCACAGTGTTTGTAAAAATCTGGAGAGGACTGAGTGGCACTTAAATCTTTAGATGGTTCTTGAAAGCTGATATCTGACACAGTCAAGGTAAATTTGAATTACACTGTATTGACTGTAGCTGAAACTCTGTGCTACGTGTGCTAGGGGCAGACAGGTGATACAAGGCATGTGTGGTTAGTCTGGGAAAATGAAAATACTCTTCAGACATGTGATTCCTTTTGCCCCCTTTCGGTAGGTTGGGTTGTGCAAATTGTGGAATTTCTTTGTCCTGTGTGATAGAATTTAATATAGTGGTGGATGTGGAAGAGGTCTTTCTCTGGGAAGTTTCTGTTGTCTTGATAGCTGGGTATCAATATCAGCTGTTCCCATGCATAATAAACCCTCTGTGAGTGAAAAAATCTGTGATGTTAATTCCAAATTATATATACAGGAGTGATATGGTAGGTAGGTGCTAAATGCTCCATGATAAAAAATATGTAGTCAGCGTTGTTTGGTCATCATCTCCAAAAGTTGTGCTTTTTTTAATGAGAGAAAATCCTGTGCATTCTTACAAAATAAAAGAGGTAATCTTTAGAGTTTATCTTCTAACCCAGGTTTTGAAGATAAGCTTGTAAGCAAGAAAAGAGGAAGGGAAAGCAATATTTCTTCTGAAGTGACAACACCTCTTTTTTTTTTAAAGTCCACTTTCCCAGGGACCTCTTGTCCAAGTGGCCTTACACTTTCCCAAAATAATTTCCTCTGGCTACAGACCAAACACAAGAACTTAAGGCAAAAAAAATGTTTCTTTAAAGAAACCAAAAAACTGAAAGGGTATCTGTTGCATGATAAAAATGGAATTGTGTTTAATGATGTTGATTTACCACTTAGGGCTAATAATTATGTGTTAAAACCAGAATCTGATTTTTGTATGGCTGCTGTAGATTTTTCTTCTCTCTAGATGTGTACATACAGTATGAAGGAAATATCAGATGGAAAGACCTCAGTGGTATGTCAGGCTTGTTCCCAGCCATATTCTAGCAGTGCTCTGTCCTGTCAGCATTTGCAGAAGCCCTTCCCAAGGTCTCTGGTGGAAGGAAGTTCAGGCACAGTTCGGGGCTGCCTGGCCTCACCACTGTTCACTTAGATGGGAACAGCAGCTGCTCCAGTAAATGCCATAGGGTGGTGTAACCCTTTCATTCCATTATTTTGATCACTGGCTGGCTGTCACAAGTGTCACATTCTAAGCCCTCAGTGGGCAGAGGTTGCAGCTGTTCCTGATTTCATCAGCTTCCACAATAGCTGCATCCTCAGTACACACACGTGCCAGCGGCAAAGGTGAGATTTATGTTTGGGCTTTTGTTTTACAATAATGCCTATATCCCTAGATGAAGTCTTCTTTGTTCTTTGCTTTGTACAAAAAATAGTAATATGAAAAAAAAATATTTTGTGATGTGGTGAACACCCCTAGAAATTTGAAAATCTTGACAGATTTATTAATCTAAATATCTAAGAGCACAGCAATGGCACTCTTTTAGAGACTTGTTACAGAATGAAATGAAACACCCACGTCCCAGCCACTATTTCTTGCAGCTGGGGAAGGATGAGGAGGATCTCGTTAGACAGAAAAGAAGGAACTTATTGTTAGCTACTGATTGAAATAAGAAGAGAGCCAGCACTTAGATTTCTCTTCACAAAATACTGGATGAATTTGTATGTCACTGGACTATGTGTAGTCTCTCTATATCAGCAATATTAACCTTAAAAACAATAACAAAACAATTATTTTGATCAGTTGCTGAATCTCACATAGAAACTTTGTATTTTGGACATCCAAGTAGACATAATATTTCTTTGCTTGGATTCTCTTTGCCCTCGAGGGTTAGATTTCATATGACCTGTAGCTTTGTAGGAATGACATCTGTATCCCTTTCCCACTTGTGGAGGGAAAGATGGACAAATTCTGCTGTCTCTCAGAGCAGGCTGTTTTGAGGAACTGCAAAAGTAAATGTTCAGCAGCATCAGGACAGTGTCAGACTGCTGCATGTGTGAAGTGTAAAACATGGAAATGGGTCATGTGGCTCTCACACTTACAAAAGTTTTCTCACATATGTAAGCCATGAATAGACTCGATTAATGAAAGTTTGAATGGGGTAGAGAGAACTGAAACCAGCTGATTACAAAGGACATTCCATTATCTCAGAAGGGATGTGCATACATTGTGGCTTAGAGTAATTTATTCCATGTTTAAACAGTGTTCTCTTAAAATGTATAATGTGGGTGTTTGCCTGAGCTCCTGTTAACAAAATTTATTACAAATTACTCGTTTTCTGATAGACACTTGCTACTTTCCATTTAAATTTCCTGCAGATGTTATCTTTGGATTCAGCAGTGTACTAAATTGGGCATAAATATCTTTTCCTTTTTAACAAAGGAATTAAGCCAGAGGTGTGGTAGTTTTTTCTCTGCCTTAGCCATCCATGAGATAATATAACAGTAACTTGCAAAATGCCTCAAAACCTTACAGAAAACAGCCAAGTGATGGTACTAGGATTAATTTCTAAGTTTGTTGGTTGTTTTTCTAATTTGGTTGGTTTTTTGTTTAGGTTTTTTTTTTGTGATGTGGTGGTTTTGAAAATTTTTTTTTTTTTTTAATTGATTCATAAAGTAGATCAGGGCCTGTCCCCTCCCTGAAAACAGATAACAAACTGCAGGAGGCATGATGACATATTTCACAGATCTGAGCATCATCCCTGGGGACCTTTCAGCAATTGAAAGGCATCGCTGGGGCACTATCAAGGAGAACCAGCACAGGGAGGGCATTGGGGATTTTCTTCCAGCAAGGAGGCAGACACTGGAAGAAATGCTGTCTGCACACACTCCTGGAATTGTGCAGCCACCTTGCCAGGAAGGGAAAATAACTGCAGGTCATGCAATCCCTGCCATCTTTGGTGGAATTAGTTTGGTGGGTGTTGTGATGCAGGCTTTTGTTCTCTTAGAACTGGAGGGAGACATTTAGATGATAACTTTTGAATGTGGTATTAAAAATTTTCAAATAAGTAGTTGTTCAGAAGAGCTATTTCCAAAGCAGCTTGCTTTCTTTAAAAATCTCCTGGGACTTTTGTTCTTGTTTGTTAGTTTGTTTGTTTTCTTGACTGCCCACATTTCTCTGCCCTCCTCGCAAAAGATTCAAAATTACTCTGTAGCAGGAAAAAAAACAGTTGAGGTAGAATTCTCCTCAATATTCCTTTTTGTTGAAATCCCAGTGAAAGTCAGTGGGGTTGATGCTCCAAAACCAGTTAATTATTTTAAAAATCCTACCTAAATGAAGCAATCTATCACCTTGGTTTTGCTGAGTAGCATTTACAGAGCCTACACTGTAATAGGTTATCTCTTCAGTGACAGAGGAGGACAAAACATTTTTAGATATCTAGTTTCAAGGTAGGGGTCATGCCAGTTAGAGCAAAAGTAAGCAGTATTTTTGACTCCATTGTCTGTTGGATAAATGAAGCTGAAGATGAAGCCGTGGTGTACAGTCAGCCAAATGCTGGTAGCCATGGAGAGGTGCAGCAGCTAATTGAAACTAATAAATCTTGTGGTGTTAGATAGTCTTGTCCAAGAAAGTAAAAGGCATGTGGTAACAATGAGAATAACTACATTTCATTTTTGATGTGAGGTTAGAGTTACAGCTAGAGTTATGCCATTAGCTGTTTAATTGCAGTATTAGAAATGCAGCAGGGCATGGTGTGAATGAAGCAGTTTCTTTACATGGGTAAGTGACACACAGGAACCTAATTCTTGCTGTCTTTCAAAATTTCCCCTTCATTGTATGCTTTCTCTTGGAGCAGAGATTTTGAAATCTGCCAAAGTCATCACAGTACTGGTTAAAGTTGGACTCAATGATGCTAAGGGTCTTTTCCAATGTAAATGTTTCTATGATTCTATCCTATGGTTCTATCTAACTTCTCTGACAGGTTTCCACTTCTCAGTCTGGCTCTAAAGACCCAAAGTGCCTATGCAAACTCAGTGTGTGATGCAGGAGAGCAAATACTTGCCACATTAAATAAAAGCTGGGGAGAGGCAAGTGACTTGTCAAGTTATAGAGTGGAATCCTTTCATCTTGCCATTCTTTTTGGACCAAAATATTGACATTTTGATACTGTTCATCTACAGAAGGGAGTAAGTGAAAATGAAACAGAATTGAAAAAACGTCTTGGTCACAAATACTCTGAACGAAAGCATTTCATGAATAAATGCTAGTGTAGCTAAGATTTTCTGGTCAAAATAAGTAGTCTCTTATTTCTGAAGTTTTGTATTTGAAACACTTTGAAACAAAGCTTTTCAGATGGGAAAATAAACACAGTAAATATTTGGAAGCATGTTTTCAAAACCATTGTTTTGAAAATAAATTAAGCGGAAATAAATGAAGCAAAAATATATTAAACACATCATTCTTTTGATTTGCTAAAAATTGAAGACACGCATAATTTTAGATTGTTATGCTGTAACTTTTTAAAATTGTAACTGCAAAAGGGATCTGTACAGCCTTGGCCAGGAATTCTTAGATGTGTATGAGAGCTCCCTGATAGAATGATCTCTCACGGTAGTATTTCTGTGTTGCACTATGTTTTGATTACTGTGATGGTGCTACCTATGGTTGCAGGCTCCAGCTTGGTTGGTCCTCTGCCTCTCTGAAGTCAAAGAAATATGGCGATAAAATTATAAATGGGAAAGGAATTAAATAGGATTTTTATTTTTTTGTCCCCTGGATTTTTAAAGGAAGCTGTTGAAGTATTCCCACAAACTGATATACCCTCTGAATTTCCCGTAAGTCCTGTTTTGAGAGCTAAAGTGGGATATGAGTTCTGCTGGTTATTTTGCGTGTAAGTCAGCTTTACATTCATTATTTTATTGCATGCAGTACTGAGTTGCTTCTGCCCACTGATATTAGCCAAATTGTCCAACTAACAGATATTTTCAGTTCAAGTATGAAAGGAAAGAGAAAACCTGCAGTGTTTCTTCATTTTTTTTCCTCATGACAGCATTTCATTGCATCCCTCATTATTTCTGACAGTGTTTAATTTCCTTTTTCCTTTACCCTGACCCTACAGAAATAAAAGTAGCAAAGTACCTTTAAAATAAAACAAGCAAGACAATTGATTTAAGAAAAAAAGTAGAAGGGGGTGCCAAACCAAACCCCTGTATTAAAATGCACCTACATAATGAGAAGTCCACAATGAGACCTTGAATTTTGTGGTCAAATATCAAATATCTGGTCTCACAACTACATGTGAAGTTCAAATACGGTAAAAGGACTGATTGAAAATACTTTCTGAAGAGGTTATGAAAAAAGACTTACCTAGGAAGCACGGCCAAGATTTAAGCCATTACTTCAAATGTGAAGCATTTGGCAACAAGAGATCACATTCATCAAAAAAGATGTCCTAGTTCATTATTTTTGGTCTGAGTATAATCTGGTTCTTTGCTTAAAGCTACTCAGTGTACCAGCAAACAAGCATTATATAAATAGAATCAAAATGCATTTTTTTCTTTAATCAAATAACATAGCATCCTAAATAAATTCATAACTTTATTTTACAATCATGTGAAGTGTGAGATATGATCTGTTAATATACAAAATGGATGCACTCCCTGCCATGCAAAATCATCCCCTTTCTGTCTGGGCTGGAACTGGCACAGTTGGCCCACGCTGGAACGCTCAGGGGCTTTGTTTGTTTATTGCTGCAGTGCAGCACAGTTTCCACTGGACAGCTGTGCTAAACTGATGGAACCTCAGACAGAGCTGGACATACAAATGGACAGACACACTCAGAATTCACTGGACTGTACATCCAAGGGTTTTAATCAGAGCTGATTAACGTATCTGAGCTCACATCAAGCCCTCTCTTCTCCTTGGTGCACACCTCGAATCATCCTGTCATGCTAGGAAGCAGTTTGCTCCTCTTTCCCCTCTTCCTTCCCATAGTACAAGTACTACAGATTCGAGTCTTCTGACTCTTTGTGGTATGTAGGTCTCCCTCCCCTGGCCAGTTCTTTTGAGGTGAGAAATGTTTCTTTGATGGGCTCTGGTGCTTGCTTCAGGGAACGATGGAAATTCAGGAGTATTCTTTGGCTTCTCAGAGATTCAGTTCTGTTCTACTGGATATGGAGGATTTGATTGCAGTAAGAGCCATGCCTGTGGAAAAGCAAACAGGCCTCAGAGGTAATTTTTTAAAGCAGGAGCACCTTTGGAACAGTAACACACGCTCTGGCAGGGTGGGCACAGAAGAGGAGGAAAGAAGGGAGGCCAGAGAGATCCATGACTAATGCAGCAGTAGTCCAGACAGATCTGAATCTTACGACAGATTTCAACTATGCCGTGGACTGGCTTGACACTGATCCCACTGAAATCAGACTTCAAGGAGGGGCAGAAGGGTACCACTGATTGATTTTATATCATTCCACCTTTCATTCCTGTTCTGATCACGTGCCGGAGTGTATTTAAAGCACCCACAAATTGCTTTTAGGGGTATCTCACTGCTACTGCTGACGATAAATTCGTGAAATGACATATGCTTCCTGTGCCTTATGTGTGCCAAGTTTGTGCATGTCTGCATTCAAACACAGATGAAAAATTAAATTTGTTTGGCTCGAGCAGTTTTCACTGACAGCATAACTCATTCCTCTTGAGTTCCTGGATAAGCTGAAGCTGAAACTATTTGTTCTGCTTTCACTGCCCAGTTCCTGAAAGCTGGGGTTAGAGCTGGCTTGCTTTATGTCAGAGTTGTGCTGAGACACACCAACAGCCAGGGCAAATAAGCTGTCACTTTCCCAATCCTCCCAATTTACCCACACTTTAGTATAAGACCTTAGAGAAAGAATAGACTTAGTTGCAGATAATACTGGAAATTCCACATGATTTTGAGTAATTACATGAAAATGGGTTTCTTGATACTATTTTTTAAATTGCCTGATATTTGACAGTAATCATATGTCTACATATCCTTCCATTTTCATGTTGTAAGTACTGATAAATTCATGTCTTGCAATAATGATAATTGCAGTGAAAATATCGTCGTAAGATTAGAACTCATTTTTGTTAAACATATGTCTGTTTATTTATCTTGACAGCTAATTTACTTCAGCACTTTTCAGGGACCAAGAGAGCATTACTCCAGTGAAATGGAGACTCCCTCTGTCTGATAAAAATATTAGTTAGCATTAGCAATTGCACCAATACCAAATACCAGCTTGATTTTAGAAGAAAGGGTGAAGTTTTTAATCCTGCCTATTGATTAAATGGAGGAAGAAGGAAACATAGGAAGACTTCCAGCTTAAGAATCTGTCTTTTTAAAGTGTCCAAAGATTTTTTCAAGCACATCTAGTAAACATAGGACCAGTTCTGATTTACAGTATGATTAGTGCCATTACTCTGGAAGCATGAGTCGGCCATAAAAATGTTACAAATCAATTCAGTCCAAGTTCCAAAACTAGAACACGGTTGAAAAAGAAAAATACTCATAAATGAGAGATCATCATTAGAACATCCTGTAGCTGGATTATTCTTCCATAGTTCTCAACAAGTATTTATAATATATGAAGGTACTAAGGGTGCTTACCAGCTTGTTCCTGTGTTGTTAGTGCTTTGAGGTGCCTTAGTTTGGGGCCTACTCCAAAGAGCACAGTTTTCAGCAGAATCAGAAATGTCTATCACTTCAGGATGTATCAAGTCAGTACGAAGTATCAGCTGTCACTTTTGAAAGGGTGGGCAGATGGAGGCATAATTTTGGATTTCCAGGGTTTGTTCTATGAGTGTACTAAAAAAGACTATTTGCAGCCCCAAATCCCATGTCTTCTGTGCTTACGTATTCCTTCAGAAAGCACCTTTTAATGACCTGTTGCTTCCAGTGCATTGAATACAAACTTTTCCTTTGATATTGCAAGTTTTCCAAAATACCAAGCAATGTGAGAGAAACATCATCTGTATGTTTTGCCAGACAGATTGACTTTGGCTACCCACGTAAATTTTCTGGATCTTTTGATCAAATACTCCACCCTGTTGCAAATTTGGAATTCATGCCAAATATAGCATCCAGCAGTGAGATAAGTCTGAATTCCTTCATGTGAACTACAGTGGAGTTTTTAAATTCTTATTTGTGATAAATATTCTGAATATATTGTCACAAATGTTGCTCAAATAATTTATTCCTCAAATAACTTGAAAATACTGTTGTTGCTTTTGAATTCAACCAACTTAACATTCATCCTCAGAAGGATCTTGTTCCAATGCTGGTACAAGTACTATTGCTTCTCATTTCATAAATGTGTGCAAAATACATATTGCCAGCTTTTGTTATTATCCAAAATTTTAATAGTTGGTGAAAATTATATTTTTACTGGAAAATGATGTTTGGACATTGGAAAACAAATAGCAGACAGGGCTCACCCACTGAAGGCAGTGGGACTTTTTCTGAAATTGCCATTTAGTATGTCTGGCAGAAATGGGCTTCATGCTACTTCACTTCAAGATATTTGCAAAAACATTGTTGGGAAACATTATAGCTCATGGTTTTAATCAGTCAGGAATACCCAGTACTGCCAGATTACCCATTACTTAAGAAATCCTAATTAAAAAAGAAACAGGTGTAAAAAAGTGCTCAGATTGTCCAGTATTGGAAGGATCATATAAGGAAGAATAAGAAAGCTTAGCCAGCATGTTCAGGCAAAACAAAAAGAGGGATAAGATTGTATTCTATAAATACATCAGAAAAAGTGCTATTTAAACTAAGGGAAATGCTGACACAAGAACAGATGGATATTTACTATTTGTGTACAGTTATTCTGGATTTAGAAAGGTTTCTGATTCTAAAAGAAATGAGACTCTATGAAGCTCTCCCCTAAGAGTACCAAGAGCAAAAACACCAAAAAAACTCTATCCCCAAACCAAAAAAAATTTGAATTGATTATAAGCAGAGCCATCATATGAAAAAGATTATATGGCGTGGTTGCCTACAAAAACAAGGGACTGAACTCAACGACCCAAGAGTGCCTTCCAATCTGCTGTTCTTAATTAGATCTATGAGTATCATGGGAGCTCTTCTAGCCTCCAGCCTGTTCCTGCAAGAAGATCCTTTTATTTGTGTAACTTCTCACTGATATCCCTGCAAATCTGCAGATTCACACTGACATGTAGGTGATATGGATTCTTGGATCAAATTCTAGGGAAGGGTTCATGATCTCAGAAGAAAATTCTATATCTGGCTTCTGTTTTCCCTCTTGATTTTGTGTGCAGCTTCTGTTTCAATTCCCAAAACTCCCTTCTATTCATTATTTCATTTTTCTTGTGAGGATAACATTTCTTCTTGAGGAATGAATTAAATACTCATTAAGAATACATTTATAATTAAAATTCATACGACTGGAAGTAATTTTACATGCACAATACCTGTTGCCAAGACCCAAGTGTCCTTTCCACTGTGGAATCTGTGCAAGTGGAAAGTTCAGCAGCTTTCAGACCCTTGAACCAACATTGTAACTTTCATTACTGCAGGACAGGTCTTGTGGCATAAAAATTGAAGCGCATACTTCTCCTAGGATCAGTGGGTAAATGTTAAGGTAGCCTAAGCTTCCAGTGTCAGTGGGGAAAAAATTGTAGGGGGAACCTCTGAAAATGAAGTTCTCTGATCTGGTAGCATCATAGACGATCACACAGTTGCCCTTTATGGAGCTCCACAGTGCAATACTTTTTGAGACTGAATCCTTTACCACTTACAGTCACTTCAAAGTCCTCACTAAAGTCTTTCCTTTACACAGGATGTAATCTGGTTATTTCTGCCTCTGTTGCTTCACCTGTAAAAAAGGGCAGTGTGTTGAGGACTGCACATATTTTCAGGGGGTATCTGGAGTCTTGGACAGAAACCCTGCTTGTAAATTATTATGATAAAGATCTGTTCTAGAAATTACGTGTTGCATTGCACGTTCTAAATTGCCATGCAGATAGTTGTGGCAGATGGGAAAGGAAGGATTCCCATTAATTTTGGATGGCTGGTAAACTCCAACAGCTTCAGCTACTGCTTTCAGTTGTTATGGGGTTCTCCAATGTTTTCATAGGGAAGTTCACCAATGGCAAAACCTCAGCAGTCCTTACTGCCCATGAGCTTGCTGTGTGGGAGCCATGACCTCCAAAACTCGGAAGGACCCATTTGCTCATGCCAGCAGCCATGCCAGGCCTGCCTGCCAGGCACCCACAGCCACGGGGGCAGTATGGCACCAGGGTCTGAAAGGAATACAAGCCAGCCTTCAGTTGCTGAATAAAGAGGACTGAAATTTTCTTAGCTCTCCCTTATGGGTGGAAAGGATTTGATTCTGGCATTTTCCTTTGGCAGTGTTTTATCTTTGTACTCAGAATAGTGTATTTCTTCCTATTCTGGACACGGTAATCGATAATCTTAGATTTTTTTTTGCATTTTTAAAAATACTTTATTAGAGCAAACCTCTGCCTTTGACATGGTTTCTGCCACTGTTAAAATTTTTAAAATTCAACCCTGACAATTAAACCAATGAAAAATCCATAATACTACTATTTTACTCTGCTCTGCAGAAGGTGGCTGAATGTCTTATCTCTGGAAGTCTGAAACACAACCACTCATCTATGGCAAACACAGACTAGCAAACTTGCAAGAAGAAAGCTGCAGCTCTTATCAGACATAGGCCAAGAGGTTTCTTTGGCCATGGGCTTGCAAACTCTGGAAGCACCTCTTTACTCAGAACCTTGTAGCATGTGAATGGAAAAGAAAGATATTTTATCCAAAGCAAGTCAGCCTGAAATCCCTGCTGCCTTTTAGCTGTAAAATGGAAGCTGAAGTGTCTTTCATTATTATGTGGCACCCAAAATTCTGATTTTTCTACTTGATCTTTTCTCAGTATTTTCTGTACACATGACAATTTGCAGTTTCTCAGAATGTTTCTCAGTACATTGTAAGCAACAGCAAATGCAAGTGACTTAAATCCAGACAGTTAAATGTTTTAGAAAGGCAAACTGTCTTCATTTTCTAGTAAATAGATGAACTGAGCTCATAAATATCAGATCACCTTTGTTTATGCAGGGAAGATGGGCAAAGGCAAGACTGTACCTATAAGAGGAGTCAGGAGAGCCTCCTTGCTTTATGATGTTCATGCTCCTATTTCCCATTTTAAAACACTATAATCTATATTGCCAGTAATTAAATTGCCTGACAGTCAGTAATTAAATTGCCTGAAAGTCCCTGAATAGCTAATTTAATTAGTTAATTTTTTAACAGCATAGGGAAATGGAAAATACAGTATATGCATTGAATATTGTCATTTGGTTTGGAGGATATTTCAGTGTATGTTTTGAGCAATTTGATTTTTTTATAGATATATATTAGCTTTGCCTTGGTCCCATTGCCAGTGCAAGTAATTTTGAATTTAACTGAAAAAATTTCTGCTTCGTTTGTTCACATTTAAGATAGCAATTGTTTTGTGTCTGTGGGAGTCCTAAATTCCAAGATCTGCTAGCTTTTTTTTCCCTCTTCCTTATGACTTGCAGGATATATTAATTGCAGTGAAGTTCATTCCAATGAAGAGGAAATCAAATCTGCCCATATAAGGAAACACATGGAAAGCCATTCTGGAAGCATAGAAAGCATAACCATTTATCAAACAAATCAAATCTGTTGCTTTAGAAAGCACTTGGAATTTACTTCTTTTCACCTTAGAGTTTGCTTCTCACAGAGGTCACCAGGCTTTATTATTTGGTGAAATTGAGTGGTTTTGAAATATTTTGATTTGGACAATTTGAAATAAGAAGTTAAAATTATTAGCTGCACTTCCATGTTTTCAGATGGCATATAAGAGCAGTCTTAGGCTGACATCTCTAAGGGGTGAAATCCCTTCTCTGATCCCTTTACTTTCCCTATGATATCTGGATTTTCATTGCATTGCTTGTAAGATATTCAACCTATTAAAACATTTTGAGGTCAGTAACTTTGATTACAAAGCCCCTAGTCAGGAAGAAAGCAACTTTACCTCAGCATCCTTCCGTTCTTACGCAGGTATCCACCATTACAGAGGTAAAAAGAGTCTGAATATCCATGTAGACTCATCTGGATTCTCAAGCAGAAGGTAATCAGGGTGCTATCTTCCTGTATTTTTTTTCCTTTTTTCAGTAAAAGCATATTCATTTAATCTTTGAGTTATTCAAGCAGCCTTCAAATGTATTTATAGTTCCCAAAGGTCTTTGCTATTGTTTCTCTTGAGTTGGAGCTGGACTAATTTGCCAATTAACATAAACTTTGATTTTATGAACCACATTATGAACAGTACCAGATAAAGGGTAGGGGATTTTAAAGGATTTTCTGTAATTTTTACTGGTAGTATAATCTTTTGAGAATGTGGCAAATCTTAACTTCAATTCAAAACAGTTTAAACTCATTATGTGAAGATTGTTGCCCCCCTTTCACTAGTTTGGAAAGACACATTGCAGAGACTGTATCACTACCTGCTCAACATGTTCAGTTCCAGACGTTCCAAGCTGCTGTTTAGAAAAACTGTATAGTTACATTTCCAGTTAAAGTTAATATTGACAGTGACAGTGACAAACACCTTATAATTGTCATTCTTAAAATTTCAGATCTCTTTACATTCTGGCAATCCCTACACTTGAGTCTCAAAGCAATTTAACATTACCTTGTATTACAAAGCCTTGAGTACCTGCCCTTTGAGAATCCATTCTCCTCCTCTTAGTGGTACAAACACAAGGACTAAGATGTCTCAAAGTGGGGCCCTCAAAATGAATTAACATATTTTGGTATTTTGTGAAAAGACATTAAATGACTTACACCAGGATTCACTGTAGTTATCACTGGGAGATAACAAACCAGGAAATTGTCACTCCTTATATTGTGATTGTAGTCGTTTCTTTCCTCACATGAAGCCAAATGGAACCTCTGAGAGCAAAGACTCTTATTTCTGTTTGAGACCAAGTGCAGGTGTCTGAGCCATGTCAGAAATGTGTCATCTGATCTCCTTTCTCTGTATGATCCAAAACATGCCATCAGTATTCTTCAGGTTAGATATGTCAAAATGCATAACGATGCTGACCAAAACCAGAATTTTGTACTACAGTCAAATAAAAAGAAGCCAAAATTCCCATATAAGACTGTTCTATAAGCTGGTGATCTATTTTTCTTTTCAACCATTATGCTGCTGGGCCACGAGGTAGAAAGTGGTCTGTTGAACAGTAGTGCCAGAAGCAGTCAGATTACTTTCTTTATACTGTTTTAGGGTGTTGGGGCACACAGATGGGTTTTGGTTTGTTTTGGGGTTGTTTTTTGGGGTTGTTTTTTGGGGGTTTTTTTGTTGGGGGTGGGGTGGACTGTTAGGTTTTTGGTCTTATTGTTTGTTTTTGTATTGGGGTTTCGGCCTTCAGGCTAGCTNAAAATTACAGTAGATGGAGCACAACGTTTGAAGGGTGCATGAATTTCAGACCAGGACTGGCTTCTGTCCCACCTGTTCAGAGTACAAACAGAGTGAGGTTGGGTCTGTCTGCACCCATTGGGGTAGACAAGTTCTGTGGGGTGTTTTCAAATGTTTATCTGTTTGTGTTATGTAAGGAGGAAAGTCTTGGCAAATAGTCTTGTATGTATCTTCCACTGTATAAATAACTTTGACAGCTTTGTTGAATAAATCAGGATTGATTTAATATATACAGTCATTGAACACTTTTCAAGTGTTTTTATATAAATATCTTGATTACACAACCTCTTTATCGTGATCTCTTATGAGGCCAAGTGGCTGCAGTGAGAGCTTCACTCAGTGCATGTAGATGTAACATATCTCTTCACTGTGAGAGAAGAGCAGTAAGGTTTACCAGCACACTACTGCAGCTTCTGTAAATGAAGTCTCTTTTATACCCTCACTCTCTTACTAAGGATAAGTTTGCATCTTTTCTTTGAACCAGGGAAAAACTGCAGGAATTTGATGGAATGGATCTGTATGAGAGAAATCTGCATTTGTTATAGCACTACATTGGGTGCTTTACTGTGTGTGATTTTCAACTGAATGCCATTTACCTGCATGTGAGCATTTGTTGCAACTGTCATTTAAACTCATTTTATAAATGGAAAAGTGCAGACAGCTGTATGAACCTTGGCTCAAACATCTGTGCTGTAGTTTCATCTCTTAGGGGCTCAGCTCTTCCTAGACTACTTCCGTTTGTGGCTATGGAAAGAAGGAAAACATTTTTTTCGAATGTTCAAATGAATCTATTTGATAATGTTCAGCTTCAGTAATCAAATCACTTTTGAGAATGAAAGAAAATAAATTTTTCATTCTTAAGGTAAAAGTTTGCCATCTTTTAGAACAGATGTACTTCTGAGGTGGGTTAGGTAGGATGTTAAATCTGGTGGAAAAGTTGCCAGAAAGGGCTTTGTGCATTTGAATGTGCTTAGAAAAAAATAGCTCTTAATTATTCAAATTTTTTTGGTAGAGTGGGGTGATAACTAAAGAAGAATATTCTCAATAGAGTATTTTCCTCATAAGCCAAATGCTGTGACTTCGGCATGATTCAGGTTTGTGAACAATGCAAGGCTAACCTGCCTCTGAGGGACAACCAGAGGCTATTCTCTTTCTGGACTCACAAAGCCTTCAGGAGCAGCCTAATGCATGAAAAGAGTTTCAGAGAAACTCTCCCTCATGCCATTGTTGCATGTGGGATTTAGAGTCTTGGAGCCTGCTCTTTGTCATTATTATGGTAAGGCAAGCTTCCGTGAAAAGAATTAGGAAGCTGCTGTTGTACTGTCCTGGGATGGGAGAAAAATGCTTTTTCCCTGGAAGAGACAGTTCTTCCTTTCTCCCAATCCTCATACTACAGAATGAGTAGAAATACAGGAACGAGGATCAATGCTACCTTCCGAGATTATGCTTAGGATTTTATGGCAATCAGGAACGACTATAACAAGGCATTACTTTTATGCCTTTGCAACTCTATAGCACAGGGCAGCAACTACTGAACTTTTAATACATCTTCATGTAGCATTTACTCATCCTTTGTTGACCTCTCCTCCTGTCACCCATCAAACTTTCTAGTAATTTGGGATAGCAAAGACCCTCCAAAGTGGTAATTTGGCATAGCAAAGACCCTATGTGAGAGAGTTGCTTATAAATAACTAGGGTTATTTCTGTTCCATTTCACAAAACTTAAACTTGGGTCATGATGCATAAACCAGTGGATTAATGTGTTTCTGGGTTCTTTTAGGGTCAGTGTTTTGAAGCCATACACTTAGGTTTGGAAGACTGATTCTCTTGGACTGCAGAGCTTTAATCTCAAGAGACGTCTGTATGAAAGTAATTTAGTATCAGAGTCAAAGGGCTTGTTTACATGCAGAATTGATCAGCATTGCTACGGCAATAGCAATAAAAAGGAAAAAAAAAGGAATAGCTTTACTTCAGTGGTACTCCCTCATGTGGACGTTGGGCTCTGAACTAAAACCGACTTCATTTTGAAATAATTACTCCTACTAATTGTTCCAGAATAGAGTGTCCACAGGAGGGAGTAATGGCAGAAACAGCCATAAAAGAATAATTACAGCTCTCTGATTACATTCACTGGGTAGGAATGCCTTGTGCAAGTGTGGCATGAGATTTGCAAGGATAAAGAATGCAGTAGATACTGTCATTTCTGCTCTTGTCAACCAACTGGGTTGCTGGTGTCAGCTTTTTGTCCTATACAAAGATTTGTTGTTGCCATGGTGTTCTGGGAAACCGCAGCAATTTTGCTTTAATTTTTCACCCCAAATAACTCAATAAATTTAATATAAAATACAGCTTTGTCTCTTCTCTCCCTATCCCCCATTTATTTCCACTTTCTAAATTCAATTACAACTTGAACATAAAATTGTTGGGTGAAAATCAAGTTTTAATTTTTTTTCTTACAGTGTTCACTGACCTGCTGGTATTTGGCAGTTCACTGACATTTCATTTTATAAAAACTTGTAACAAGTTGAACGCCTCTTGTTACCTCTGAGCTAAAGAATACCTTCTTGAAAGGCCTTTTCACCCTTGCCACCACACAGTCAGGCTTTACCACCAGAAAGAACATCAGGATGTCTGGTTTTCTTGGCTGCTTTTCTCCCCTATAACAGCAAAGTACTATTAGCTTAAAATGTATTTCAGACATTGCTGATAGATGCCTGAATTTCAAATGGCTGAGACAAAAACCCCCAACAAACCAGAGAAACAAGATAAAAGGAAAATTTTAATTTCTCCCATAAAATGCCATTACAAAATATATTTTGTGACTCCTCAGTAATCTTAAGGATTTGAGGTTTTGGGCAGTTTAATGTAAGCTTTCTGTAAAGGTGAGAATTGTATGTTTTAATCCTAGCTCTGCTAAAGAACCAGTCTGTGGCCCTAATATAATCTTGTATGTGGCACCATTTGCGCTCAGACAGCATGTCTGAGAGTTCAGACCATCAGGTAACAGCTTCCATGCCACTGCAAGTGCTGAACCTTAATTTTTGCTGCTTAGGTTGCAAGTTCTAAAAGAATCGTTCAGGGAAGTGGCTCAAGAATGAAAGCAAAGGCGCTGAAACTGATAACTTCTCAGTGGTTATATCTCAGTCATATATTGTAGGCCACAATGAGCTTACTTTTGCAGTTCTTCTAGCCAGTTCAAAGTTAGATGGGTTCATTGCCATTCAAGGATAAATCCGAGTTAATATACCTTCTTTTCCAAGGCATGGTACTGTCTGAATCCAGTCACTCATGGTGCACATTAACCTGGATGCTTCTGGGAGTGCTGCTCAGCAGGCTGCAATCAGGCAGAATATAGTGTAGACACTAAATTCAAAGGTTCCTGTGTGAGGATAGCAACCTATTTCAAATCATCACCCTCACTGAACTGGAATTTGGTTTCCAATTTGCAGAAGAGTACTCTTAGCCAGTATATTGGAAAAGAGGTCTGAAAAGGAAGGAAAAGTTTAACTACAGTTAAAAACAAAGGAAATCCAGGAAAATGCTGGCTCACTCCTCTGAGTATAGCAACATCAATGCCTCAAAATGGTGCTAACTGTTACTCAGAATAAAAGAATCTGCGCTAAGTCTAGTGAGAGAGAGTCTGCAGTGAAAAGGACAGAATACACCAAAGCTGAAAGAAATTCTCATGGAATCACAGAAAGACAACAAGATGGTTTCTTTCCCTTCCCTGAACAAATAGCCTGTCCCTCTACCAATGTTATTTCCAATGAGTATAAAAATCAGTGGAATCCTTTCCACTCTGCAACAGCCTTTTACATTTTGAAATGTTGCTGTTTCTCTTCACTGAAGAAAACAGTTTCAGCTTACTCAGTTTTTCCTCACAGGTCTTGCTATGTAGATGTCCACTTGTTCTTGTTGCTCTTTTCCAGATTGTTTACAGCAAGTTCGTATGTCATTCATGCACGACACAAGGCTTTGCCTGGGCCTTACCTAGAGGCCAAAGGACTACTTCATGAAGTACTTTATATATTTTGCTTTTTTTTAATTTTTTTTTTATTTGCACTAGTTTTAATGTGAGGAAAAAGAAGCAAGTGCTTTTGCGAATAAACCAAATTTATTCATTCATATTCAGACTAGCACTCAAAGTGAAAGGGAGGAAATGGGCCAGACCTGGGCTGCTACCAAGCTTAACAGAAGCTGTGAGTAAGGAGTGATCTCCTCCCACAGCAAGAGTGTAAGAGGAGAACCAGGAAAAGGGCAAGAGAAAGAGCAGCAAATTATAAGTGAGGTTCTCTCAGCTACAGGCAGCACAAAGACCAAGATTAGATAAAACAGGTGATGCCTTGATGTTAGAGCTACATTTCATTTGCTTCCTCTAACATGAGACATGCAACATACAACAACTGCTAATTCAAATGGGGTGTTGAGTGTTTCTAAGTTGAATTAGGAGATAATAGAGGCATTCAGTCCCACCTGGATCTCCAGAGTGACTGCTTGCATTCAAATCAGGCTAATTGGAGGGACTTTGATTAAATATCAATGTTTAACTGCGCAGTGAGTAATAAACGTGTTTTGGCTGGCTTGATGTGTAAAGAAAATAGAAGGTAGAGTGAGGATTCAAGAGGGATCTCAAGCAGATCAAGAGAACCAAGTGGTCAAAAGGGGTTACTTTTCTGTTAGGGAAGATGTACTCACTTTGCCGTGACTTAGACATCATGGCAAAAAGGGGGCCATGTATTGTCCATGCAATAACTTTAGCAAAGCTCTTCAAATGGTATATTTCATGGTCATTGTGGGTACTTTTGTCCCCAAGCATACTCTTTACTGTGGCTGCATATTTTGCTGTTTCCCTTCAAAAGAGTGTTTTAGCAAACATGAAGAAAGTATTAAAAAATAAAAGCTATAGAAGGAGATCAGGTAGAGCAGAGAAATGTCTTACTTTGCCCCTGAAGTGCTGATCCATAACAATGGAGGCTTTGAACACTGAAAACTTTTAATGCCCTTATTTCTAATCTAGTGCAGTGCCTCTGTGGAAAGAAAACTCTTAAATCTACACTTAATTCTGACAAGTTGGACTGAGGCATTGAGGAGCTTTTTCATAAAGAAGGATGTCAGATCTATTTCTTCACCCTGATTTAGTTATTGAATTCTGAAATTAATTGTCTACCTGTCCAGTGATATAATGCTTTTCAGTCACTGCATAATTATCTCTGCAGAAGGAATAGAGCAGACCATTATCCCCATTTTTCCGTGTGTCATTTCTCAGCAGATTTGTAGAAGACTACAGCCTTTACCAGCAGTAGAGTGAAGCACACAAAAATGGGTCACCCACAGTAGTGCTGACTGCCTTTTCCAACATGTGTCATTGTGAGAGAGTGAATACTTCCCTGAGTGAATATTTCCTTGAGATTGATTATTTGGTAACTGTAACAGAGCAATTTATCATTGTTCTTCATTAAAATGAGAGACAGGACGTTCATTAAAAAGAAGAAAGTTTTTTCTAAATGAAAAGAAATTGTAATTCAGACCAACTGCTTGCATGCTAGACGTCTGCAGCTGTTGTGCTCAGAGTGAGGGGATTTAGTGGAAATTGTTTCTGAACAGCACTCAGGTGGTCAGATTAGTCTCCAAGGTCCTGTCCTGAAGTGTTGCACTGCAGTTGTTTCAGTAGAAGCAACTCATGTTAGAAAGTATCTGGATATTAAGGAGGACAGTGGGCATACCATTCCATCTGTTCCCTTGGACACAGATCCTGGCTGACATACGTAGAATCCCTGGAGGTTTATTTCCCCTGCTCCCTGTGAAACTCAGGAAGCAGTCAGCCCTGTGCTTCTTCTCAGCCCTCAGCTTGCTATCTTCTCTAAATATCCCAGTCCAACATGAAAACCTGATTTGGTAGTTAAACCTGTGCCAAATTAAAAACTCCTGTGTGAAGCTGTCCTTAGAAGGCTGCAAGATCTGATCAAGAGGGTAAAGATTGGGTTTTCTATCCTCTTAGCCTGGCATG
Source organism: Polioptila caerulea (assembly GCA_013397295.1). Classification (NCBI taxonomy): domain Eukaryota; kingdom Metazoa; phylum Chordata; class Aves; order Passeriformes; family Certhiidae; genus Polioptila; species Polioptila caerulea. Next base: position 32,636 of record VYXF01004098.1, read on the forward strand.
TGAAGCTGTTTCTTAAAGAATTTAAACTATGTAATTGAGGCTCTTTGTTTTGTTTTGTATTTTTCTTGAAACAGGACTAATATGGAAATTTAAAGATCTAAGTGGTCCCTTCTGAAAGTTCCTAACATTGCTATCAGTATCATTCCTTTTTATAAACAGAACTGTTACAGTTCTAAGAAATAAAGTATTCAAAGAATGCACTCATAAAAGATTACGCATACAATGGAATTTTTTAGCCTCAATGGGAACAGAAGGCTTTGTGAGAAATGTTTGTGTGCAATGAACATAATGTTTGAATCAATTTTTAAGCTGTTGCTAATGAAACACCACCATTTGAATAAGGGGCTACAAGGCATGCATCTTACAGATGCACAACGTATCAGTTCCTGCCCGGCATATCAAGACCCCAGGGCTTTAGAGTGTGAAACAAGTGTTCTTAAATAACTATTCTGGAAGGGGAGGGGAGGAGAGAAAGAGCCTGAAATGCAGCTTGAAGCGATGTGAGATTTATTCCCTTAGCTCGTGTTTTCCGTAGTTTCATCATATGATTTGGCAGTTCTGCTGAGCTGGTGTTAAATACATCACATGGAGGCATAACAGAGACACTTCTGAGCCTTGGAAAAGTGACAGATCTCACAGAGAAGAAGTTACATGACAGTTCCTACCCATTCCACTTTTGCAGTTCAGCTTTTCTTTCTTACATTGTCTCCAGTCTGTTTCTCCCATCACATAGCTGATCTGACCACATCTCAGAGCCTTCCTTCCAGGGGCATGGCTGGTGATGCTGCCCCTACTCAGATCGTTCAGTGAGTGGGAAGGCTGGGGCTATCCTTCCACTTTGTCCTCTCTTCACATACATTATCTGCTGCTAGAAGTCCCCCAGGCAGATTCTCTTCACAACTCAACCCCAGCATTGCTTGAAATTAGCAATAAAGAAATACAGTTAAGGATGAATATTCTCAAGGGCTCGGTGAACGGTTCAGATGGGTACATATTGTCCACACTTTTGTTTCCAAATAATTTCCTCCAAGAACCAAGGAAGTTTGTTTCTTGAGTCTGCAAAAAGGCATATTGCCAGACAACATGGGGGCTTGGTCTTGAATGGATAACTCTTGAGCTTAAAATGAATTTCCAGCACGATATGTGAACGTTTCTGTTGCCTTCTCACAAACATCTACAAAACCATGCCATGACGATTGTTCTCTTTCACACATATTTATTTCTGTGAGCTTCCATGAATTACAAGCACAATGAGAGACACACACACAAGAAGCCACGAAGTGCGTTTAGTAGTTCTTTATTCAAGTGACTGTTTGAATTGACTGTTGCACTATAGTTGCCCAGAACTGCATGGAGCTGGGTGTCTCTGCTATGAGCATATCTCTGGAATTTCCACTGGATAGCAGAGTTTGTTACATACTCATTCCAGCAAGGATAACCCACTAGAAAACAAGCCACTGAGAAATACTGCGTTTAGCTCGACCTTTCTTTGGTTTACTTTTTATGGTGCTTTTGTTTAACTGTCACTGCATCTGGTGAGCACATTCAGACTGGGGAGACCAAAAAAAAAAAAAATCATAGAGAGCAAGTGAGAAGTTCTTGGAATATTACAAGTTGCTGTGTGACTGGTATTGGCAGGGCATGCAGGCAGAAAACTCTCCAAAGGTGACACTAGAGTGGGAAAATTTGATACTTCTTAGCTAGCAAATTGTGTGAAGAAATAACCTTGAAGTAAATGTTCAGCTGCAAACAAATACTGAATGTCCTGTTCTTCATTTCTTTCCCCATGGATTCTTACACCCTATGCTTTTCAAGATGTGTTTCCTAAACTGTATAGTTTGAAATCTTATAGTCCAGATGGCGTGTTTTCTAGATCTAGGGGACTAATGTACATTTTTTAATTACTTTAATTGTTTTCATTTTAAAGTGATTGTCCCATTTAGACAATAAAACAGATTATTGTCTAATTACAGATGCCATTTGGGATGAAGCACAGATTACCTCGTATGCATTAAGGACAGAAATTAGTTCATTATTCCATCTGCAACAAAGCTGATGTGCTGAATTCTTAGAAACAGCAAAGCCTGGTTCCTGTGCTGTCCTGTGCACCATGTTTCCCAAAAATGCTGTCTTCTGGCAGCTCCTTTAGCCTGCACATGTGTATAAGCTGTCATCCAAAACAAGAAGATGTATTGTCCTTAAAAAAAAAAAATGAGAGTAGAAAACCTATACCCTCATCCTCAGACACAAACTTATGCCATTATCAGGATGGTAAAAATAAAGTGTGTTTTTTTCCCTAGTCTTCCTTTTCCTCTCCCTTAGAACTTTGTTCTCTAAGAGCTTTTCAAAAGGATGGAAAAAACCAACCCAACACTTAGAGGTGCAGTTGAGGGGGTCCAATTCCTAATGAACATTTTGAACCTTTTCTTAGCCCACCCCTCAACCAGGACAAGAATTAACTTCAAAATGCACTCAGTTCTGGCTATATTCATGGTTTAGGGCCTGATTCCCAGAACCACTGCATAAGGAAGGTTACCTTTCCTGACAGTTTAGGTATTCTTAATATGCCTGTAGTAAGCAACAAATTTTGCTACCTGACAAGCAACAGTAATGTTAAAAAGTCAAAATTGAACATGGGGAAAAAGAGAGGAGGTAAAGCAATAATCCATGCTCACATACCTGCAGGTATCAGTAAGATTAGGACTTGGGTACCCATCCTCTTGTTATGAGTGCCAAAGGAATAGGTCCAATGAGGTCTGTAGAGTTCTTATGGTGTGTAAACAAGTGCAGTCACTTGATCAAGTGTTGCTCCTCATCCACCCTCCACCCAAACACTCCTAGCTGTTTCAGACACTAAGAGAAAAAACATTCTGTTTTTTAACCCAAATGTGTTGCTTCCCCTCCCCCCCCCCCTTAATATTTTGAAAACCATGGCTGAGCTACAATGTTTTTGGGGTGTATCTGCATAGTGACGGTAGCTCCACCCAATCTGCGAGCCACGGGGACCGGCGACAGCTCAGGCTGGCTCCCATTTTGGGGCATGGCTGTGGTCTGGTGGCTCAGGTGCCAGACCCATGCTCACGCATCTGAGCATCTTGTGGAGCAGCGCGCACCCCGGCATCTGGAAAGACAGGCAGCGCAAATTCACACTTGTCTGCACCTGAGTCTGCAAAATAACCTCAAAAATTTCCGGTTTCAGTGGAGCTTAGCAGCTCATCATGAAAAATTTGCGATGGCTTTTAGGGAATCGAAGCATGCTGACTTAATTTTCACTTAGCATCAGCTGCAGGCAGGCTCGCCAGCTTATTAACAGCACTTGGCCGTGAAGGGCGCTGGAAAGGAGGCTGTGGAGCAGCGATACGGGATGCTCGGAGTTAACTGTTGCCTTTGAACAGAGACCTTCCCTTTCTGGAGGTGCAGTAGCGCGACATGGGCTATGCTGCCGCCAGTAACATTTGGGGGCAGAGGAGGCGCAGAGGAAGGCCTGGCTGGTCTGGAAGTCGTTGCCATGTCAGTGGCTCACACATCTCCGTGCCACCCGGCAAGGCCAGGTCACTGGTGGAGTTCAGAGAGACTTTCACGCAGGCAGTTTCATGCCTGTCCCGTAGCACCGCACAGACACGGGGACAGCGTGGGGCTATGTAAACGCGACGGCTTTCATTTGCTCCTTCCCCTGTTCTTAAACAAACAGTTGGTCATAAGGGAAAAGTCGCCTTTCCGTACACGTGGGAGAGGCATTTACGCAAACAGCCCCGCCTGCTACCGAAACAGGCGCCGCCCGCGGAAAGCCGAGGGGTGGGAGCAGCATCTCCTGCGAAAGGCACTGGAACGGAGCCAGAGAGTGCGGGGTGACACCGGGGCGGGTGGGGACGGCGACGAGCCGGG
>VYXF01004098.1:41742-159231 GCA_013397295.1 Polioptila caerulea
GCAGAGAGATTGGAGTTGATGGCCTTTAGACACCAACCTTTCAATGATTCTATGATTTGCACGCATGAGGTTTTATATTTATATTTATATATTTTATTTTATATAATATATAAAATTTGTATATTTTATATACAATAACAATCAGGCAAAAAGGTGCAGTCTTAAACTGTGGAGGGCCTTGTTTGATAAGAGATAAGGAAAATTGTTAATTCAGTAGTACAAGCATGATTCACTCACATAAGCAAGCAGTCACCTCTGACATCCTTTTATAGGGTAAGAGGGATTTAAGTGTTTGCATGTTTGAATATGCATTTCTCCATTATTTCTTTTACTTTATGTTCTCGTTTGCTTTCTCCTTCATCTTCTTTGTGTTCTTCTTCGTCTTCCATGTAACAAGAAGTTTGCTGATAAAGGAATGAAAATCTTCTTAATTTCAAGGAGAGAGGATGCAACCGTTCACTTCTGGGTCTCCACAAGTACCCCCTAGGCGTATATAAGTCCTCATAATTTTTTTTTATTTTCTCACAGAAGAGCAGCCTGTCAATCAGTTGAGCTTATCCAGCGGACCCTCATGTATTTCTGGTAGCTGTGGTTCTTCTCTTGGTCTAGCAGATTTGTGTCTGAGTGGGAATAGAAATGCCAGTCTGTTTAAGCTAAAGTGAGTGTTGTATAATTCTAACAGCAGGTGCAAAGCATAACATTAGAGAAACATGATATTATATTGTACCAGGTTTGTTTGTAGTTAACCTTTACAAAGGCCTCTTCCTAGGTTTCCTAGAAGCTAAACCTCTCCCTAAAAACTCTTACAGAAGAGTCTCATTTCTCAGTCTCAAGATATAATCTTTCTCACTTTCTTTCAAGTTTATTTCTTGAAAAATTCTTGAATCCCTGTATTCCTCTCTCCCTGAAACGACTGCTTATCTCTTTAAAAAAAAACCAACAAACTCAAAACAAAATAAAAAACCTCAAACTACTCCCGTTTGTCTATTACAGATTCTATTAAAGAAAAAAAAAAAACATCCAGAAAACAAAAACCAGGCTTTTCCCTTATGTCTCAGTGGTATGAAGAGTCTAATCTAGCCCCACTGTAATTTTCTAGCCTGACAGTGCCACTATTATCACTATATTCAGTATGTTCAGTATCTGTATGCATGGGATTCAGGAATTATCATGGGCAGCTTTCAATCTATTTAAAGGAGAAGATTGTGCTTTGCTTTGAGTAAAAAAAAAAAAAAGTAAATGAGGAAAGCAAAATGAGATATTACTGATGTTCAGTCTCAAAAATAAAGTTGGGAAGATGTAAATACATATGTAGAAAGAGTTTGCAGTTGCTTATTCTGTATTTGGCCTGCAAAAGGCCTTCTAGGCTGAGCATGAGATTAGAAGTGATTAAAGATCAAGGCTGTTTGAGACTTAAAGGGATTTTGTGCATTTAAGGCCTATCTTGTTCATTTTGTGCTACCCTTTCATGCTAATTTTTCAGTCCCTAATGGTGGAAAACTGGAATGTAACAGCTTCTGTGAGCTAAACTCTGTGCCTGCTATGGTACTGCTGGGCTGAGAACAGTACCATCGGCCAGATGCATGTCTAATGTGGCTAGGCTCAATGATCCTGAAAATAGGATGTGGTTTGATCCAAAGTGAGAGATATTAGCTTAATTTTCCGTCTGCAAAAGAGTTCCACTGTTCTGTTTACATTACTTTTCTGAGCCTGAACACTTGTTACAGTTCCTTGAAAGGGAGTCATTTACCCTCTTCCTTCAAGATATTTATCTGCAAACTCTCAGGTCTCTGAGAGCCCCCTCTATTCCCTCTTACTTTACCTTTGCAGACATTGGCACACAGCTAACTAGTCTTCCTGGCCAAGAAGTTCTGGATGTGGCTCCAAACAGCGTCATTCAACACTGCTGTTGGCTGAATACAAAACATGTGCTGCTCCTGCTCCTTGTTACACAAGCTCTGCTTCCTGCCTCTGCACTGCTCATCAGAGTTTGCTGTGCAACTCCTATTTAATGGGAACATCTGATGAACAAAAATTGTCTGTTATCAGCTTAAAACTTTAAAGATGTTCTTTAGGCTGTTCAATGTCCTGGAGTCTATTGATGCCTTTTTTTATTTTTCATGTATTTGTAGCTTTGTAGATTGCTAATGAATGGCTGTAGCTCCTAGTACTTTCCTATCCTCCTTCCCTACATTTAGGAACAATAAACTAACCTTCTAAAAACATTCCTAAAATATTGTTTAGTCTTATTCCAAGAAGAGAACCAACTGCAAGGACCTTCTGTTTTCCGACCAGAATCGGGACCAGACATAACTAAAGTGGGCCAAAGAAGCCCCTGGGCCATTTCCAGTGGGTCAGAACACAGGGGATTATTACCTAACCAACTAACTTTTAAATTGGACAGTATATGGTAGGTATACTAATCAACTAATCTTATAAAATTGTAGAATTACTGTACCACATGTGGTTTTTGCCATATTGTGTTACCTGAAAGCTTTCAAGTAAAAGTTTATTTTTATATTATCACTCTGATGTTGTTTGGGAAGATCTCTTCTGTTTTCCAGGCAACACCGTGTTATTTGATCCTCTGTTGCTTCAGCAGTAAACATTCTGTTTCTGGAGCCTTATCCTATTTTGTGTGATCATCTTTAGGAGGAAGGAATAGGGAAGGAACTGGAAACTCTGATTTTCCAAAAATGGTGTAGTCTCTGTGCCTGAAACAGTGGGTTGTAATATTACAGCGTGTACCATGTGTACTGTGCCAAGAACAGGATCCTACTTTTGACTACTGACCTTTTGAAAGTGAAAAGGCCTCCCCAGAAGAAACTTGATACTTTTCAAAGGCAAACATTTGAAAAAATATCTTTCTGTCTCTGTAAGGAATGTGGTCTGTATGTCTTAAAAGACAGGGAGAAAGTTATCAAAGGCAAAAGAGATCTCCAAGGCCTTCACAGTTTGCGAGGGCAGAGATTTGTGATTGGTGGTATTTCCAAAGAACTTATGGCCTTCTGTGGGTGAGCCTGAACACAGTGATAAAATTGAAGCCCTCTGCAGTGATTTGGAAACAGCCTGAGGAAGTGAGCTCTCCACCTGCTCAGGACCACGAAGGCCACAGGCAGCTCTGTGTAAGGGAGGGAGAGCAAAGCTGCCATGAAGCTCCAGGAAATGTCCAAAAGACAAAGTGAAGGCAATGAAGGGGCTGTGTAGAGTAGGTAGTGAGGCATGATAGGAATAGCAGAGGAAAAAATATCATGAGATTTTGAACCAAGCATATGAATGGCATTGATGGGAACACTGCAAGGAAGAGGAGAGGACTGTCTGCAAGATGCACAGCTATGCAGTTGAGAACAACTGCCTTTTACTGCTGGCTCTGTGACCCTGCCAGAATCTTTTTCTTGTGTCTGAATTGTTCAGCTATAATCTGGGAGCTTGTCTCATAGGGACTATTCATATTATTTTGGTATCTGCCAGATAAGATGTAAGAAACAAACACTTAGTGAAACCATATCTTCAGCAGAAGCCTCGATGAATTTGAGAATTATGCTGGCAGACATATAAGAACTGTCCTGTCGTTGACAATATATTTTTTCATACAAAAGCAATTGATTGTACTTACTCAGTAGTGCTCTTTATCAACCTCATTCATTTCAAATGTACAACATATGTTCACAGCTCAGATTCTGTTAAATCATTACTGAACTTTGCAATGTTCTTGCTCAAAGCTCATAGGTACAAGGAAAATCCTTTATATTTTCCATTGTGTCAGGTGGGGCAGACACTCTTTAAAAATCAAACCTTTCACTATACCATTTCTCCTGCCAACACCCTGAATGCTGAATTAGCTAAATTTCATATTTAAGAGCCAAAATAAATATTTCTGCCACTTACTGCTGGCAGTGTTAGTCTGATTCCACTCTAAGCTAGAGTAAAGATGTTCCTGGAAAAAGAAATAATTGGCCAAGGGTCGTCTTTCAGAATGTATTAGGAAGCTGGATGTATTCTGACCATCAGGGATACAGGATTTAAGTGAAATTAGGTTAATAAGGTTTGTATGGTGTTTCTGTGGTGTGTGTATGCCAACATGGTGGGGAATATTTATTTCAGCTAATATGAACAGTCTTACAATAGAGACCATTAGTCTGGCTCCACACGTGGGCTTTTCATGGGGTCAGCAGATAAACAGTTCCAGAAGGCAATTATTCTAATTACCTCTGACATCTATGCTGGGAACTGGTGAGTTTCCCTGAGGTATCTTGTATCCCTTCATTTGCTACAGAGGGAGCCTGTACAATCAGCCAAGCCTAGATGCATAAATGATGCAAGTGACTACAGGTATCTATGATAAATTCCCCCAGTAGTGTAATGTATATGTACACTATGCAGCACAGAAAACTTGGACAAGCCTAGGGAATGCAAAGTGGTTTGATGTGGTGTGGCGTTATTGTTATATACAGAGTGCAGACAAATCTCTGTGGCTTATCCCAAATTTGTCCCATTTCTGCAGCCTAGAACCTTGCCTTCCAGGAGAGGGTAACTGTTTAACCTCACACATCAACACTGAGACTGTTGTTTCATCTGCTGTGTGATGTAGAAAATGTGAATATAGCCTGGTCCTCTTCCTCTGTATTTTCAGTGAATCATAGAATCATTGAGGTTGGAAAAGGCCTCCAAGATCATTGAGTCCAGCTTTTAGTTGATCACCCCCTTGTCAACTAGACCATGTCATTAAGTGCCATTTCCTGTCATTTCTTGAATACTTCTGGGGATGGTGACTCAATCACCTTCCTGGACAGTCCATTCTGATGCATGACAACCCTTTCCATGAAGAAGTTCTTCCTGATGTCCAACCTGAACCTCCCCTGGAACAGCTTGAAGCTCTGTCCCCTTGTCCTGTCCCTTGTTGCCTGGGAGAAGAGACTGACACACACCTGGCTGCACCCTCCTTTCAGGCAGTTGTAGAGAGGAATAAGGTCCCCCTTGAGCCGCCTTTTCTCCAGGCNGAAATAAGAAATAAGGTCCCACCTTTTCTCCAGGCTGACCAACCCCCAGCTCTCTCAGCCACTCCTCACAGGACTTACCCTCTAGATCCTTCACCAGCTTCTCCCTTCTCTGGACACATTTCAATGTCTTTCTTCTCGGGGGGGGCCCAGAACTGAACACATGATTTGAAGTGTGGCCTCACCAGTGCCGAGTACAGGAGGACACTCACTACCCTGGTCCTGCTGGACACACTATTTTGGATAACAAGCCAGGATGCCATTGACCTTCTTGGCCACCTGGGCACACGCTGGTTCATGTTCAGCCAATGTTGACCAGCTCCCCAGGTTTTTTTTTCCAGTGGGCCACTTTCTTCTCCCAGTGTGTTGTATGGGGTTGTTCTGACCCAAGTGCAGGACCTGGCTCTTCACCTTATTGAACCTCATACAATTGGCCTCAGCCCATCAATCCAGCCTGTCCAAATCCCTCTGCAGAGCATTCCTACCCTCCTGAGATCAACTTCCACCCAAATTAGTGTTGTCCATGAACATACTGAGGGTGCACATGGTCCCCAGATCATCACTAAAGATATTAAACAAGACTGGCCCCAGCACTGATCCCTGGGGGACAGCACAAGTCACTGGACACCAGCTGAAAGCAGAACATTCCCCACCATCCTCGGGGCCCAACCTTCCAGCCAGTTCTTAAACCAGAGAAGAGTGCACCTGCCCAAGCTGTGGGCAGCTGGCTTTTCCTGGAGAAGACTGTGGGAGATACCATCAAAGGGTTTGCTGAAATCCAGCTAGACAACATCCACAGCCTTTCCCTCATCCACTAGATGGGTCATGTGGTCATGGAAGGAGAATATGTTGGTTGAGCAGCACCTGCCTCTCCAAAAGCCATGCCTGGTCCTCTAGTTGTTCTGTATGTGCTGTGTGATTGTACTCAAGATTTTGTATCCTGCCTCGAAATGTCTTCTGGGTTGAACTAAAGCAATCCATTAGGCAATATCTATGAGCTCAAAGAGTGGAGGGAGAACACTGAAGATGCAAGGAGCATGGGGTTTTTTTCACAGAACTGAGAAATGGCATTGAGTTATTGAATATTTTTTGTTCTTACTGGAGGTGAAACAGTATAACAGTTTTAGTAATCCAAATTTCCTCCTTCAAAATGGCACCAGATCACGTTTGAAATAGTGGCAACAAGGGATGCTTGCCTGAGGAGGCAAAAGTAGAAATTTGATAGGACTTGGTTTTAGTTCATGTAAAGTGGACACTTCTAAAGAAGGCTTGGGTGAGATTTAAAGGAAAAATAGTGACATAGGTCTAAGAAACCAACAAATAGCTAGAAAATTTAGATAATGACTGCAGTTTGAAGGAATGGCTATGGTCCCACAGTGCTCACAGCCAACATGCCGAGCAGAGAGTGAGGCACTGGTTTGTTAGCAAAAATCTTCTCAGTGATTGATTGGAGGAGTGTCTGATAAGCCTGTCCTCTAGTTATAAATACCAGGGACAGCAGCATGCAGTAATTTATTTATAATCATCACCAATGAATGAATGCAGGCTCCAGGAGTTTGCCAAACAGTGGAAATTCAGTTTGCACTCAGAAGAGTGACCCAGGGTGTAAATTGATTTTCACTTCGTGGCAAAAGGGGAGGTGACAGTGTGTTCACACACAAAATATGAAGTTCAGAAACTGCAGAAAACTCCCTCATGTTGGTCTTGAAGGTTTTGGTGGGACAAGCCATATGTGGTGATCTCTCTCCTCTTTTCTCCCCTTTCCTCCTCCTCCCAGTTTATCCAGACAAGCACTGCTCATTACAGGCTATTCAAATGCCAAGTTTTATGTTTTGATGTTTAGCCATCCTGGAACAGTTGACCTGGAAAAACTTTGAAACAATGGTCAAAATGTTCAATATATTTTGTATTGTATTGTCTCGTATTGCATTGATATGTATTGTATTTAATACATACTGTGTTTCTCACACACATATCTCAGAAGTGTCTCAGTAGATTTTTTTGTTTCATTTTTCCCAGATGTTCTCTAGAAAAAAATTGCCTTTGGCCAAATACTAAGCATGGAAGACTTTGGCCCCAAAAGACCAATATTTTATGAGGTGAATGTATTATCATGGAAATTACTTGGTAACCAATGGCAATTTAGATAATAATGATGTCAGCTGTCACATGCCTATGTCATAGGTGGGATTGGGAGCCCTGTCTGTCTGGTCCCCTTCTTCCTATGATAAGACCTTGCTTTTCCTTGCTTTTTAACATTGTTGAACTCAGACAGTTTAGGCTGAAATTTTCCATGTCAAGTGTCTGCCCAAGGCTGATTATTTTGGAAAACTCAGTTCAGCCATTTCCAAAAATAAGACTAAAGGAAAATATGTTGGTTCTGACTATGTCTAAAAAATTGTGGCAAACTTTTTGTGGAAAATCTTTAGAACTCCAGTGCTTTAGGGCACAGGCATACCATATTCTGCAGTGATGAGGCTGAAAGCAGGGGATTATATAATACATATTATATAATATGTATTATATATACATAAATGTAATATATATATACATATTAAGATGTATAGAGGTGGTATGAAGGAATGATCTGTGACTAGTCAAGGTGACAGAAATAAGGAAAGAACATCTAAAAGAATGAAGTTATGAGTTTCTGTACCAGCGATGGGCACTAGGTTTGGAGTCCTGAGGAATGGCTTCAAGGAATGAACTAGTGAAGGAAATGAACCCTGCTGACCTGGCCCTAGACACAGGCAAAATACTTAGAAGAGCAAAGTCCATTTCCTTGCTGCGTATTTTGGCCACGCTAAAGCCCTGAGAGGTTGTCCGGCTTCTCAGGATGATAGAGGAGATGGATATGCAAGGCAGCATGTGCTTCTGCTAAACCTCTTCTGTCCCAGTGTTTGCAGGAGCAGGATTTCCTGCACTTCAGCAGTCACTTTGGCAATTCGATATGGGTCACACCTCTTCTTCCCAGGCCAGCCCTGAACAAGCCCTGACATTATAGCCGGGCAACAGCCTCTCCTCTCCTCTCCTCNCCTCTTCCACATGTCTTAAATCACACTACAGCCTTAGCTGAAACTCCTCTCCTCTCCTCTCCTCTCCTCTCCTCTCCTCTCCTCTCCCATGACTGTGAACAGCACTTTGCTTGTGTAGTGTTCCCAGCTGGCCTTGAGTCCAAGGGAAGCTCTGGTGAACTCTTGGCTGCTTTCCTCAGGAGCTGCTCCCAAGCAGAGTGGTTTGCCCTTGGCTCTGTCTGAGCTGTGTTGTAGCTATGCCCTTTCCTGACCGTGTCTCTTGCTCACCCACATCAGCTCAAGTAGGGTGGGACAGTGAACCTGCAAGTGAAGGTTGATATTGGCCTTACCACTGCAGCAGCCAACGCTCACAAGTGAGGCTGGAGCCCAGCACTCTAAGTCTGGTGTGTTCTTGCCTATGGAAATGCAATCTCAGTAAACAAAAGATAGGAGGGAAAAATATGACAGGGAGGTACAAAACCATGTGAAATCATCAAGATCAATCCAGCTGAAAACCTAATTTATTATCCAGGTTTCCTGGCTTACCTATGGATCACACGGACAAGTCAGTGGTGGTTCTTGGTGGTCTTTGCCCATTGCATTGTTCATTATTTATTTCTTAATAGGATGGACTGGGAGTCTGACTGGAAAGGAATCATAAGGGAAGTAGTTGAAGGTTGTCTTTATGAATGAGATTGGGATGCAGAACCATAAAATTAAATACTTTTCATTGCTGGGTAACTCCTTTGGCTTTTTGGCTTTCATTTGGCACTTCACTGCTGTAGCTTTATACCACTGTAGTCGTGGCAGTAACGCTAGCAGAGAACTGGAATTAAGCCTTGGCAGATCAGAAAGATTTAAACTAACTACATTTCTGAACATTTATCTTACTATTTTAGGGGTAAAATAGTATGTTTTCATAAAAAAATAATTTCATAAATAAAAATGTATCATATTGACACTTGCTTTACCATTGAAGCAGGTTTTTCAAGATCTTATAAGGATTTAAATGTCACTGTTGTATGTTAGCATTCATAAATTTGATGTTGCTAGGAAGACAATATGGTATTTATCTCCAATAAATATGAGTGAAGTGCCCAAGGCCTTTGTGCCCATAGGGACTCTTAATACTGTACATTCACATTGTAGTACATGAAAGTAATTTGTTTCTGGGAGTGCTTGTTTTATCCAGGTTTGAGATATAAACAGACAAAATTGTATTAATAAATCCAGACCTCAATTTGGGTCAACAAATGCATAGCTGATTTTAAAAAATAAACAAACCCAAACACACCCTGCTCTGTGCCATTGTCTTGGTCAAGCACCTTTGGCAGTCTGCTGGCTTGTGCTTTCCTGCAAGCGGGTGAAATGACAGCAGGAAGTATTTGACAGTGTGTCTGTGACTAAAATAAATGAAACTGGTGGAGTACATCAGTTTATAGCAGGTGGTGACAGGCAATGTAGGAAGAAGAGGACATGAAGTAGTGTGGTGTGGAGTACCCAGTTTATAAGTACAGATTGGAACATTTTATCTGATGTTAATAATCTAACCAGGAGATTTGCACAGCTAATCACAAATGAGTGCCAGTGATACCTTTTTTTCAAACTGGCTGTTATGTATTTATTGTATGTATACCAGCAAAACTACTTCAGGAATGTACTTAAAATTTGTATTTCCAAATTAAAATAAAAATATTGATAAATAAATAGAAGAACAATGACAACTAGATTAAAGTTGATACTTAAACACATTTTGAAGTATGCAGATTTGGACCTCTAAATTTGGAGGCAAAACCCCACAAACAGGAAGCCCCTGCCCTCTGGGAAAATCCAAATCTGATTCCATGGTGCCTGGCTGAGGCCCAGATGTATGATACAGGACTTGCCTTCAAGCATGTACACATAGGAGAGACTGGTAAAAGGGAGATGATGTATTGGTACACCAGAGATGTCTGGGGTAATTCAGATGGAGTAGGAAGAGTCACATATTTACAGCTACATGCCTAAATGAACAATAGAATGAACATAGTCTCCAGAGTGTAAAAAAAATTTAAAAATAGGGCAGTCTCTTGAAAATTCTCTCTGCTTTTGTCCTATTGAAATTATGTAACATTTAATAATCTCTTCTTTATTTTCAGACTTATTTGTTAGGTCCAGGAATTATTACTTTTTCTTGGCAACAGCTAATCCATCATTCTCTAATTTCTCTACCTTCGAAATAACATTTTTTATTTTACAGTTGGCATCATCCTCAAAACAAAACAAACAAGCTGGTAGTCAGTGAAAGAAAGGACAAGAAACATTAAAGAAAGGGAAAAAAAAAATCTTCAAATCATGTTTAGCCCCATCTGGCCCTAGAAAAACATGGAAATGGATGATCGAGTGCAGATTCCAGGATGGGCTGCCTTTCAAGGGAAACAAAATCTGGATATTTCTATGTCTAGACCACAGAAGAAAAAATGCTTTGGTGCTAATTAACCCATTAAAAGCTTACAAACCCTGAGTGGTGCCTGGCAACATGTGTAGGGAAGTTCACAGATTTAAGCTGCCAAAGGAAATGTGGAAGGGTGCAGCCTGGGAGTCAGGAGATCTGGGTCTTGCTGCCTACTCTAGCCCTGGCTTGCTGTTTGATTTTAGCGTCAATACTAAGCTTTTCTCTGCCTTGTTTTTTTTCTCCCTTTAAAGTGGGATTGTGGCATTGCTCTCCCACCAAGAACTCTCTGATACCAAGAGAGGAAAAATGCTATGAAGCCCGTCTTGCTCTTTTATGTTGTATACAGTTTATCTGAATGTTGTCTGAGTAGAAACCAGAGTCTGAGTTTGTGTGCTGTAGTCAGATGTTAAACAGTCACTGAGTAAGCACTTCTTTAGGACCATATATTGCTAAAAGGGTACATAAAGCAGAAAATAATACACTCCATGCTTCTCTTTCTCATGTTCAGAGTTTCTAAGTGAGGTTTAGAGAGATATACTGATATTAGCCCCTCAGAAAATGATTAATTTTGCTTTAGACTGATTGTTTTTTAATTACTAAAGCATATTCACCGTAAGAGTGCACTGAAAAAACAGATTCAATATGGATGGAAATGAAAATGTAGAAACAATATTTCACCCAGGCAGGTGCTGCCTTTGATTACTTCCATGCTTCTCAGCCCATCTCTGCAACCACCTGCCATTATGGTCCTGCTGATTTGGAACAGAGTGGAAATTGTTCCCACATGACTGCTTTTTGAGTTAAACAAATACCCACTAGAAGAGAGAGAAATCCATATTAGCTGCATCAAAGAGAAAAAACATCAAAATCCAGGCCTGCCTGGATCTGGGAAATACAGTGATCATCTAGTACCTGAGTTTTACCTCTTGCTCCCTTGTCAGCTCCCTCTAATGCCTTGGAAACCCTCCCATTCCTCTGTTACCACAGCTGCTGGCTCAGGTCTTGCTGCTCTAATTTCACTGTCTGCATTAACCCCTTTCCCATTTGGAAACACATGTTCCTCATTTGTTTACATACCACCCTTTTCCTGGATTGCTCTGACTTTCACAAACTGGGGATTTCACAAACTGCTGGGGAGGGAAAGGAAGTTGATGAAGGTTGGTTTGGTGATGGTGAATGGGAACTCTGTGTTAGAACTTCAAAACTTAGACAAACCTCCAGTAGCACAAGAAGTTAATTAATGATATATACTTTGGGAAGGAGCTTGAGAGGGAAGGGTCACTTTTAGCCATTTGGCATTCCTTCTGTGTTTACAGACTTTTCACACTAATACATTAGTTTCAGTGTGTTTCTTAGCATCTACTTAACCAATGTTTGGGTTGTCACCCACTGATTGCTAGGTTGAGAAGTGCCCAGGCAAAGATTTACAGTCCCACAAGGTCAAGATGCCTGTTCAGCAAGAATGCTGGCTTAAATATTTAAATAATAAGTATTTGTACCTTGAGCTTCTAGATTTGCCTGGTGGGATGTCCTACCATACTTCTCTTCATTCTTTCCTCTATATTGCCTGTTTCTCACTCCAACTTCCTCAAGTGTATTGTTATCCTCCACCCTGCATAATTTAAATCTGTATTTTCATTCATTCTTATTCTGGACCTCATCTTTTATTTTCTGCACCTGCACAGTCCTACACATCTTTGTCCCTGAATCCCAGAGGAGTCTCTTATTCAGTCTGCATGTTCAAAGCAGGCTGCTTAGAACCATATCCGTGTAGGTTTTGACATACCCAAGGATGACTCCACAACCTCTCTAGGCATCTTTTACAATGTCTACCCAGCATTAAAGTAAAAGAAAAGATTTTTTTCTTCCATTTAAATGCAGCTTTCTGTATTTCACTTTGGGCCCATTGCCTCTTATTCTGTCCGTGCATCCCACTGAGAAGACTCGGGCTCCATCTTTTTTTACATCACCTCCTCCACTATTTACACATTTTGATAAGATCTCCCCTTTCTTTTGATAAGACCCTTGGTTTTTTTATTCTCTCAGTTGATTATTATATCAAATGTTAGCTAGGGAGAGGACCACTGCAATGAGAAAGCCCTGAGAAGTACTGGCTGATTACAGGATGAGACTGCCTGGAGTCTTCAGACTGCCTGTGCTTGGAAGACAAGTGCCCCAAGGCAAATGGGTATTTCCCGGGGAGGAAACAGGCTGAGCATGGGCAGGAGCTCTCTCCTGGACTTCTCTGACAGCAGTGACAGGGAGTTGAACTCAGTATTCAGCTCAGTACTGGTGGGAAGCTGGAGAAGGTGAAGCAGTGCCAGAAGAAAGTCTTCCCTGGAGAAAAAGAGCTCTAGACAGGAAAACAAATAGCTTAGAGGGAAATAGGGTCAGGCATCTTCTTACTTTTTGAGTGAGATAAGAATGGGACATGGGTTGTTTTCATAGAGTAGGTTGTAGAAATCTGGATGGGGGCAGAAATTTGAAGTTCATTTGGGGGACACAGGCAGAATAGCACCCAGACCCTTGAAAATACGCCTATGCTGACGAAAAACTGAATGGAGTTTTGATAACAGAACGTTGATAAAAAGTGGTGTTACAGGGTACAGGGCACATTGGTGCAAAAAGGGTATCAAATACCAGCTGCAAAGCTCAGATTTAACTTTACATCCTTTGCTATAGCATATTTCAGCATTTCATTTTATGTCTTCAATCTAGTCTCCAGTCTTAAGATATGAGAGTTTTTTGCCCTTTCCAGAGACTCTGTAAGTTCATAGGAGTGAAACCTTTACATCATATCCTGCTAAAACTCATGCCAGAACTGTGAACAAAATATGAACTCTGGGGGAGACAGTAACAGGGGAAGTCAAGTCAGCTGACCTTTTAAACCTGATAAACAGATTTTTAAAAACATGCTCTGATTTGATAGTGAAAGAAATTTGTTTGAATTTGGAGCTTTATTACAAATTATCTCAACTTCTGAGTCAAACAGAGCATGCCATCATATTGAACTCAACCTACATAAAGCCAGACTGCCAAATGCATGTTATTTATTACCTGTGAGATTATATAATCACAATTAAAGAAAATATAAACTTTGAATAGTACAGCCGTGAGTTCAGCTTTGGTCACTTAGTAAACTAGCTTTTGTCCTTATCAGTCCAAAAGCATTCTCCTGTCAAAATGGGAAGCATTTCTTTTAGATTAGGATTCAAATGTATAACTTCAGAGTTGAAAATGGAAGTATTTTGTTATTTTTTTTAGACAGCCTTTCCGCTCTTCATCAGATACAGTGTGTATGTGTTTGTAGTACTTGTATCTTCCCAAAGTAAGCTCTCACCAAGTCAAGTCTTCCATCAAAAAAAATTACTAACTTCAGCCCAGATTTCCTCTGCTGAGTATTGTGCTAGCAACTGATTTTTGGTCCAGTAGCTGGATATTTTAAAAAATCAGGTCTAAATTGAATTATCTATTCCTGATCAATATGAATAAATGATGGGAATTTTGTAAGTCAAATTAACATTTTGGCATTTGAAGAGAACAGATAAGTGGAGATGAATGACTAGACTAGAGGAATGTGCACAAAGTAAGTGGGGAGGTTTTGGCACTGGGAGATAAAAAATGAGTATTGAGATAAAAAAGGAGTTATTCTCCCTTTGGCTTTTTCTTTGCTTTTTGAAAAACTTTTGCAGAATGTAATGTTCTGTTAATGCTCAAATCAAATGTTGAGTGTGCAGAAAAATGCTTATTTCCCCCAGTTTTCCTCTAAAGTGAAAAAAAGCAAACAAGAATTGGTTCAGTCTGATATTTTAAGAACTTTCTGTCAAACAAAAAGCAGTTATTTACTCATTTCTACTAACTAGATTTTTATAATTTGAATGGGAGGAGATACACCAAGCAACAGCATTCAGTAGTAGTTTCACAGCTATGTACAGGGAGCTAATACTTGATTCTGAGTTGTTTATTGAAGCCTTTCATTCCCATAAAATTTTCTATGTCCTGTAAACTTATTATTTCTTTTTCCTCTGCGAAAACAGCCACACTATACTATATAATTATGCAGCATCATTCCTGTTAATGTTTTATATCACAATTATAGAACATGGTGCTATATTTTATAAGTATCAATTTCTACTTCTTGGTAGATATTTTATTACTAGGTAGTCAAAGTGAAATTAAGCAGACTATGTCTTAAAAAGTGAAGTTATTTTATATGATGCTGAAAACCACCAAGTTTTGCTGACATAGGGTCATTCTGTTAACAAAGTAAAAAGGTGAACAATAGCAACTCTGCTCATAAATCTGTTTTGGTGACATTTTTGTGTAGGTTTTTATTTCCTGAGAGACTAAAGCACATCACAGAAGAATTTGGAAAAGACAGATTAGAGGACATTTAAATATTTCGGTAAAAGGAGTTCTAATTTGGTTGTTCCTACCAATTCCATTTGAACCAAATTTCGTTAGAAGCAGAAGTAGGCAGATAAGAATATTTTATATATGTTTAAACAAAACACAGTTTTACACAGAGGTCATAATGCCCTCTATTAATATTCCAACAATATTTGTACAAACCAAGGAATTTAGTGTGGAGAGTGCTGAACAACACCATGAATTGTAAACATACATGTGTATCAAAGTTCTCACTGGAAGTATTCAGATCCCACCTTCATACATACTTGTTTGGAAGGGGTTATCTGTAGAAGCTGTAAAAGGAAACCATGCCACTTGGGCAGCCATCATGGTAGGAGGAATGAAAATGTAAAACAGTGGCTGTTCCAAATTAGCTGTGACCAGATTACAGGTCATCTTCAGTTTGCCTAACCTGTTTCACGGGCTCTACTACCTGTGAACAAACAAAAATTGCTAATTTAGTTGAATTCATAGTCCATTGTGAATAGTTAATACATCTAAACGAAGACCAATGGTTGGCCTTACTTGTGCAGGCTGATTAAATCATACTGAAAACCATTACTACTGCTGCTTTACTCACTGTTCATAAACTTAGATCCTTTTTTGGTTGTGATTTTTCTTTCTCACACACCTCTCCAATGAAATGTTGCAGTTACTTTGCAAACTACCATAACTGAGGAGCCAATTTCTTAGCATTCCAGGGCTAGCTAGTGGTCATACTTCTCCCATGTTTTCCTGGGTGCTACTATCTATTTCTTAGTTCTCCTTGGAGCCCATAATTGTACTGTATGAGCTATTTAAGTCGCATCAACATAATTAATAGGGACACCATTTTATGTTAAACAGTTTGTCATTAACTTCGTGAGTGTCAAAATACTGCAAGGAGTGTGGTTTGTGTTTTTCACTTTTTTGGTTTATAATGTTATTGGTTTCCTTTGTGCCTGGAAGAGGTTCAGAGGTTGACAGGACATAGTCCTGTTGGAATGACTTTATGTTTTCAGTAGTGTGCTCCAGACATTTTGCATCTCCCCATATGATGCCCAGCTGTTTCTTTCCCTTATCCTGTCATTCATTTACCCTTTTGTGATGTAATGGAGCGATATTTGTGTGAGAAAAATGTTCTTTACATAGCTATGACTGTGTAAAATCACCCTTTGTATTTCATAGATAGCAGCCTTGCTGTAAAATGCTTCAGAAATATGCAAATACAAGCGTGGGTTTTCACTACACTAACTTTTGCACTGCTCAGGATGTTTGCCTTTTTCTTGAATAACAATCTCTGACATAATTTCTGTCTTTCTTGAGGTTAGATCAAAAAAGATAGCATGAAGAGAGACTCAAAGGACTGATGTCAAAATGACTTTTCCGTTCTTGCTTCCCTTTGAGTGTCTGAGGGCACCTAATTAATGTTGCCGTAACCATTCCTAAGGCACTCTGAGTGCAGTATTGTGGAATCAGTTATCTAGTTTGAAAGGAAATTTTAAGTATCTGTATTTAAGTTTTCATTATAATATAAAAAAATCTTGCAGAGGAATAAACTCTGCAGAGCAAATTCTCAGATGTTTATTTATCACTCAACATGCAGAGTTACCAGTGGTTTGCATGGGCATTTCTGCCTTCGAAACATTTGTTTTGGAAACTCTTACCCCATTGTGCAGCACAAAAAAGCCCATATTCCTGTTCTTCATTATCCCATATCCTTTGGCACCGCTGTTGATATTGCTTGAGTGCCACAGTGTGGCTGGTGCCCTTCTGTCATGAGAAAATACTTTTGGTTTCAAATGGTGTAGCACATGTTTTCGCAAGCTACTCTTTCTCTCTCACTCTCTCTTTTGTATTTGTTGTTCTTTGTAGCCTCTCAGCAGCACTGGTACTCTCTCCAAAAACAAGGGTGAGGTCCTGGGCTGCTTGAAGCAGCTAGAAGTTTTGCTTGGATGTCAAAGAATACATGAAAGAAAATCTTCCCTTATAGGAAAAAATCCTGATAGGGAGAAATCCTGATAAAGGGCAGTTGTGTTTGTTCCTCTTATGACTGTAGGGTAAGATTCTTTCTGGGTCTCTGGTGGGACTAGGATGGTGGAATGGAAAAACCAAAGAAGAATTATGGTGAGATTTTATTTTTTTAAAAGATCTTGCTCTGTTAATATATGAGAGGTATTGGTAAATCCGAGGAAGTTTGTGCTTGCATTAGCAAGAACAGAAACTCAGGTCTGACATCTACGCAGCATCAGAGAGAGGTTTTGGGACGTGGGGTATGATTTTGCTACTCTTGTGATGCAATGGTATGTCTCTGGCAGAGTTATCCCAGAACACATTTTGGTAAGCTTAGTTATTAGAGATGCTAAGTTGGCTGCCTGTGGAACCAATCTGGGTCAGAAAGACGTGGGTTTGCTTGGATTCTTTGTTAGCCCCTTCTGAGCTCTTGTGTGTAAAATCTCTAGGGTCCCTTATTCTATGTTTGCTAGGGCTCCCGTGGAGTACTGTACCAAAATGGATGCCAAAAACAAAATGTCTACCACAACTGGAATTTTTGTAAAACCTTCAGGTCCTTTGTGAAAGGACCTCTGTAAAATCTTGGAGTTTGTTTGTTTGTTTGTTTTAATTTGGCAGTTGTTTAGTTCTGGGCCTCATGCTCCAGATCAGGTTTGCAGCTCTTATTTCCAAAATCCAAACAATGCCTTATGGACATAATTTTGCAAGATAAAAGCTGTATATTGTAATAATGATATTAAAGATAATAAAACACAAGTACTTTCATTTCTCTTTGACTTATGACAATATAAAAAAGCACATTCCTCTTTATGTAGCTATACTTGAGTGTTGCAGATGTGCAGGGAATGGTAATGATATCTTGTCTGACTGACTAAATGAAGACTGTCACTTCCTTTGGACATGCAATTAATGAAAACAGTTTTGGCCCAAGATGAAAATGGGTAGAGCACAGACTGATCTGTTGCTAATAAAAACCAACAGTGAGAATTACGCAGCACTACAACCTCATAAATATGGTTATATAATCTTAGGTCCCATTAAAATGTGCCCTTGATATCATAGCACATTCATTGGAATTCATTGGTAAATAAAGCAATTATATGTGATCAAGTAAGCCTAAAACAATGTCAGTCTACCTTTCATCATATTTTGGGTTTTCCATAATGACATTTTGGCACGAAAACTTGAGTTTTGTCTCCATAATAAATGTACTTTGGTATGATTAAAGGCATACCACAGCAGTCAAACTTCCCCTGTTTATCTGGCCGGCTCCATAACAGGAGAGGAGAGAGAGCTCCCAGATCCCAAGTCTCTCTGTCTGGTGGATGCTCACAGAACAAATCTTAACTATCATGGCTTATGCTGACTTTGATGCCTGTTTTGCTTATATCCAGTGTTAAGCTTATATGACTTGTTTTATTACCCTTTTCAGCACAGTTTGCCAATCATAGCAAAATAAATGCCTTTCATGCAAGGAGTGCTGTGTTCAGTCTCCTCAGGAATATCTGCTGTGGCAGCAGCATGAGGGGGAAATTAAGGCAGAAAAGGGCTGTTTACTGGAGAGGCCCTGCTACAGCAGGGTAATTCTGGTGGGCAGATCAGCACCTGACATTAACCACAGAGAGCTAGGTGAACAAAAGGAACCAAGCAAGGGAGAAGGATGTGGAGACACATCATAAATCTGTAATTCAAAGAACAGTTCACCACACATTCTAGGCTGACATTCAGGTCAGCTTATTGCATTCAAATCTTTTCCTTTCTCTTCATCCATGCCTTTGTAAGGTTGCATTCAGCAACCACCATTACACAGAAATGGTTAAGGTAATAAAATATCTTGGACTAAGCTAATCCTGTAAGGGAACTGCTGCTGCTTAGTCTGAGAGTGTTGAGAGAACAGAAAATTGGTGGGACGATGGGTTGGAGGAAGACACAGAATGCCTTTTGAGTATATTGCTTCCTATTCAAATTCTCAGCTGGATGCCATATCAAGAATGTACTTTCTTATTTGGCCAAGATAGTCAGTCCTTTTTAATTCTGCAAGTGGTTGTTGGAATGTGAACCTGAAATCAAAAGAAGTAAAATGGAAGAAGCCAAGTTCTTTGTGTAAGATTCAGAAAATAGTGTTAGAGGCACGTACAGCATTATCCAGTTATATTTTTGCAGTATTCTTATAATACAATAGAGAAAAATAAAAGGCCCACACGGTTACCAACTCTATATCTGTTATGGGGATTTGATGCAAGAAGTGCATTTATCCATCAGCAACCTGAATCTGTTTCCATTGAAATCATATGGAGTTTTGCCAAAGGCTTTAGTGGGTGAAAGAATAGATCTGGGAGGTTACAGAGGAGGAAAAGCCAGAGCTTGTAAAGTTTTCTCAGCATATTATTGGATAAGTGCCACTGTCTAGAGGGCAGTGGGTGGCCCAGAGAGAAGTTTCAGAAAAAAAGAGATAGAACATGAATTCAAACAATTTTGAGGGGGAAATTCTTGTATAAAAGAAAAGCCTTTTGAGGGACATCAGATCCTTCTATTGACTAGTGGCAATGGAAGGGTCCACTGTGTCAGAAAAACCTGTCAATGACAAGTCTGGGTTTGAGTTTTTAAATGTGTTGTTTCACAAAGTGGTGGTGTTAGAGAAACGCACCAGACCAAAGAAAACAGATTTGGGTGGCCAATTGATGTTCATAGTTGTCAGCCCAAAGGAGCCAGACCTGAAGTGAGGGTGTCGGAAGATATTCCTTGGAGTTACACCTTGTGCTTTGGAGATTTTGTTCGTGCATCATCACACTTTGTGGAAAGCAGTTCTGTGGTTGTCATTCTGGGGAAAGGGCACAGCCATGGAAGGGGATATAATAAGAACAGTTCATGCATAAACTAGAAACAAAATGGAGTAGTGAGCTTGACTATTCAACTACCTTCATTGACTTCCACAGTATGGCCTGCTGAGAACATCAACAACAGTGGCTTATCCATTTAGGATATGTTTTTTCCCATTTGCAAATGAAAATTTACAGAATGGATATGTAGCTCAGGAGTTTATAAAGGCCCCAGACTTTCTTGTCCATGATCTATGGAGGCATCAGGAAGATGCTGCTGGACACACAGACTAACTATAGTTACACTGCTCTTCACATAGTAGTCAACATAACACAGATAAAGACAGGCAGACCTGGACTGTCTGGTCTTTACAGCACTGCTGTTACCATCAGAAAAAATCCACTAAATTCACTTCATATCCTGGAGGAGACATCCTGTATAGACTATACTCATGCAGTTTTGTGTATCTTAACTGCTCTTGACTTTTTACCTTGATCAAAATGGGCAGTTGACTGCATGTGCAGACACCAACACGCTTCTATCTATGCAGTTCCATCGTGGTGGGCATGGCTAGAGGTGTGTAGGACATGCACAGAGACTGATTCTTGGGATACCAGTGTTAGGCATATGGAAAGAGGCCTGCAGGTGTTAAGTGTAACACTGTCGGCCTTTGAGAAAGCAGAAAGACAGGTACTTGTATAAGTGTAGGAGCATTATACTGAAAGACAGATTCGATGTCCAGCTCTTTGAATGCTTGGACACACCATTCTGCCCTCAAATCTCATTTTGTAGAAACCATAAAAATATATAATATCTCTGCACCCTTTTTATTTCTGGTTTGGGAATTCTGAACAAAGTGGATACAAGGTAGTATGCTGAAGTGGATCAGAAAGTGCTGCTTTAAAAGTCAATCTCAAAAAACCCCCAAACAAACACAAAACAAAACCAGCTGTTGGCTTCAAGCATCTTCAGATGTGCAGTGAGTTAGAGTGCAAAGGCCAATATCTTAATGGTTTCAACCAGGGTTCAGATGGCAAGACCAAGATCTGAAACCTTAAGCACTCTGCATTTTCTGGTATTTTTCCATATTTTCCCCCTTTGTTGGATTTCATGTTGTGTATGTCCACTAGCAAGGATTCAGCCAGGGGGCACTTGGGGCTGGAAAAGACGTGCCAGGGAATCATGGCAGGGCACCAGCATTTCTGCCCCCATGCTTTTCTAATCCAGGAAAACCATGGTGAAGGGGACCTTGTCTGCCCCCCCAAGATTCCAGCAGAGTCAGAGCTCAGAGAGCAGAAAGCTTGCAGTCCCAGGGACTCTGGGGCTCAGGATCATGCCAAGGGGAATCATATCAGAGCTCCAGGGTTGCCATGTCCACACCTTTCTAATCTGGGACATCCGTGGTGATGGGATGAGGGGAAGTCTTTTGAGGAGTGGATGAGGTCACTTAGTTTGCTTAACCTGGAAAAGATTGAGGGGAGGCCTCATTGCAGTTACAGCTTCCTCATGAGGGAAGTGCAGGGGCAGGAACTGGTCTCTCTTGTCCAGTGATAGGACACAAGGGAATTATGTGAATCTGTGTTTAAACCAGAGAGTGTTTGGGCACTGGAACAGGCTCCCCAGGGAAGTGGTCATGGCACCAAACCTGCCAGAGCTCAAGAAGTGTTTGAACAATGCTCTCAGGCACATGGTGTGACTCTTGGGGTGTCCTGTGCAGGACCAGGAGCTGGACTTTGATGATCCTTGTGGGTCTTTTCCAACTCAGAATATTTTAGAAATCTATTACTTTATTCTATTTTTCTACTTGGAAACAGCAATATGTATTACCACGTGCAAGAGGGAAGGTCAGAGCACAGGACACAAACTTTGCACTCTTTAAAGTAATATTCTGGAAGGCACAAAGCTATAGCTAAAAAGAGGATTTCCTAATTCACCTTTATATTCATTGTCAGCATTCACAGAAGGGGATACAGTGGAGATATAGGTATCAGAATTGCTAAATTAAGTGAAAATCTAATATCTCTGAATGATCTGATGCCATTTATTAAACCAGGGATCATTGAAGACCTCTCTGTATGTAATATATTAATTTATATTAATGCCAAGAAACTTGGCTAATACATTCATTGGTTTGATAATGGAAAATCAATTTCCATTGTGTATAAACTTATATTTCTTCTTAGCATTTCTTCTTAGCAAGTTTTAATATTTACAATGAAAATATATGCATCTGACCTACAAGTTGGGCAATAACCACTCTTGGGTAGAGGAATATAAGAAAAAAATTGGAAAGAAGAGGGACTTCTGTTCCATTGGTATCTGCTCTTGGGATCCTTCCAGCAAACACATATTTAAGCACTTCTATAAACCTACCGTCCCAGAAGAAATATCAACACCAATTGCATTTCAGCCTCTTTTACAACCTGATAATTGTATGTGCTTTTTTAGGGACTTGTGAAGCTCTATTTCAAAGAGTAGTCACTGTTTTATATTGCCTAATGGCTTTTCCAATTTGCTCTGGTTAAATCTGATAGTAGTGCTGTGTGTTAACAGCAAATGAGCATACACAGGTTTGATATCGTGTATGCAGCTTGTTAAAGAGCATCAGCCTACAATTCTTCCTGCAATGTTGCAAAAGCCCTGTCTGACACCAAAGGATATGGAAGGTGCTTTTGCTCTGAAGTTTCTTAGCTCTCTATGTTTAGATGCACAGTGAAGCCACATGTTTAAGAGAACATGAGAAACTTACTTTGTCCTTTGCAAACACACCTCCTTCCTGGAACATGTTTGCCTCATGAAGGTAAGGGAGTTTCTGAGATTTGGTGCACAAGTTTACCATACTGCTGAAGAGCTGCAGTGGCTGTCTGAGGAGTCAGCCTACTAAACTTACAGATTTGCAGTACACACAAAGGTCAGAGAGATGCTCTAAGACAGCAGAGGCTGTCCTTGTGGCCCACAGTGATGTCCACTAAGCACAAGTTCTGTTCATCTATGGCAGAAGAGGCTGCAAAAATACACAGCACTCATAGTTGGACCAGAACTCTCTTCACTTCCGCAAGCAAAGCAGAATTGGCATCCTAATCCAGGCTTGGTCAGATTGTATGGAAGATTTCAGGCTTCTCTCAGCTTTGTTCTCTTACTTTCTTGTAAAAGGTTCAGTAATGGAGTGAAACATTAAAAAAAAAAAATTTAAAAAAAATCACAGTCCAGAGCTTTCCTTTGTTCCCACAAGCAAATTTAAGAATTTTTGAATTTTGAGGCTGCACCAGGTGTTCTGAAAATGGCACAGAGATCTATGCTAGAGTGAGAATCATGGGCAACTATGCTCTTTTGTTAATGTCCTCTGTATATATAATCTGAGGAACTGTGCTACCAATAACACAATTTTCATACAGAGTAATTCTATGCAGAACACACATAAAGGTTCAATTATTTATTTGTTTATTTATTTAATTATTATTACATGGAATTTCACACACACACAACTTGAGGTGGATTTAAAAAGGGCATAGGATATTCCTTAAAATATATATGTCTATTGCAAAAAAAGGCCATCCAAATTAATCAGATTTTCATATATGGTAGAATAAGGGAGTAATTTTGAAATAGAAGTTTAAAATTATTTTAAGTGTCAACTTATCTGGAAATTTAATTCTGAAAAAAAAAAATTCTTGTAACAAAGCTGGCAATGATTCAAATGTTGTGTTTGGGGTTTTTTTTAGATTCTTTTTTATGTGTTTCCTGTAAACCATAAAAATTATCTTCTTTGCATTTGTCTTTCATATTTGCAAATTTTAATATTCTCCCAAGACTCAAGAAAAATGGGAACTGACAGCAGCATATCCAGGAGAGAACAGTTTGGTGTGTTAGAAATTAGTTGATTTTGATAATAGCTAATGGTCTGCAAAACTAAATTCAAATTACATTTAATCTAGTTTATACTTTTTAAAACAGTGAAACTAAGAGTATCAATTTTAGGATAATAAGGCATGATTTTATTTTTAAAACAAAGTGTTAACATTCATATATCTCAGTAAGAATAAAAACCTAATTTTTACTTGTGTGAAAAGGCATCTTTCAAAACACCACAGTAAGGGTGAATGTTTAGTTTTTGTGATCTGGGACCATTTATTAATTTTGAGGAATTATTTTCAACACTGATTTTTTTTATCTTCTCATACAGAGATTGTGATAGTTGACACTTTCTATATGTTTCCTTTTCACCTTTCACAGACTCCAGAGAAGCAGCTCAGTGGCCCTGTGTTCACAGTCAGAAGATAAACAGAAACTAAAAGTAGTATTATTACATTACACAGTTTAACATGTCCAGTACTGACAGAAAAAAATCATACAGTCTGCCTGTAGACAATCCTATCTTATAGTAGGGGAAGTATTAGAATTGACACAATGGTATCATGACCATGTAGTTTCACACATTCTGGTTTTTTATCTAAACCTCCTTTTTCTTTAAGGATTTTACTCGTGCATCTTCTGCATTTCCATGCAAACACGGGTGTCCAACCTCACACACATGTTCTTTGGTTCATGTATAACACATATGAAATTGGATTCATTGTTTTTGTTGCCTGGGTATGCATTTTGTTCTGTGAGGCCTGAGAGAAGGGGTTGCTGGAGGAAAACTAGAGGCAGTATGATGTAAATGGATCATATAAAGTCATACTGAAAAAAAAAAATATACGCCAAACAGCAAGTTCCTTGAAATGTAAGCACATGAATAGTTCTTCATACAAAGTGACTAATGTCTGGTCTTACATGAGAGAAAAAAAGAGAAGATGGACCCCAGATTACTTGCTAAATCCTGCTTTTTAGCATAGAATATTGCTCAGATGACAAACCTGCTAGCTGTGCCCTACCTTCAGTATTTGCCTGAAAACACTGATGAGTACTGTTAAGAAGAAGTTTCATGCCAAGCAAGCCAGCAGCAACTTGAGTAGAAAGGAACTTAAGAGTGGGATAAGTGAAAACAGACACTAACACTGTTTCAGTCTCCGTTTCAGAGCCATATGGTTCTCCAGGAATTCTAACAAAGGCACTATGACCTTATTGCAAACCAACCACTGTGATTAAAGGAGTAACAACTTCAATACTTTTCCTTTTTTTTTTAAGATGAAAACTTATTTTGTAAAAAAGGAACTTCACAGACTTGATAAGGAGAGGGGAAAGTCTACCACTTGGCTGAAGCTAAGAATACTTTCAATTGGACTTTACAATGGCTTTGATTTTTGCTTTTATAATTAATTAAGTAAGAGGAAATTTAGTTTGGATTTTTTGAGTTACACTGCCAGAGATTTATGACAAAACCAGACTTTCAGGAACCCATTTGAAGGAAGAATATTCCACTGGATCTATAGGGACTTCTATGGTCTGAAAGACACTGCTATTTGTGGAGTAAATGGGGATGTTGGCTCTTCCCTGATCCAACAGGGACTCTACCTACAGAGCCCATTCTGGGAGATTCAGTGCTTATCTGTGAGAGCAGGACAAACTGGCCCAGACAGCATAGGAAGATGAACTTGCCCTCCTTGTTTTAAATTCATTTTCTGGTCAAAGAGTGCATGGAAACAGCAACATTTACTCAATGCAGAAGAACAGCAGATTTAAGGATCTGTACTTACTTTTTATTATGGGTCTTACAGTGGCAGACAAAAAGACAAGAAAACATTCAGCTCTGACAGATACTGGAATTTGTTGCATATGCACTCTGCTTATACCTGATGCATTTCTAAATTATTTGCCTGTGAAACTTTTCTGGTATCTGACAGTTTGCAGTTGCATGTTCTTCTGTTAGATGGAAATAACATTTGAGGTATAGAGTCCTACTTGTGTATTTGTAGTGGCTGCTAAGCCAACAAACAGAGCTGGTGTGTTGCCAATTTGTGCCATTGTTTTCTCCTAGTCTTAAATTCTCACTTATGTAAATTAGTCCCAGCAATTAAAAACTGACTCACTCCTTGAATTCTTTTGCATTTCAAAGTTTGCTTTGGATTTCTGAGGTTTTAATCAGATTTGTCTTTTATATTTTGTCATTACTAATGTGTTTTTTCTAAGTCTGGACAATTATAAAGATCATACTATTCACAAGAATTTCATAACACATTTCTGTGATGCTTATTATAGCATTATACTGGAGTTTTTTATATATAGTCTTTTTTTACATGCAAAGCTGTTAAATGCTGCCTTCTTAAATTCAAGGTTTTCTAAGAGATCTCTTTATGTGTCTCTATTTTAATTTGAATTAACTTTGCCAAATTTGAGCTGTTTATGCTGATATTTTCCATGTTGGTCTTAGCCTGAAATTCTTGTTTTAATGTTTCAGATTAAATGGTACAGATGTTTCCAAGAACAAGATTAGGGACAACTGCATTGTTTTTATCTCTTGTTGATCTTTTTTTCATAAGTCCATCAGGAATCTCTGGAGCCTTTCATTCTCTGGAACAAAGATTTGAAGAATTAGGATAAGAGGAAAGCCATGAAGAGGAGGTGCAAAAAGAAATGAGATGGAAACAAGCCCTAGGGAATCAAACAGTCTCTGAACAATGTTCTCCTCCTGAATTTTGCTTCAGACCTGTCTGCCCCAAGTGTTTCTTTCCCTTGCTGTTGGCACTTTGTTCTGAGACATTTTGGAAAATGATTATTAGCCTCTTCCTGGTGCATGTTGATGCCACTTGGGCAGTCTTCATTATGACATTTCCTGAGGGGTTTTTAAGCTTTGGGATTGTAACTAACTTGATATCAACTCTTTTTCTTTATATCAGGAGGGTATTCCAAAAGCAAAGGTGAAGAGAGAAATGCCCTTCCACAGAGAGTTCCTGTTTTAATGTAAGGACTGATGCAACATAGGAAGAATAGTAGTGCAGAAGGTGACAAGGGAAATACAAGGGCTAAAAAAAAGGTGTTATATAAAATAATTGTTAGGTTTTTTGATATAAAGCATCACATAGCTGTAGACTGAGTGAGGCTGAAAACTGGGCTCATATAGACACTTGTTTTCAGATGACTCTTACCAGAATAAGAGATTGTAAAGTCATGAATAACTAAAACTTTGTAATTCCTGCATCCATCTCTGACCAAAAAAAACCCAAAACCCAAAACAAAACAAACACCCCCCTCAAAAAAAAATTCTTAAGCTTTCTCTGACTTAAGCTAAGATAAACCCTAGTGTATGTTATTTTTGATGGGGACATTTTCTCACATTGAGTTTTCAGTTCCTACAGAACATGTACTCATTATTGCTTTTTAAGCAGACTTTACATCTTGCAACATATGACTTATTCTAGTCTACAATACCACTGTGTTTGCAGAGCTTGGTATTTTTTCCTGGCAAATCTGTGTGACCCAGATGGTTCTGTCTTGGACCTTCACTAATTGATATCTCCTTCCAAAACAAATGCCAAAGTATTAGCAAGAAAAAACATGAAGATTCTGCGTATGGAGGGGAAAACCCTGTTCTGTCATTCATTTTTAGGACAAATAATGTAATGGTGAATAAATTTGTCAAAGAAAATTGTTTCACAGATCTAAACAGATGAATATTAATAAACCCTTTCTTCATCCTTGGCTCACACAGTCCCCCCATGACTGCAGGGAAAAAAAACTGGGGCTTATAAAACATTTTCCCTCATGTAGTCCAGCATATTTCACAGATCTGCGTTGCCACAAATCATAGCCAAAGATGAGTAAAACTTACATTTTCTGTGAGGGAGATCTCTGAGTCTGGAAAGGTTCAGGAACACATGGAGGCCAGAGTTCACATCCACTGGACACAATTTACTGAGTCAGGTGCAGAGACAGGAGCTGCAGCCCTAAAGGCATCACAACACTTGCCAAAACAGCCGTGCCCCAAGTGGCTGGAGAGCAGCTCTCTAAGTTGCTTAGACTAAGGATAGACTATCAAGATATATCAAAAATGACAAGCCTGAAAAGCCCCAAAAAAGCCTGGGAAGAAGCCTTTTTGGGAAAGATAAGGCAGAAAGCAGGAAGATTGAGGAGATACAGCAAAGTATCTGTAACAATCCCAAATAAAAAAGACAGGATATGTTATTAAGATGCTGTCATCATGCACATGCAGAATTAGACAAACTTCACCTAACCTTTGACATTTCCCAGTTTTTGAGTATTTGACTCTATAATTAGTTTCTGAAATAGGTTGTTGGGATTTTTTCTGTTTGTTTTTAGTTTGTAACTATGCATACAAATTTTGAACAGATATGTGGAAGGGTGGAAGGGTGTGTGCTGCCTTGGGCTGTCCTGCTTGTACGTGCAGGTTAGATCAGTAATATGCATTTTCAAGTGGAAGATTTGAATGAGCACAATGCAGCAGAGGTGGAAGATAATGTGATTTGTTGGGATTTTGGCAGGAATCTTATTTTGTACATCTACATGTTCTTCCCCATGTTCCTCAAAAGGCCAAAAGAGGCTGAGGATGTGTTAAAAAAATCTTCTGGTGTGGCAAGCAGGAAAGGTTTCTGAACACATTCATTAGGGACAACTGGCCATCTGAAAGAGAGTATACCTGGATAAAAAGCACAGTGGAGATGTTCTGCAAGTGGAGGAGAAGACAAACTGTTAGAGCCACCCTGGTTGCTACTTCTGTTTCGTTCATCCAGCACGAAGCATGGTCGGTTTAAAGTCTCAAAATTCTAAGACACAGAAACATCCTTTAAAGCTGCCTGGTCTAACCTGGCCTTTCTCTCTTGCTCTGCTTGAGTGAATGAGAAAAGGCAGAGAGGTAAGGAGTGGTCATGCTTATCTCCTCATCAATTCCCTTGCCTGATAACTCGCTAGCTGATGGGCTAAGAACTTCACTTGTCACAGAGTTCAAAATCATAGGGTGTTTTTTGCTTTTAAATCAAATTTATCTATTTGGCACAGAAAGCTGTATGTCTGTTACAAGGATCAAGATAAAATGCAAGCCAATTTCCTCCTCCCTTTTTCTTCTGTCCCTCTTTTTTGCTTTGCAACTTGCTAAAATGTATACCAGACAGTATCCTTTGACAAAAGGATACAGCTTCCTGCAGGTCGTTTCTGAAGCAGTTCTCAAGTTCTCATGGGAAAGTCAGATTGCAAATGACCAACACTCCACATACAGTCTAGTGTTTAAATAAATTCTGATCTCTTGATATTAGCATCTATCAAATACAATAAGTTGTTAAAACAACGTGAAGAATTTGAGACTGAAATTATTTGTATGTAGGGAAAATTTTTAAATTGATTCATCATAGTGTGCAGGTACTGTTAGTGAGTGAATGAAAACTGGAATTTGCAAAGGGAAATCGCTGCCAAATACCCATTTTGGTGAGATTTGAATACCTTAATCTTAATTTGAAATTCCCAGCCACAGTTCTTAAATATATTGTTTTAGTCTATAAATGTTAAAAGATACTCCAAATTTTTCAAGAAAGATGTGTTTATCTAAAGTAATAAGGGATCTGGGTATAAGATAGTAACACAAGTTCTGTTCAGATATTTTTTTTCCCCCACATTTGCACACAGGAGAATAGGGCTATCCAAGCCCCAGATTCTTCCCCCCTCCAATCCAAGAAGTCTCCACTCCCTTCTTCCAGATGAATTTACAAGACTTCACATCCAGGCTTTTATTCTGTCCATCAACTCATGACAGACAGTCTAGAAAGTAATGTGCCCTAAATGTCATGTAAATGTTAGTCTTAATCAGGCAGCCAAATACAATATTGTGATACAGCTAAAAATGAATTAAAGAACCTGCCACACACACTTTTAAAGATTTCCCTAGAAAGGAAGGTTTAGGGAAAGTTCAAATGCATAAAATAAGGAGAACCTAGTCAAAACAGGATATGTCTTTTGTTAACTGAAAAAATGAGGAAAGGTCAGCATCCAAAAGAAATTACACATATTTAAAATGTTATGGTAGAGGAGAATCCATTGCTGCTGGGTGAGAAGGCCTACCTATCTGTTCTGTCTGGGGAACATGGAAACAGTATAGAAAACTAAGAAGACTCAATATCTCAAGACACTGTGGAAAAAAAACCCAAAAACTGGCAGGAAAAGCCATTTCCATCATTTCCCTTCCATACCATCAATAACTTTCATAAAAAATGGTCAAACCCACCTTTCCTTTATCCTCACCCTCTAGCTATCATAGGGACAGTGTAGAAGGGATAGTCTAGGCTATCATAGGGATGAGTGGTTGGTTCCTTTTATGGTACAGCTACAGCTGTAGCAATTAAAGCATTCCCTGTTTCTTAATGGTCTATAAGGAACTTTTCAAACATAAAAAGCTGTCCTATGAATACTTACGCCTCATTCTGAGCCACCAAAAGGCTTTCCAAATGGACAGTCTTTCTTGTGGATAGCAATTCCAAGTTCCTGGTCCAGAAAGTGTTAGCAAAAATTAAACTAAGGGTCCTTTATTGTGCCTCAGTAATTTTCAGGTTGAAGATCCATCTGGCCGGTTACAGAATATATTTTTTCCCCTGTTTCCATACTCAGTTGCAGAAGCTTGCTTTGTGTGGCATGTGAGGCACTTTATCCTTGCTGTGAGTGGTGGTATGATTCCTTTCCCTTGTTCACAGTTCAAGTCTATCAGCCGATTTTGGTTTGTTATGTTCTCACTACTTCCTCCTGGGACATTGATAATCAGGTGACAATTGCTGTGTTTGCTAACAGCTTTACTGGCTGTTGTTCCTTGGAAACTGCTTTGGGGCTGGAGCTCAACAGCCTTGCTCTGGTTATAATCTGAAGGTTCTCACTAGATTTGTTATTTTTCTGTGCTCAGTATACAGACTGTAGTATATTAGCCTGTTAGTTGTCTTAATCTGTACTCCTTTTTAAATATAGGCATATAACCAAATAGCTAATCATATCATACTATTAGTTTCTTATAGGGAGAATGAGAATTACCAGAATGGTTTCCTTTTGTAGGGAAAGTTGATATCCCTTTCTAAATGCCAGCAATGAGGCAATAAAAAGTTCCTACATGTTATTTCCAGGTGGGAAAAAACACCCTGATGATGGTAGAGTGAAGCAGTCCTGCTTATGCATAAAGGATGTATACAAGCCATATTCATCTGACCATATTTAAACATTGCTTGGCCTCTAGGTCCATGCCTGTCTCCCTGACAAGCTACAATTAAAAAGCTGTTGCTTTGTCATGCTGTTTGTCTCCTCCTTTCTGTTTTCCTCCTTGCTGTTTACAGTACACACCTAGGATTGAATCCATGTGCAAACCCTGATGGTTTCTTTTGTTTTCTTGCATAACAGAAGGGCACTGGACTATCTCTGCCTTTGCCTAAGTGGCCTCTCTCCCTTGATTAATTGTAGAGGTGTTGTGATTGCCTTTCAATCACAGGCTTATCGAGTAGTGTCTAATCAACCACGGATATTCTGGGCAATTGTGAAAAAATCTGATATCAATTTCTTTCTGTATATTTTTCTTTCAGTATCATGAAACTCCAGGAGGAAAATCAGATTCCAAGCCAGGATACCTTCTACATAATTTGTTGCCTTTGAGTCAGAGCAGTTTTGGGGTTTCAGCACTCAAAGGAGCCAATCATCCAACTCACTTAGCCTGGGAATGAACTCACTTTTTCTCTGCCTGGCTTTAAAGGTGTCTGAGATACAGTGGCAAAGAGGCAGGTTTGTTTCCAGGTCCTTTTAACTTGAACTGTTGCTGCAAAGAACTATAGCTCTGGCAGCACTTCAGTGCATCACATTTGTAAGATATTGGCAAAACTGGCAGCTTCCATGAAACTCCAAGACCTATGTTTTCTTCCTTCAAGCTGTGATAAAAATAAGTCCATCACAGCATAATCCTCCCAAGTAACAACTGATAGAACACATCTTTACAAAGTTTAAAGCTCCTGCTTTTTACTGAAAAGTGCAAGTTTTATTGATTTTGGCATTAACAATACTTACTTTTTACTTGATTCAAGTTCGTTGATGTAAGTAACATTGAAATTTTGTTGGGAATGTATTGCTGTTTTGAGAGAATATGTGGGGAAGAGGTAAGGAGGTTCATGAGGAATTAATTTGACAGTTCATATTTGAAGTCTGGATACAAGCATTCATTGCCCTCTGTTGCCTGCTACTTATGCTCCACTTGTAAATAAGAAGTACATTTATCTGAAGTTTTTATGAGGTGTTCAAATTGTGTGCAATTGTAACTTTCCTCTGTTCTGTGAATATTTTTACTGTTTATAATGGAGACCTAAAACTCATCCTTCTTTCAGGTTATACATACAAAGGTTTGACTTTTGCCTTTGATGAATGATGTAGGAGCAAAAGCCTTTCATCCACTGCCTTACTGGGCACTGGGTTTTTAGTCTGTTTTCTCCTAGTCCTGCCAGCAGTGATCATGGACCTACCTTGCTCTCCTGAGATTTCAAAAACCAGTACTCCAGAAGTAATTCAGAGCCACTGTGGGCCCTTAGTTTATGTAGGAGAACTTTATTCTCTTTTGGGAGAGAACTAATGAAAGTTAAACTCACTTTAAGGCTTCTTCATAATGGGGCTGGATTCTCATCTGCCTCATAGTTCTTAGGAATCAAGTAACTCATCTGTTTGCCTGAAGGAGAAAGATGGTGTGACAAGGTAGGTTAAAATATATCAGGATGCTTTCAGAGGTGGAATATTGCACTAATACGTGGGTCTTTAACTGGCTGCAGGCAGCCATATCCCACCTACTTCTGACCCTTGTGTCTAGCTGGCAGTTTTGTAGTTGCTTGGAGAAGAGACTCAGTAGGGTAAAGCAAGGAATCCTAAATCTTGCCAGTTTCTCTCTTCTTCATTTCTTATTCTTTCTTACCTCTCTCTTACAGGTCCTGCTCAACCAGCATGACCTTGAGCCAGGCCTTTCTTCCTCATAAGCACTTCAGTGCGATAACTCTCTTTGCCCTCACTAGGGATTTTGACTTATGCTGTGCCCCCCTTATCTCTGATTCCCTTGGTCTTGGCTTCTGACTGGTCATGGGCCACAATACTTGACTCTACCTGTAGACCTGGACTCTGTGTCTTTCAACATGGTGGAGCTGTCAGCATTTGCTTGTTCTGTGATTCTTCCATTACATAAGCCACAAAGCTGAATTCTTATATCTGCAATATATAAGAAGATAAAGAATTACCAAATAAAAAAATCTCCTTGCTGCTGTGTATGGATGTCTTGTTGAGACACCAAAACAATCTACAAATAATAACACCCATTATCCGCTGTCGGTGAAGCAGAAGTGAGAGGTGCACTGATTTCTCCTGTTAAAAGGCAAGAACAACATCCCTTGTTCTTACATGTGTAACCTGCACAGCAATCCACCTGTTAGTCTTTGCTCTGCCCCCCTGTGTCCATAATGCCACTCTCTTTTGCCTGGCTGAAACTATGTGGCACTTGCAATCAGAACTGGTTATGTAACTGGACTCACAACAAGGAGGACACACATCAAATGCGTTTTCTACTGAACATTTCTTTCATATTGTAGCTTCTTTTTCTGTCCTTGACTCCTAATCCTTCTGCTGCATAAAAACCTTGAGGAGGTTTGAGAAGGACTTGTTTGTTCCAGTGCAGGAGCCAGGAGGACGTTATCTGATTGGAAGATAACTCAGCAGCAGGTAATTCATTGCAGGATCCTCATCACCTAACTCACCATACACAGCACTTGCTAGCCCACAGTACAAATGAGATTTTGTGACCCTCTCTCTCACAGGACCCTCTTGGATGCAATGATATTTGTGGGGTTCAGTGTGAAGAACTGTGAAAACTGCAGCAGTGCTTTCCCTGCACTTTGAAGAGACTCCAGATTGCTTGTGAACTTCACTTCAAGGTACAGCTTTTATTATAGAGGCCTCTTTCTGATGGCACAAGCACACACCTTGAGTCCCATTCAGTGGGCCAAAGATCATCTGTAGTAATCTCTTAGGAACCGAGAGTTAGATGAAAATTACAATTTCCAAACCAGAAAGGTCTTGCTGTTGCCTAATGCACTTTTAACACAGAGGGACGTTTGTTACGTGTGAGTCTTTGGCAGTTACTTCTGAACCACCTTTTCCTGAAACTCTCACAGCTGGGAGTTGCTTTCTCAGGCGAGGGATAAATTACTTATGAACACATAAGCATAGTTATTTTGTTAATGCTTTGGGTATTAGTGTGAATAATAACATGGCCCTAAGCAAATTTCTCTTCAGATTTTAGACTCGTGAAGGAACAATAAGACCAATGATTCTAAAAGGGGTTATTTATTGTAACTCTTATGTTGTGTCTTTGCAGAGCTTGCTATTTTTACCAACTGAAATGGAGGGGAATTCTCAAAAGCAATTTAAAATAATAAACTTGTCTTAAGTCAAGAACAGATCCTGTCAACCTATTGGCTCCTGCTTCTGTTTTGAAAGGAGCATTATTGTACCAACAGCCATTTTTCTGGTGTGAGTTTCCCATGGGTTTTCACTGTGGGCAATCTCTAGGTTTTGACCAGATCTTAGACAGTGACATTATTGGAATTAACAGCTTCTGAATGAATCTTGTAGAATAACATTTGCATGCTGTACAGCTTGTATGACAGATTAACATAAAGTCTTGACCTCCTAAGATTAGCTGTTTTCCTCGTTCCAGCAGATGTCACTGAGAAAGAGGAGAGAAGATTTAAAATAATAATCTCCATTTCAGACTGTCTTGGTTTTTTTTTTTTCTAAGAAGTGAAATGATCTATAAAAATTTGAATAATTAATGTACATGATTTCTTGACTCAAGAATTTGTGTAGGATAGAGATCAAAATACAGAGCATACACAGTGAAGAGTGTATGCTTGTCCATGGGAGCTTTCTCAGACAAAGAACCTACAGCAGTGTATGGCCTGTAGGCTCATCCTGTTCTGTGTGCAGGGCATCCAGCTGCTGTTGCAGTGCTCCTTGGAAATCTGTCTTCTTGGACCCTAACAGGCTTACCACAAACATGTCTGACAATAAATCAAGCCATTTGATTGGGGGGCCACCAAGGAATGTCACAGAAAAGCTTTGCATACAGAATGGTGAACGAATTCCAGAATCAAGAGCATAAAGGAGGGTCTCCCCACAAGGTTTGTGGCAGGTCCATGGTGGGAGGTCTGCGTGCCCCTGGAGCACTGCAGCCCAAATCCTGGATCCAACCTGTCAGTTACTGCTTTATTGCATCCCTGTCAGCAATAGGGAGAAACACGTGGTGGCTGCAGGAACCTCAGCAACCTACCACCCAGAAAGTGGGATGTCATCTATACTAGCAAAAAACTGCCTCTACCTTCATCCTGCCTGGAGTAAAGGCATCCCATCCCAACTGACTCACTGTTCTTCTCCAGTATGGCTCTCTGGAGGATGGTAGTCGAAGGAGCTTGCACATTTTGCTTCCTGTCACTGGTGCTATAGCAGACTTGATACAGAAAGGTTGGTGTCCCCAGCTACTGGAGATGCAGGCTTAGCTCAGGCTTGGAGCCAGAGAAAATCTCTTTGTTTCAGTTCCAGCATTAGCAGGGCTCCAGGCTGAGCTGTGTCTTCACAGGCATGTGCCAATGCTTTTTTCCTCTATCAGGACAAGGTACCTAGCTCGGGGAATTACTATCAAAACAAGAGATGAAACATATAAAAATGGAAGACACACAGAAAAGTGTGCATGTGCAAATGGCAAAATCTGCTTAGAAATGAAAGATCCATAAAAAATATAAAATCACACAGTGACAACTTCTAAGCTATTTTTCAGTATAGGCCTACAATACCTATTCCCCTTGTTCATTCAGGGATCAGGCCAGGTATGGTGACCAGAGCAGGCTGACTGGGAGTATGGATTCCTTGATTCTTTTCCAGAGCTGTAGTCAATCCTCTGGATCCTGCTGTTGAGGCAACAGCAACTGCAATAGCCATAGTCATGTATCTGAGCAGAATATTTGGATTAGATCCCGAATGAGCTCAGACAAGCCAATTAGCATCCTTGCTATGTCTCATCTGCATTTGTTTTAGTAATACTTTTTACACATGGCATCTGGGAGTGGTGATTAATGATCAGAATGGTGTTTTGAAATTTTTGAATCAAAACGGCTGCATCGGTACAATGTCTAAGGATTTTTTAATGGGTTTTTTTATCTTAGTGCCAGTATTTTATACATTGTAAACTCTTCAGCACAGCACGAAACTCCAATCCCATTAAATTTTATTGAACAACTTAATAAAAATCTGTGAAGTTCCAAAAAGAAAACGAACCGCAAGCATGAGCACAAGGAGCAGTTTTGTAAGCCCCGCTGTGCATCTGTGCAAGGATACCTGGGTGCATGTGGAGCCCTCCTTACTCCATCGGTGCAGGCTGCATCTTCTTGACACATTGCTCACAAGCAATCACAGGAGATCATCTTGTGTCCTGTGTGGCTCGTATTACAGCAGCAGTTTATGTTTGCACAGGCAAGCCGGCATTAGAAAGCACTTCGTGTGCCCAAAGCCTGGTTTGCAAAGAAAGAAATTGATATTTGCTGGTTCCACTGCTGTGGTTGCCAGAGTAATTGTCAGAGTTCCCGATTTGTTCATGACTTTTGCCATGGGAATGTTTTGTGGCAGTGAACTGGTCTGAGGCTACTGAGTCTACATTAATCTCTCTGGTAGTATGCCTCACAAATTCAACAGATTTGGAGCCAGTTAACTGCAGACAGATAGAAATACAGCCCACAAATTCAAGTGCAATATTTTTCTTTTTATATCCTAAAGTAAAGCTGAGCAAGTAGCAAAAAGATGTTTCAAAGTATAAATCTTCCCTAATTGCGTTCAATATCTTCTTGATATTTAAACACTTTTCTCATTGTTGCTTCCCTTAACCTGTACAGTTAGAGAACTTGTGGGCTTCTTTGCTCATAATGATATCCCATGACACTTAGAAACAGAAATAGCTAAAAATAGTGAAACTCTCCTCTACACAGCCCCCTAGGAAAATATTATGATAAGCCCAGGCCACAAGCAGCAAGGCTTGAAAAGGAAAGTAAGACATACCTCTCTGAATCTGTACAAGCCTTAGGAAAGAATGGCTTAAGAAATAGATTACATTTAATTTTCTATTTTATATGAATCAGTTTGCCTATCCAATGTAAAACACATGTCATAATCCATCCAGGTAATAGGAACAAGGAAAATCTCTTTCTATAATCCTGCACCCAGATGTGACCCTGGCAAATGATCAGAGATTTGTTTTACATTTTGTTGGTCAGCAGTATACATCAGTAAGGCTGTCAGGGAGCTGCTGCTTTTCCTGCTTGCACATCTATACTAAGACAGAATTGCCTGAAGCATGGGATACCCACAAAACAACAAAAAAAAAATTCTATTTTATATGAAGCATTTATACATCTATAAATTAAATACACCGTGGCACAGATTATCAAGATATTCATGGTTTTTGGGGTGCTGTACTCTTGGGATGAGTAGCATGGTAATGCTGAGGGGAAGGAAGTGGTTAGAAACCAGGGAGCTAATTTTCTGGGAGTGTGCATGATTTCAAATTCTGTTTCAAGAGTATTAATACTATCTGACTTCAGTGTCTAGCTTACATGCCCATTGGAAGGTAAACGCCTACAAAGTAGTAAAAACTGTCTCTCAGGGCTCACATCTGCAAATCCTTTTCCATGGTTTTTGCTATAGTGTCCAAGGTGAGAAAAGATTCTTGCTTTGCAGCCCCTTGTTTGTGTGGTAAGAACATAGAGTTTTTGTACTTGGGTATTTTAGGTGCTATTTTATTAGTAAACTCTCTTATAAATTAAGGACAACTTCCAGTGCTACAAGTGAAAGCCCATTTTTATAAAATCATGGCTAACTACATGATTATCAGTTCTGTGAATCACGGGGAAGGAGGTTCAAAAAAAAATCCCAAACCCAACTCCAAGCTATTTCTTAGAGTGATTCACCATGAATACAGTGAGCAAGAACAAATCTGCAGGTAAATGCCCTCATCTTTCAAGCCTGCCCAGAGAAACTTAGTGTTACAAAACTCAGGGCATGGCTGGATAATGGCTTACCCAACAGAAAAACATAAAATATTATATGCTTCTGTGAAGTTTTGGAAAGCTCCCTTGCCTCTGTGTTTTATGTTCTGTTCACTAAGGAGCCCGTGTAAGCAGACATCATGCCACACCCTGGAGTCTGGCTGTACCAATGTAGGGAGCAAATGGCTGTGGGAGGGCAGGCATTGTATTCAAAACCTTGTAACAACCAAAAACACCCCAACCCAAACCAACAAGAAACAACCACCCAAACTCCTGACTTCTAGCACAGTGCACCAAGGACATTTTTCAAGAGGGTTGTTTTCCAAGTAAGAGAACTGGAAAATATAGAAAACCCCCAAATCAATATACTCTGCTCAAGGCTGAACTGAAGTTTAATATTTGCCTTTAACCCTTGCACTACCTCCTCTCTAACTTCAATTGCATAGTGGCCTCTCCACGTGGTTTCTTATCTCCTAAATGTGAAGCATGCTTTCAATGGGGTCACTCTAACACTTAGGGTTCTTTAAGGATATAATATATGTGCTAAGTATTGTATATTTAGCAGGAAATTGAATCATGAAGTGGTCTTAAAATAAATTTAATGGCATAGAAATAGCTAAGAGTTCCAAGTAGGAGAGTATTCCTTAGGTCACAGTTCTTATTTTGATTGTGGTAGTATGGAAAAATCCATCATCATCAT
The DNA here is from genome assembly GCA_013397295.1 of Polioptila caerulea. Lineage (NCBI taxonomy): Eukaryota > Metazoa > Chordata > Aves > Passeriformes > Certhiidae > Polioptila > Polioptila caerulea. The sequence continues at coordinate 80,076 of VYXF01004098.1, forward strand.
CATCAGCAGCAGCAGCAGCATCATCATCTTCATGTGTTCACAAAAGCTGTAGTTTACTGGAGCAGTTGTAGCAGGCTGGTACATTCTGTGTCTGGTCAGACCTCTCACCTAGGATTATGTACCTTTTCTGTGATCTTTGTTGGTGTGCAAGAAACAATCTGAACAGAGTGAGGCACCCATATGAGCTTGTTCAAAAAAAGCAATGTGTCTTTCCTAGCATGTTCAGAAAAGGCCTGGAGCAGAAAAAGCAGAGCGCTAGCCTACCTTTCCAAGAGTTTTTAATGTCAAGTGAAGTCTGGAGCTAGAAAAACATTTTCATACCAGCCAGTCTGTTATATGCACACAGCTGGTATTTTACAGGGCATTAAATATTTTTGCCATATTTGAAGTAATTTTCTCTTGTTGGTGCCAGTTCAAATACATGCTGCATTTTCTGATCCTTGTTACTTACTCCTCACTAGCTCCCTGTTCATAGCTTTCTTTCTCCCAGCCTGCAGTTCTCAGAGGCATCTCATTCTTTACTTATTTTTCCTCTTGATATTTTACTAATTTGTTTTCCATAACATCTAATCCTTTTCAAATTCTTGGCTTCATCTATTCTTTTTAGTCTGTAGTCACTTTTCATCACTCTCATTCATTTATTGTTTTTTCTTATCAAATTTATTTTCTATTTTTGCTTAACATCTCTCATTTAGTATTTTTCTACTCTGTCTAAGCAAAATACAGCTAGGAGATAAAAGGGCACTTCTGTCTCATACATTCCTTTCCCAAGAGACCAGGATTATTCCCATCAGTGCAGGATCAGACTTATTCCTTTATGAGGTCAGTTATATACCAAGTTTTCAAGCCCAGTTTTTAATTCCTGAAACAGAAGGAACACATCTCAAGTATGATTTCTTTGTAATGATCTAAGAATTGGTATGAGATGGTAATCACATCTAATTAGTTGGTTAGTGATTGATTAATGAGAGTGAAGGAACACTAATGCAAGCTAAGGGGTAATCCAGAGGAGTAACAGCCAAGAAAGCTCTTGCCAAGTAGCTGCTATTTCCCTGGTGTCCACATGGACACTTGCCTTCTAATTTCATTAAGTTTTGGACGGAAGCTATTTTACTACTGTGAAGATTTTGGAAGTGTGGTGCAAGCTGATTTTTGTTTTAAGCAAGTGAAATAGACAGCTTAGTGTTCCTAATCTTGGCCTCAGAAGGGCCAAAACATTTAAATTTTAAATTCTGCAAACTTCATCTCTACATGTCTACTGGAATGAGTGTACCTGAACACACAGAGTAACTTCCCTTGTTTGTGCAAATCTAAGCACACAAGCTTGGAACATTCAGCCAAGATCCCCTCAATACAGACATGAAACCCTTGAGCTTTTCATACTTTCTCATAGTCCAGTTCTTCTGTCCTATGGGCAAAAATGAAACCATCAGGACTCCCTCTTCAAAACTATGCAGAAGGCAGGTGCAGCAGCACACGCAGAATCTCCTGGCTCAGGCACTTTAAACCTCAGGCCTCTTATTGCAGGGTGTAGGTGAGTGCAGCACAGCCACCACCCCTTGACTGTGCTGACATGTGAGACTGAAATGGTGGAAATCAGAGAACTACTCCCATCCTCTGACAGAGTGGATAGGAGAGGGAACTGTTTGCAGTACACAGAAACAGCGAGCCTGGCAGTACTGCCACTGTTGGTTTTCCTCAGTGCTGGACTAACTGAACACAGGGCTTCCAGCTGCATGACAGAGTTAGCATGAAATGAGAAGTGCATGGAGACCTTACACAATCTTCTTGCCAAGGCTTGCCTGATAACCACTAACCCACACAGACACAGCAATGCCTTGTGACACAGGGGGAAATATATGCGTGAAAATTCCCTGTCCCTCCCTTAAAAAAAGATTGTTTCCAAAAGCAATGTGGAATATTTGACAAAGACATTCCTTCCTTCCTGCCTTCCTTCCTGCCTGCCTGCCTTCCTTCCTGCCTTCCTTCCTGAAAGGCAGTAATTAACATTTGATTTGAGGAAAAACTTGGGAAGAGCATAATGTTTCTCTTTCTTACAGAGTAAAAATCTTGCAATTGGCTTTTTGCATTTCATCAGAGCAAATGCAAAATATAACAGCTGAGATTTTGTTAAGAACAGAACAAAGCTGNACCTACCTCCCTCCTTCCCTGTATGTTTGGAAGAATCTTGTTACAAATGAATTGGAAGTTGCAATTACAGCTGTCTGAAATGGGTTTTTGTTGTTGTTATTTTTCCCCTTTCTGGTAAATGTTTTCCTTAATTTCTAACCTGAAAACATGTACTGATAGATGTATATAGCCATGGGTTCAGGGAGCAGTGATAACTCCTTCTGTGTTTGTGTCAGTGACCCAGAGCCTGACACGGCCCCAGACAGCCCAGTTTGCATGTGCAAGCAAAGAAGAGAAAACTCCTGTAGACTTCTCTAAGATAAACTCCCATTCCTAGCAGAATGAATATTGTGCTGATAATGAAAACCTCACTAATTAAGGAGTTCTTAAGATATTAGTTCAGAAATAGTTTCACTGTCAGATGTGTCGCATCAGGTTCTTTGTATAGTAGACACATTTCTGAAAATACAGAATCTGGGGCAAGGAAGCATTCAGACTGGATGAGACATGAAAGTCGAGCTTCAATAGTAAACAATACAATATGGGAATAACATCTAGTCCAAGAAAAAGTTGTGATACAGTTTTCAGAAAGCCCTTGTAATTGCAACTTTGCTGAATAGTGCTTTATTTTCTGTGTATTTGAGCAATACAAGAGTTTATCAATCACTCTATATTTAGGTTGATGTTATTTGGGGTTGATGTTATATGTTTTTAGCTGAGAGCACCTATACCAGTGAAGGACATGTCATATGCATATTTAATGTCTGATGTTGTCTTAGAAAAATGGAAAAATATTTTTGAAAGTAATTAACATTTGATTTGAGGAAAAACTTGGGAAGAGCATAATGTTTCTCTTTCTTACAGAGTAAAAATCTTGCAATTGGCTTTTTGCAATTCATCAGAGCAAATGCAAAATATAACAGCTGAGATTTTGTTAAGAACAGAACAAAGCTGCCAAAATCTGGTTCTGTTAGATCTCAAATCAGCTAGATAATTTGTGTTCTAACTCCCCTCATTGTGTGAATGTAATTTAGAACTGTAAACAAAAAAACTCTGAGGGTTCAGCTTCTGAAATTTATCCAGTTGCTCAATCTAGTAATGATGATGACCAAAGATACTCATATCTCCCTTTTGTGTGTCAGCAGATTATTCAGTTGTCAAAAATCATCCAGCTGTACTTCTTGTCATTTTGATTTTCTGAAAACATGAAATAACATTGAAAGAATTCCCAATGACAGTTATTCCCTCCCTCTTCAACATGGCCTACGAAGCTGATTTACATCATCAATGTTACAAGAAGGGGGAAGGAAATTATTTGTCTTAAAAATATGTAAGGGAGAAAGTACTTGTAAAAGGAAAAGTTTGCCTATGCTTAGAAAGAACGAAAAACCTAATGTCCATCTCTCTTTGGGCAGTCATTACTGTCTCAGTAATGCAGTCTCAGTAGTACATGAAACGTTTTCAGAACTGAAAGGATTGGAGTTTTATTGGCACAGCTGCCCATCCACACACAAGGACTCCCTTGTAAATGTCAGTGTCTTTTCTGGGAAATATGGGACATCTGCAGATGTTTTAAAGAGTGTCGACAGAAGGAGGTTGTTGCTTAAACCTCATTTATAATAATGAAGTGGCAGGTTCTGTAATAAGTTCAGCAGTAGAAAAAATTTCTAATTTGTGCTGATCCTCTTCTCTTCTTGAATTCAAAGAGGGATAAACTTATGACTTTAGGATGAGTCCTGAAATAGGGTTTGTGGGGAGAAAAAAAAATTTGCTCTGGTTTGTATCAGACTCTGTGGCAAGACTAGGTAGATGAGTAAGACTTTAATGGACATAAAGGATCAAAATTTGTAGGTAATTAAAAGAATCCTGTTGTGTTATGTTCTGACTTTAGGCACATAGAGGCTTTCTGATCAAATATCTCCCAGAGTACATGTTTTCTAAAATATAACTTAAGACTGTATTTGTGTTAACAGAATTTCTGCCCTTCAGAGATGCTGAAAGCCCATTGGACTTGAAGAATATCCTGCATTTCCACTATCTTCAGCAAGAGAAGAAAATATTCAGCACCAGGTAGGAAGTAAAAGAGACCTGATTTACTGGTCTTAAAAAATGAGGAATCTTGAGATATATGAAAGACCCTTGCATTCTGAAGTCTTGAAAGTCCTTGGGAATTCAAAATGAGGTTTCATTGCTCCTTAGGTCAAAACTCTTGGAAATATGCCTGTCATCAAGCCCTGAATTAAATATATCTTACGATAATCTGATTGTATCCATATTACATTACTATCTTGGCCTTACATGTGTCTATGATGGTGCCAAGTATTCCTTTTATTTCTCTCACTGATTAAGTACAGATGTAATAGCCTATGTTAGCAGAAGGGTGATGATTGGGGTATGGAGGCCTAAAATTACTGAATCTTGCCCTTTCTACTCTTTTCCCCCTGTATATGTAATGCAATTAGTATCACTGCTGACATTTATACTTATGGTGCACTGCTCCAGATACTGGAAAATCTCCAGAAGGGAAACTTGCTGCATATCTGATCCTATTCCTAGTAAAGGATGTGGAATCACACCAACATAAATACTGATACAAGTTCTCTCAAATAAGGGCATCTGACAGACAGCAAGTATTTTTATTTTTTTTTGTGGATGGAAATAAAACTCAAGAGAGTGTTAGGATTTCTGAACCTAGACTTTGCTGTGTGTCTTCAAGAATCATCTGTCACAAACTATGAATTATGCACCAGGTATAAAGAGGTGCACCAACCTTTAAGAACAGACTAGCACAAAACATATTTGGAGTGCCGTCAATTAGTCAGCTAATGAAAAAACAGCTTACTAAGTTGCTACCAAAACCCCTTTGGTTGTAGCCTAGCTAAGATGCTTTTAATCCACCAGTAGTTCTATACTTTATCTTTACTGTGGAAGATCCCAAAGCAGAGACAGATTTTCAGAAAAGCAGACACATATAGTTGATAACACAGTGTGATAAGGAGTTAGCTGGACATGAAGCCCAGTAACCTTATGCTAGTGCAAGAAATAAATACATAACCTAACTACCTAAAAACTGTAAAGTTGTTTTGTTTAAATTGTTATTCTGCTTGTATCAGAAAATGTGGTCATTCTTTAGAAGAGAATGGGGACTGGACACGATGTTCAGATGGTCTTGAGTGACCCTTTACATTTTGCAAGCCAGGATGGAAGTCCATGTATCATGTCAGCTCTTTCAATGAGGCAAGAGGAGAGAAGAGAGCAGAGCTAAATGATGGTGTATCAAAAGCTGAAGTCAGATACAGCAGGAAAGAGCAAGCAGCTGTCTGGCATGGAGGGAAGTCAGTGGTGGTTTCCTTTCTCTTTTTTTTTGCCAGCTAGCAGGAATACCTAATGTTGAAGTCTGTGAATGAAAGGGCTCTTCTCTGTGACCATTCCAATGTTCCTAAATGTGCAAGTAAATGGTAATTAAGGATAAATGTTTAAGATCTGAAAGTGAATCAGTGATTCTTTAGTTAGTAGTGATTCTTTGGTCAGTAGCCTCTTCACAGTAAAGACAGCAGAGGAAGTGTTGCCGTTTGTCCTGCAGTCTGACCTCTCTTTGTACTCCTTCTGAACAGTCTGTGAAAACAAAAGGCCCAGCCTCTAAATAGAAAAGCTGCTTTTGCATATCATCACTACTTGATAAGTTTAAACATAGCCTGTTCTCACTTAATGCCTGCCACAAAAGGCTTCTGTTTTCCATGTGATAGAGTTTATAGCACATGTACTGAAAAACTTGGCACCTGATTTTTGAAATGCAGGTAGCAAGAAACAAGTTTGCTCATTTTTGATGATATGTCTCTAAAACACTTCATACAGAGTCTCCAGTGAGATGATTTGCAGAAGCATAACAGAAACCTTTTTTCAAGGTCCTCAGAGAATTAAAAATGGCTGTGTAGCTTTGAATTGCACAGCTTCCTATGGACTGACACTTCTTCCTGAGAGATTACTGTCTCTGGGGTCTTTTCTCCACGTTGTCCTGGCAAAGTTCCATGTAATATGTGGTTACTGAAAGCTGTCCTCAGATGGTCTTCAGGATTTCCCAGGCAGGCATTCCTGAACCTGAACTGGGATTACAGAATAGCTAATTTGAGAGTCCAGCTACTGTTTAAAATAAGTTCTTTTCTATCTTCAATGCTTCCAATTTTAACTTTTACACTCAAGTAGCATAAATTATGTACCAAAGCCTACCACCTGAGCCTGTTGTCATGCACTATCCTGGCTCTTAAGAATTGAAGTAAAAAGATAGCAAACAGCTGTCAGAGAACAGCAGGAAACTTTCTCAAAGCTTTACAGCATGCAGGTGTGGAAGCAAAAGCAGTAGGCTGGGGGGCTGAATAAGGTGGATCAAGTCACCTCTTTGTTTAAAAGAGAAGGTGGATCAATGCAGCTCTGGGCTGGAGACTGTGCTAGGAAGTGACTGACCTCTAGACTGCCTGAATGAGGGGTGGGAAGCCTGCTTTTATCCATGTTTACCCCTAGCTAGACCGCAGGACAAAATGCAGGACAGTGTCTTTCACACTCTCTCCCCTTGCCCGTGTTCCTCAAAGTCCAGATGTGGCCTGACTTTTGGTCTGTGTGTGATGCATCTAGAAGAGAACCAAAAGGAGTTGGAGCTCTGGTGTTCTGCTGTCCAGGTTGTGCCATGGGCCACTGAGGATGTAATCAAGGGTGGGGAAGGAGAGTGATTTCATCAGCCTCTGATCTCCTCTTAGAAAAGTGGGGCGCACAAGAGCCGAAAACATGGCAACACTGTCTTTTGGAATAGACTGAACATGTGAAAAATCACTGTCCTAATGAGAAACACTGTACTAAATATTGGCAAGACATGAATCCAGCCTCTGCAGAAATGTCTTTTGTTTGTTTTTGCAGCTCAAATAACATTTTTCTTTAGCATATCTTTTTAAAGTTTGTTGTCCTTCACCCCTCTCTAGATTGCCAGCCATATTGTGAAAGAAATGGCTCTTAGAACTGTTTTCTGTAGAACTGTAGTAGACATGAATACCAAACAACTTCACAAAACCACTAAATATTTGGCAAAGTTCTAGTCTACTGCAATTTAAAAAAAAATGTTCAAGAAAATGTTTATGTTGAAGGGGGAAAAAATACCCAGGATAAAGCTGTAAATTAATGGATAATTCCAGCTTTCCTATATAACCCTGTTCCGTAAGTCATCCTTCATAAAGAGTGAATACTCTTCTAATTAAATGTTTCTGAACCTTAAAAAGAATCTGAATTATGAGTGGATGCTGCTCTGGCTTTTTTGGCATATTACATACAGGACGTCTGGCCAATTCTCCAGTCTTCTCTCAGATATGTTACTGATCCAAAATATTTTCACCAGACACCCTGAAATGGAATCACAAGTTTGCCAATTTCCATTTTGTGTATCTTCCTTAGAAAACTGAAAATTACAGCTCATGAGCATTGGTGGTTTGATTGCTCAATGTCCAAACTTAACTCACTGGAACAAAATAACAACAAAGGTGCAGAAGATGGTGCCTAGTCTTTGTGAGACAAAATTGTTTGAAAAAAAAGCTACCTAATTTCTAGTTCAGGAGTTAAATCAGAGAAAATTTGTGTTCTTAAAACACTAATGAAGTACAGATCAACAATTATGCTATATCTTCTTCAGCAAAGTTACTGCATTATTACACTGTCATTTCCCTGAACCTGCCCAGGCTGCCAAAGCAAAAGAGCAATTTTCAGTATCTTTACACTGTGTAATTTTCAATTTTCTCAATTCTCTGAGCTTCAAGTCAGCACTTTTTTTGAGAAACATATAAGTCAGAGGAACATTCTCGACAGAGGTCTCATATTCTGATTTCCTTGGACTTTACAGCAAGACTTCAAATGCTGTTGAAACTGCCAAAGAAGAAAAATGTGTGTTATAGTATTACAGATGATAACATAGTCCAGCCAGAGTTTTTCCTTCTACCCAGTGCTGTGAGAGCTTAAGCAATGTTATTTCACTAGGCAAGGAGGTCTAGGCAGAGCGTCATTAAAATACAGCTGAACAACCTGCTGCATGAACTGAGCTCCACGAGAAAGTATTTGGGAATTTGGCCGTGCTAATGGTCCTGCAAGTTGGTTCATTGTGCACTAAAGCTGTAGCCTGTGGCTTGAACAACTCTTGTCATCTAGAGAGGGACTGTTTTTCCTAGTTGCCCCATAAGGGGTCTGGTCCTCATATTGAAAAGTTCTACCCTGGTTCAAGTTTACTTAATTCTTAATTAACTTAATTAAGACTTAAATTCCTTATTATTGTCCTGAAAAACACACTCCCTCCTCATTTTATTCAAGACAAATGCTGACCCACCACGCCAGCCCGTGCTTGTTCCAAGATGATGCTGTGTGTCGGAGCCACCTCTTCACCTTCCAGAAAATCTGGGTGGAAGAAATGTGGAAAATGTAAGAGAGCTGTGGCTTTCAAAAAGCTGGCAAAGATTATAGATAGGCCAGGTGCAGTACTCCAGATATGATCACCCAGACATACAACATATTTCGATCAGAAGCCCAAGGAGAGAACAATTTTAGGAACAAGTTCAGATTTGCCAAACTGGAGAGTGAAGTGATAGACGTTTAGAAGGATTCCATCATGTATCCATAGCTTGTAAGTTCCCTAATTCAGACTTTGCCTGAGATTTTTTGTCCAAACTCATGTTTTGACCTTGAAGGTGTTGCAAATCCCATGTAAGTATAGTCAGTGAAAATTTCAGGATCTGGATCTTCTAGGAAAATCTCAGCTAGGCAGACCAGCTACAGTTTGCAGGAAGTGATACAAGAAGAAATACACATAGAGCCAAAAGGTGTATCAGATCAGGAGGGCACTGCCTGGGTTGGTGTAGGGTAACAACCTGGCTTCCTCTGACATTCCTGAACTCTTGCACCAACCCAGCTCTTCTCAAAGCCTGAAAACCTTTCCTCAAGCCTTGCTCAGCATAATGTAGCCACCCCACCAGGAAGCTCCAGCAGGAATTGATAGGGAGTGTGTGAGTGACTTCCAGTCAAGGATATCCAAATATGCTCTAAATATTAAGCTTTACATAGTGAATATTATTCTTCTTGAAGGAGAATAATATGATGTCTAGTGAGGGAGGGACTTCAAGCCCATGGGCAATCATCCAGAACTGTAAAAGAAGACTATCTTTTATAGGAGTGTATATCAGTTTAGAAATGTCATAAGAGGGTTAAAGTAACTGCTTACAGACAGTTCATAAAAACAAAGGAACCCTGAGGAATTCCAGGAGTAGCTTTAGTGGTGGGAAACTAGTATTTTTATTTGTAATTGGATACTATCTATCATTAGTACAGCAGCCTCTTCATTTTGTGCAGTATAAAATGGGAGGGAACAGTGTCACTTTTGGCTGTGTCATCCCAGCAAGTGCTCTGTGTTCAATAAAGGGCTTCAGTCATAAATGACTCAAAAAGTTTCACTGAGGTAAAATAAGATATTAATTTTGAATGTTAAAAGTTATTCTTGCCAAGACATGATCTGGAGAGCACTAACATGCTCTGCGTTCAGGGCAAAAGCAAGATTAATATCTTGTGTCCAACTGTCTCCCTTTTTTCTGCCATCATGAATTTCTGCAAGGTGAGTGAACACCAAGTAATGAAAGTGAAATATGGGCAGCTTCTTTATCTACTTCCAAGTGGCCTGATTCCTGCTCACTCACACTGATTTTTGGCTCTGCTACTTTGGGGTGGCAACCTGTATTACCTGTCCCTCTTTGCCCAGTTATCAGTGCCTACATGGCAGTGGAGGGTCTTGCCACTCTCCTATCCTGGCCAGCCTCCCAATCTGAGCTTCCTTCTTCCCACTTGCACCAGGCAAGGATCAAGCTGCCCAATAAAAACCCCAAGATGATTATGGAGGTTCATTACAGAGTTCCCAGCTGGAGGCTTGCCGCTGCTAAGGATTGCTGTGTTTCAGGAGGCTCACATTGCCTTTACAAAGGTGTTTTGTAACTAAAAGTATCAGGGATGTTTTAATACAAACCTGATTATTCCTCCCCCAGATCACAGAAGAGGCAGATTGTCCTTTCATCCTCGGGGATTGTTTGTGCTGCCATGGAGCTGCTCAGAGCCTGTGCTGGGGCTCAGTGTCTGCAGGGTGCTGGGACCAGTGAGGGCAGAGAGCCCCACCACTGCCTCCACCCCACCACTGGCTTTCTCCTGCTGCTCCTGTGCTGCCAGTGTTGTCTGCATTGGCTATCCTAGTGTTGTGCTGTTTGTGTGCTGTCAAAGGGGAAATTGCACATTATGGGAAGGCCAGATGAGATTCAGTGACCCTAAACCACCACAGAGAGGTTTTCAAAGCCACAGCTTTCAAATGCACAGCCTGAAGTTAAATATTTAAATCTGTGTTTAGGCATAAAAATAAACAGGGGTCTGAAATTAAAGAGCTGTGGAACAATTCGGGTTTTCCACACAATTCCCCAGAGCCTGCAATTTGTTTGTTTCTGGCAGCCTCTTTAGATCTTTAGGAATAGAGTTACAGTCCGAGCAATCTGGGGAAGACTGAGAGCATCCCTCAAAACTTTGCTGAGTAAGGAACTGAGGACTGAAATCCAGAAAAAAAATGAGGCCTCGAGTCTGAAGCACAGCAGGAATCTGTGTGCATATACTCAGAAGCAAGACAAAAACAAGTAAGCAAAAGAATTGAAACAAAAAGTAGGTCTGTGGGAATTATTAAAAGTAAAGGATTTTAGAGAAACTGTAAAAGGCCTCAGAAACAGAAAAGACTATTTAGAGTTGAACTAAAGCTGCAACTGATGCCTTAGGTTTTAGCTTTTATATTTTTTCGATTCTGTGCTGTTTTAGTGGGTAGTTTTAGGTTTCACAATAAGTGTTACTAAGCTCTCTTCACAGAGTAAATAGACAAAGCAATTCCTTCTCTAGCTCGATACCAAGGACAACTTTCAGGCCCAAGAATGAAAACAGCGGTGAAGTGAGAAGTAAAACAGGAGGATGGAGCCTCATAACCTGAGGCTATGGTTGGACAATTGACTCCAATATGCTAATGGAGCNACAGAGAGCAAGACCAGGAAAACAATAGCTAGTGTTTGGAGCTTGGCTAGCTCAAAACTTGGGACTGCAGAAAAATATATCTAGCAAGATATTAGAATTATGTAAGCTTAATAATGAAATACTGTGTACTGTACTCAGAGGCTTACAAGCAGTTATTGATCTAAGCGAGCATATCTGTGCTTTTAATGGTTGGTTAAAAGCACTGTCTGTAAGCTTTTGCTTTATGAAATTAGCTTAAAAGTTTTTAAAATGCAATGTAACAAGGAAGTCTTGAGTTGTAGTAGGAGATGTGAGCTTCCTTTGGACTTAATAAAAATAGCTTGAGACACATCCTCCCCTCGGCCCTGTCTTGTTTGTGTGCTGTACATAGGAAAAATTATAATAGCTGTTGCATAGGTCCTCTCTTTTCATCAGCTTCCAGGCTTTACCAGTCTTGTATGGCTTTCCTAAGTGCTACAATTTCCACATCACAGCTAGATCCTTGGAGCTGAGATTATTACCTTGGGAGAAGACAGAAGTGGGCTCAAACCCCCTGGACTTGTGAGGCTTCTCCTTTCAGAGCCTGTGCTCCACTCCTTGTGCTGTGATAGGAAATAAAGCGCTGTTCTCACCCTTGTCCATCTTTTATTTTCTCTAAAGAAAGCAACAGCAGTAATGCCAGCTGCCAAAAGGGACCAATTGTAGTGAAAATTGTCAGATTTCTGCTGTTCTCAAGTAACTGTGGAAGTGGCAGGACTGTAGCAGCTCTGCTCATTTGATCATTTCGGGTCATCTGTTTTAGGGAGCTCCTGCTCAGCACACCTTTTTTCCTTACTTGTTTTCCCATGTGCTTCACTTCTCCCCATTCCCTGAATAAAGAACTCATTTGGGGCTGTGAGTTCCTGTCCTGAAAACTCATGGCAGTGACTCCATTCCCCTGGGAGAAGAGATCCTGTGACCAAGAGTCCTAACACCTGTTGTCACCATCTGAAAGGCAGATGCATAATCTGAAATGTCTCCCAGCACTCTCTCTGAGGTCGTTTGAGAAAGGCCAAGACCTTTTCTAAGGACAGTCCTGGCCAGTTATCTCGGATATCTTTCTGAGAAAAGGATAAATTGGGCGCAGTTGATCACTCCCACCCCTGACAGTAGAGGAAGTCAAGAAGAACAAATAGCATTAGATACCTAACAGCAGCCTGAACATGACTGTCAGCTGTCACTGTCACATTTAATAAGTGATGTGTGGCTGAAGCCAGGAGAAACATTTCCAGTTAACAGTGTTTCTCCCTGTACAGTGTTGTACAAGGCATTAGTGAAAAATTCAAGTCTTCTCTGCTCCAGAAAGATGAATTCACACTGGAAGACATACAGAGGGTCAGTAATTAAAATGGGAAGCGAGGAACATATTTTAGGAGGGAAGTTTATAAAAGCTGTGTTAGTTTGGCCTTGTGAGATTAAATTTGAGAGCAGAATATTATTATTTTCATATACAGAACATTATGGAAGAGGAAGAGTTGCTTAAATGAAATTAGAACATTGGTAGAAGCACATATTGATAGGGAGATATCACAAATGCACAAATAAATGTAAAGTGTTTCTAAAGTTTCTTCGTCCCTTTGTCTCTTCATGGTATTTTTGCTGCAGCAAGTGGGGTCCCTTCCGGGGATGCATCACCTGTCTGAGCTCCTCTCCCTCCTTCCACTTCTCCTCAACATGGAAATAATTCAAAAAGTTATATAATGTGAGAAGCCTGTGAAAAACCTTTTCCAAATATATTGACTGACTACAAGTTGTCTTTTTATTAGCATCACTGAGATGGACCTTTACTCCACAGCAGATTCACCTTGCATGACTGTGTATAGATAAAGGGTGTTATTCATATGCAATAATAAATACGTGTCAGCCATGGAAATATTTGGAAAACCTAGTTATTTTGACTAATAGGGGACAAATAATGAAAATACATTAATATAGGATTTACATCCTTCCATGTCTAAAAAAAATCAGTTACAATTTAATAATCCTTTTGTAAAAATGCAGTGTATAGAGGGGATGTGAGAGAGTCTTATATATAGGTTATACCTGCATAATGCCCTACCATTATATTGTATCCTGGATACATTATATGATTAACACAATTCCCCATATACCATAATATGCCAGGCATAAAAGGTGTCCACTTCATGTTCTTACCAGAGCATTTTAGTGTTGAACTTCCTAAAGCTGCCCTTCTCCAGAGAAGGTGAAATCACATTATTTCTACCTCATTCTCCTAGGTGTCCTGAAGAAGTTTACCATGGGTAGGGCCCTGGAATTCTCTTCTGATCACCTTTCTTCTTCTGGTCTCTCTGACTGAAAGCTTTCTAGGTCTCTCCAGCCCCCTGGTATCATCTTTTCCTCTTATTGGTCAGCAAGTTAAAACTGCTGCAGTTCCAGGTTACTTTGGGTCTCTGTGCCTGGTCTGGCTTGGAGCCCTGATAAAACCCCTGAATGGACTTAGCAAATCATTTTCCTTTAAATTCCTATTTAAAAAAGGAGTCAATGGGACCTCAGTGTTTGAACTTCCCACTGTTGGTCTTCTAGCTCTTATGGGGTGCCACCCCATAAACTTTAGATCTCTCTCAGGCAGACTCAGGGAAGCTGCTGGTACAGTGAGCATGGATATAAAGATACTGCAGCCTTGGCCCCTGCCATTTATCCTGGCCTCCTGGATGCTGTTCCCAGTCAGGAAAGAAATCACTAATCCTTGCTGGGCTTAGCACTGAAGTGGCTCTAGTTTCTGGACACTGTAACTGTTAACTTGATGTGCTTCCATTCACTGCTCCCAACTCTGCATCATTGGTTTCCAGGGATATTGGGCGTTGCACTAAGTCTAGGACGGTGGTTTTAACTATTCCCCAAGACTGCAATAAAAATGAAACAATCCAGCCAATACTTTGATGTCTTTTTCTTACTAAATCCATGAAAACATGGCTCTTACCAGCACTGGAAGTTTTCCCAACAGCTTTCCTGACAAAAAGCAATATTTAGTTGACTAACAATGTCTGCCTTTTAAAAAAGCTTTTCATAAAAATGTTAGAAAGTAAATGTATTTTCCCATCAGTGCAGTTAATTTCTAGGTGCCTAGGTATGACCTTTGCCTCCATGAAGCAGGTTCATGAATGGACACCTAAAGAAATGTGGAATTTAATGCATTTATTGATCAAAAATATATAAAAAGAAAGAGCACCATTTCTAATGGGCAAAAAAAGGCTTGAGAGGCAGACAAAGCAAATAATTCCACTCATTCCTTCAACTCAAGTGATAGATCAGTGTGCAGATGTAGTGTTGAACTGAAAATTCTCCATAAATGTTTCAGGTTAATGGCTTTGCACCATTCTCTCTGGTACAGTGCTCATTGCCTTTACATGTCATATTGATACCATGAATTATTGAGATTTCTATTCTCCGTAAGATGCTGCACCGCAGCCCACAGTTTTTGGCCATGTGATTAATTTTAGCCTTGAAAGAGAAAGGAGAACTCTGGGAGGCTGTACCCCAACATACACACCCACAAAGACAAATCTGGATAATAATAATAATAATCATGTAAGACATTGCTGTAATTTTTACATTGTAACTGATAAGAGTACTTCAGATGAATATCCATGAAGAGGATATAAATTAAATCACTTTTTAAAATTACTTGTGCTGTGGAAAGAGCAGTATTTAGGAGCCCTTTTTTGTTTGGATCTCCCAAAACCCATGAAACCTGCCTGGCCACAATAAAAATAGGTAAGTCAGAAAAGGAAACGAGGAAGGTTATTTTACAGAGAGATGTAAGTCTTAGACCTTCAAAGATTTTCATCTGGAGAAGGTCTTGACAAAGTCATCCTGGAAGGGCATGCCAAAACTATAAAATCCTGATCTCACAGTCCCCATGCCAACACTGTCCATCCCATATTTTACATTTTCTTATGCATTTAGAGTGCATGGCTTCTTATTATGTTGCTGGTAACCAGGTCCTTGAAAACCCAGTAGAGAGAAAGTAGTCATGCAAACACTGCTCTAAACATATTAAGAAATTATCTGTAGTAAAAGAGCTTGGTAGAAGACCTGAAAGTGATATGAAGTTCATGTCTTGAAATAATTCTGAAAGAAAGAAGCCTCCCTTGGCAGTTATTTTCTTCTCATCACTTTCAAGTACAGCAGTTCTTAATTGGTTCCTGAAAACTCTCCACAAAAGGGTTTTTGTCTCCCAGTTTAATTGTCACTCTAATTGTTACTTCTGCATGAACTCAAGAATGAGGGACTTCTGAATATGAGGATAT
Organism: Polioptila caerulea; assembly: GCA_013397295.1. Lineage (NCBI taxonomy): Eukaryota > Metazoa > Chordata > Aves > Passeriformes > Certhiidae > Polioptila > Polioptila caerulea. Next base: position 95,561 of record VYXF01004098.1, read on the forward strand.
GTACTTAGATGATGTTAAAATTTTAGCAAACACCATCAGAACCACTGTTTCTATTGCTGCCTTGAAGAAGGTGTGTTAAAATCCATTGATCAAAAAAGCCACGTCTCCCATAAGATAGGCCAGCTGTCATGGAATCACTGTCCTTGAAATTTAGCTTTGCTGGGGGGGGGGTTTCAGGCAGCTCCTGTTATCTGCACAGGTTCTCTTTTTCCCAGAGTTGTTTTAGTAGAGCCAGTATTTTTCAGTATTTTTTCAGTATTTTTTTAGCTGTCAGATCTCTACCAACTCACATTTTAATAGATTTATATCAGCTAAGCAAGGAGGTTATGGGCAAAAAATAGTTTGGTGCTGTTCCACACAAATTCTGGAATATGGCTAAAATTCTGTATTTTCTCACACTAGCCTTAGCTGTTTGTACCAGTCATTAATGGTTCTCTGCAAAATCTTTCTGATTGTTTTCTATTTGTCATCTAGATTTATATTAAGGTATTAGCAATACCTAGCTTGTATATAATGCTTTAATCACAGACCTTGTGCTCCTTGGCTGAGAGACCAACGTCACCTGCTCAGAGAAATGTAGAGGTTCTGGGACTGAGGCAGCTGCACAACACATGATGAAGACAGAAATTCAGTGTTTTATTTAAAGTTTGAACCATCCTTTTTGTATTTTGGAAGCAGATAGAGTTTCTATGTGGAAAATATAAGAGATGACATGATTAAAGGTTGCAGTATGTCTGCATATAGAATGTCTGCATGCAGGAAGGCCACATTCATGTTTATCAAGCAGGAATTGATTCTGATATTCCTCTCACATTTTAGTGCTTGATATTGGTGTCTTAATAGTGTTGGCTTTGCATATTTTCTTTAATCAGAAGTTCTACGTACATTCTGTGCCATGTTTTCCTAGTTTGAATGCACTAAAGTGAATTACCACAGCATAAAACTGGAAAAAAAACCAAATCTTTGTTTTGATATGAGTGAGTGATAAATCAGCAGTTTAAATTCAAAGTAAGTTTCAAAATACCGTTGGGTTGTAAGTGCAAAGTACCACTGAGATCTAGAGACTTCTGATAGCTAGAGACATAACATATTCGTAGCATGTAGAATTTCTTCATAGAAACTGTAGTTCAGAAAAATTGTACAATGTGTTCTTAGCTCCCACAGAAGACAAAGCACATCCTTTTCTGAGCAAGGGCCAGAAAAACAATCCCTCTTGCCCCTCCATTCACAATCACATAATGCCTCTCTACCTCTCTACCAACTCAAAACATTGTATACAGAGAAAACTATGCTTTTTTCATTGCAGGCAGTTATGCATAAATGGTTGTGTCCATTCTAAAATAGATTAATCATTCTGTCTACATTGTTCCTTATTTCATCTGCTTCTCCTGTCTATTCTCTTTCTCTCTTCCAGCTCACTCTTTTTTACCAGAGTTTTTCTGTTCTTCTGAGATTGCAAGTTGGCCCTACATGTGTTTGCAAATTATTTTTATGTGCTTTGATTAGGTTTTGTTCAGAGGTTTGATTTTTTTTTTCTTTTTATAATCTCTTTCTTTAAAAATGGATGCAATATCCAGGTGATTGGTTTCTCTTTTATGGGAAGTCGTAAGGTTTTCCCCTATGAGTGGTCAAATGGGGAAGGTAGTGTTAACAGAAACCTGACTGATGGAGCCTTTCTGACCTGAATAATGTGCTCAGCTTCCAGCTTTGGGGAAGACTTATTTGACAGCCAGCCACATTTAGGGAGCAGAATGTGGGTTGTTTGTGAGGCAGGACTTGGAGGCCTCTCACCTTCTGCTCTAGTGCTCCATCCAGAGTGAACTTTGTACCACATCAAGGGCTTTATATCCACTCTGGAGAGTGTGGCCAGGTGTGGCAGGGGTTTTTGTTTTACTTAGGTACAGATACTCTATTCATGTAGCTCCAAATGCAAACACTCATCAAAGCAGATTAAATAGAATAATATTCGTATGGAAACAAAGCTTCTAAGTGGCTGCTTTTGTGACATTTCTAATTCAAAAATGGCTTAACCTGTCCCATAAGCAACTGGTTTGCTTCTTTTCTTCACCTGCTATGAAGGCATCTTTAATAGAAATAAAAATGCAGGGAACCAAATTTGTCATTATTCATTTGGAAGAATGTTATTTTGTTAGCTTTAGTCAGGTCTGGACAGAAGACACTAGACAGTATGATATTTCATTCAGACTCAGTTGTCTATTATATCTTATCTATGGTACAGTCTCACACAATGTGAGCTCTGTTTTACAAAACAAGAAAATAGCTACTTTTACTTCGTTTCAAAGACTTTTAAGCAATAAGTAAAACTAATTAAAACTTGACACCTAAGTTATTTTTATTTTTAACTCAATTAAAGAGCACTCAATGTGGCTTTCATTAACCAACCAAAAAGGTTAACTTAAACCTGAAAAGAAAGTAGAAAAAGAAAGTGAAGAAGTCAAGCAGCACTCAAATTTCTCTGTATTGTCTCTTATATGTATTTTACTATTCTATATTTTAAAACCCCAAACCTTAAATATTTCACCCTGTGACATCACACACTTCTATGCAACTACAAACACACACACTCAGTGCTATCACTTAGTCTTGGAAGCCATTCCCATAGCCCCAAGTCCAAAGCAATACCCCTTTGAGAATCACTATCCTTCAAAGCAGAAAGCCTGATGCTTTCAGCATTTAGAGTTCCAACAGAAGAACATGATTTAAAGCTTTGGAAGGGTCATGCATTTCTGCCCTGCTTGACTGCACTTGCCAAAAGATTCCTAGTTTGCAGCAGGTGACATTTGAGAACTGTTGTAGGTTTGTAGAATAACTTGATGTGTTCCAGGGCTGAACACATTTGTAGCAGCCACATGGAAAGCCATAAGTCTTACTGGTGCATTTGAAAAGCAGGAAGTTTTCCAGTGCAACTGGAGGATCTAATTCTATTTTTCATACTGCCGCCAAAAAATGAGAGTGATTCCACTTGAACTCAACAATATTGTTGCACTGGAGTAATATAAAAATCAGAAATCAGTTTTGAGACATAACACTTTTCAGTTTTAACAATAAAACCAAGAAAAACACCCCCTTGAATTTGGCAACCTTTTCGTTTCTTGTCTGATCCCACTGACTCTTCCTTGAGGCACTTGTCTGTCCATTCATCCAGTCTCTCACAGGTGTACAGCACTGGTTTCAGTCTGTCATTAGATTCATTAATTTCAACTACTCCTTTTTATTTATACTGTCCAGCTCATACCACTACTGAATTTGCTTTGGTGGGTTTCCTCTTCCATGCTGTTGGTTAGTGGCAGTCATTATTCACAGGGAGAGAAAGAGACTCCTTGCTACAAGTTCCTGTGCATAGTCCAGAGGAATTTTGAGCCACCATTGCTGTCCTGAGCCCAGCAGCCCTAGCCTAGCTTGGCAGCAGGGCCCACCGAGGGAGCGCTGACCACACTGTGTGGGGCAAGAGCCCCCAGAAATCATAGATACTAGAAAATCAAGGGCTTTACTAAGGATATGTGATGTGCATTTTTTTAAAAAAGCTTTCACAAAGACAGCAAAAAGGACTCCTGGCAGGAGTGCCCCTTCCCCTGCCAAATTTTATATACATTCTTTAAAGCATTAAACAAATTGCGTACAAGAAATGGCCTAATTTTTTCATATGTGGGCAAAACTTATTTTTCCCTAACTTTCTTCCTAGAAACAATTGAACCATGACTCTGAAAATTTAAAAACACATGAATAACAACAGCCTGGAACAAGCACCAGACATGGAAAATTCAACTGAACTTGTAAAAGTTTAACTAAGTTATAACAGCATCTTACAACAAGAAATGTCAAAAAGTCTCTTAGTAGCTATAGAATAATGGTGAAGCACATCCAGCATTTAGTTTTGGTGGGCTGATTAGGTAACAAATAGCATCACAGGAAGCCAAAATGGAAATAAATGAATGGTAGGTAGTAATAGGTAGCACACAAAAACTATAGAGGTTGTAGAAAAGTTTAGAAAGTATTTCAGAATGTGTTTTTCTTAAAATATTTCTCTTCTAATCATAAGAAATGTTAGTGGCATATTTAATAACAGTAAGAAAAAATGTAAAACACATTGGAATGTTGCAAAGTGGTGATAAAGTGATGAATGCTTCCAAACATTTAACTATTTTCACAGCTAAGGAATAATATCTTGGGTGATCTTTTAACTTTGTCATTCCAGTCTGATGTTTTCGTAAACCAGGCTGATGTATGGCAGTCAACTCTGTGGCAGCCACTCCAGTTGCAGTAATATTAGCTCCCATTCCTCCCACCCATGACAAAGAAAACTCTCCACTGCAGGAAACACAACTGTGTGGAAATTCACCTTTCCTTTGCATTGTTATATATGGTTGTTAGATATCAATTACACTACTTGTACACATCTAGACCACGGTACAGATGAAGCTTTCTGCAAACCTCTCTTGCACCCAGTTTTCCACCCATTTCACCCACAGTCAATGCATCCTCTTTTCTTTTGCTGAAAAATGAAGAATAGATTCCCTTTCTTTGCTCTCCAAGTGGAGTTTTGCATCAGAGCAAAAAGTAGCTGGTATTCACTGACGTGAACTGGCTCTAGCTGAAGTTCTTTGCCCAGCAGCTTACAGATACTCTTTCCTTCTGAGGAGCAAAGAGTGTTGGCAACAAAGATGGAGTAACCATTTACCATCACATTCTATTACTGTACCCATACAGTGGCTTATGAAAGGTCATCAGTCCTGGAGGGTGTTTCTTGGCACCTGCTCTTGTCTTGGACTCAGGAACAACTCTTTACACATTTTTTGTTCCCTCTTGTTGTCTATCTGCATTGCAGATGTTTCCTATGGATATGCATCTGTATGAAAGGGACATCTTGGCCTTCTCATTAGTCAGTTCTTGGGTAGCAAAAAATAACTTGGGACAGTTGTACACCTCCTTTCTCACCTATTCTTTGAAAAGCTGTTTGTGTCTTTTGGGGAGCGTCAGCTCAGGCTGGTCTCTTCCAACCATTCCATTCTGTCAGCCAACTTTGCTCCCTAATCCTGTACTATGAGATTACTGACACATTCTAGGGATTTATTTTACTAGACAAAAAATAGCAGCTTCCCAAGACTCTGTGCAATCAGCTGTAAATCCAGCTGGACCTCAGCATAGACACTGCTGCAACTTTCAGCATTTTCAACAGTAATGAGTTAGATCACACAACAATAGAAAAAATATTATATTTTCTTTTGTTTAAATAGAAAGGAATAAGTCCCAATCCACACAGGGTTCTTTCCAGGGTTCCACACAGATCTTTCAGCAACACTGCCTCTCTGAAAGTCTTTATGAAAGCTGGAGCTTTGTGGTATGCCAAATGCAGAACATTCTGACAGAAGAGTAGAAAAGCATATTCCAAAGAAAGGAATGCTTTTATATTTAATTCCCTGAGAATATTTCTTTAGCTTTGGGCTTAATTTCTCTTCCAATATACTTCTCCCCAAAAAAGGCTTAATTTGGTTTCATACTGTCTCTTTAACATGGAACAGTGGAATGCATCATAATATTTTCTCATTTGACAAGATTTGCCTTTCCAAATATGTGCATTTATGAAATGAGATAAAACCAGATTGCATTCTGCTTGGGCAGCAGATGTGGCAGAAGCCTTCAGACATTCCCTGGTAGATGGCTAGGACTTGGTGAATCCTACACGGTGTAGCACCCAAGATGTTGCAGGGAGAGACACTGACAATCTAAGGAGAATTTTTCAGTGGAGAAAACTTTCAAAAAACTGGTTAGTTTTCAGTAGGTTGATATGCTCCCGACCTTGTCAGACACGACAGAATGCATTTCAACTCAACTCCCTGAGAAGATATGATGATTTATTTATACCATAATTATCAGTCAGTGTTGTTATTTACCACCCTCAGCTGGAAAGCTGCATTTTCTGTGATATATTGTGAAGCAATTTTTTGTCATTTTCATTTTTCATTTCAAATTTTGATGGCAGAGGGATGGTATCCTTTTTATTGTATTTTCTGTTGTATAACAGAAAAAGTTACAAGAAGAATCAGATGGCCTATACAGTAATGGTTGCACATTGTCATTATTAGTGATTACCACCATTTCAGGAGCTGACATCCCTAAGAACTATGCTCTATTTTACCCAGGGGAAAATAAGTCAGGGGGAAAGACTGTGGCTGATAGTTTGGGGAAAAACGCATAAAGCAGTAAATCTAGAAAAAGCAAAAATTGTAATCTTGATTTCTAGCATTGATTGGTCCGAAACCATCTCTGCTTGTTTCTGCTGATGGAAAGAGTATCTTCTCACCAGAAATGTGAGAAGCCTATAATGTGTATACACTCCTCCTGTTTCGTGTTCTTTTAAAGCCCAAGGCCTTGCTTTTGGTTTCACTGACATTTGGGTTTTACTTTAGCAGGCTAATTTAAACAAATACACATCTGCCGCGAATGGGTCGTGTATTCTGCTGTACGCCGGGAAGAGCACGCAGCCACTAATCCAGGACAACTCATTATCTGACCCAGGTTCACAGCTGCACCTTGCCAGCGGTGTCCCCTGCCAGCTCGCTTGTGCTGCAGCAGTGTTGGTTTGTCTCGGGTGATGTTCCCTGCAGGGTGACGGGAGGGGCCGCAGGGTGGCTCGGCAGCTGCAGAAGTGGTGACAATCGCCAGCAGTGGTGACAGTCGGGTTTGCTCTGGTTGCAGCGCTGGTGCGAGCGGTGCCCCTGCTCCTGGGCCGCCCACCAGCCCTGCGAGGCTCCGGGGTGTCAGGGCACCTGAGCCAACAGGGCCCAGCCTGGCTGGTGACATGCTCTGCCACACCAGCACCCATCCTTGTTGGGGAAGATGAATCAGGAAAGCCTTATAAATATGATTGTCTAACAAAAGATTTTGAGAATATAGAAACTGTAAGCAAAATTGAAATGCAGGCAACCTTTGACATACCAAACCTCAGTTACTGAACAACCAAAAAGACAATGGTATGTCTGGCATGAATGTAACCCCCCTCTTGTCTAAACAAGACCCTCTGCTTACTGATAAGCATGGTAATGTAAGGATTCTTATAGGCTGTATGTAAATGCTATAGGATTTGTATTCTGTACTAGATTGGTTGGTAGGAATTAGAATATTCAACATAGAAAAGGATTTATGTGATTGTAACGGAAACTTCGCTCTCTCTTGTTCTTACTCTTTTACTCTTACCACTCTTGTTCTCTTGTTCTCTCTTTCTCTTACTCTTTTACTCTTACGCTCTTGCTCTTACTCTCCTACTCTTTTGCTTTTCGCTCTTACCTCTCTTGCTCTTACTCTTTCCTCTCCTCCCTGCTCTTCTCCTTCTTTGTCCACCCCTCTTGCTGCTCTTATCTACTGTGCTCTGCCCTTATCTCTCTCTCTCTTGGGCCTGCTCTGAGCTGTGGCTGGCAGCTCCAAGCAGGGCCCTTTGTACGCACACCCCATACAATAAACTCTAAGTTCTAGGACCTGGCTTTAGAGATCTCTGGTATCCGTCCATTGAACCCACCCGCTCTCCGACAGCCGGAGCACCCCAACACTCTCCTACACATCCTGTCACAGCCTGCTGTGCTTCCAGGCCCAGCTCTCCGTGCAGACCCGAGGCACCAGGGTGTTGCTGGCTTCGTGCCGGCTGTGGTACAGGGTAAGGACAAGCTGTGAACACCAGGTTAAGCAGCAGAGCCACAAGCTGGGAGCTTGTAGTGTCAGGTCATTCAGGGTCGGGGAAAGTGGAGGCTGTAAATACTTGCTACACTTTTGAAACTAGCCAGGAAACTACAAATTGACTTTAATTGCAGACAGTTTGTCTGCATGGAAGATGTGATTATTTAACTAATACAACATATATGAGCAGCCATTCTGGATCAGACCAATGTTCTTATTAGCACTGTATCCTGCCTCCATGAGCCAAGAAGTATACAAAGAAAACAGGCATACTCAGTACTTTTCCCCAAATACCCTCCTTGCTGCCAGCCACTTGCAGCTCAGGAGTTTCTGAGCTACATATGGTTGAATTTAGCAGTCCTCAGTGGACTTGTCTTCTATGAATTTCTATTTCTCCTTGAACTCATGTAAAATTTTAGTATTTGCGATGTCCAAATACAGTTTATGCCTTGATGTAATAATTTCAGCAAGTCCTTTCTTTTCTGCCTTGGAGAAAATGAGCTGCAGCTCACACTTGGAGTCACACCAAGACAGATGAGCCAAAAGGAGTTGATGGAATTGCCACAGTTTCAAAAGGTTAAAGAAAACTCTCTTTGTTAGAGAGAGGTAATTTGGTCGCTGTATGCATTGAGTAATCTCTTTAAGAGCTTAACAGACCTATCCTTTAGCTGGTGAGCACAGGTTTATCTTCACAGACTTCAACAGCAGCAAATTGCAGCTGAGCTTAGCTTTGCAGTGGCCATCAACTGGCTTGTAGCACCTGCTTTTGCTGCTGGGGGTGTTCTGGGGAGGGAATTGAAAGCAATGCTCCCTGCAGAGCCATCACAAAATCAGAAAGTGAGTTGTTTGGATTGGGATACAATGAGTCATTTGTTACCTAAAGACTGACAGAGGTCTCTGGTCATTGATCAAATATTTCAATAGCCAAAATTCTGTATTTGGTTTGTGCTCATTGGATCAAAGCTCTGCCAGCTGAATTTCTGCCAAGGATCCATTGAGCTTCTGTGCTGACTGCATGTTGCAAACAAGCTGTATAAGTCCTCCCTGCTGATACACTTACCTCTAACATGACTATCAACTGGGTAGGTATGCAGTGCAAGCATAAAACCTGTCTCATGTGGCTTCCAGTTGCTGTAGGCGGTTCATTTGCTTTATCAGGTAGTAGTTGAGGTAGAATCATAGAATCATTAAGCTTGGGAGAAGTATCTCTTAATCAGAACGTGCACCAGCTTTTCTTTTGGTAAATTCACATCACAGCCTCAATTCCTAGCTCACAGTAGCAAAAAATGTGCCCTTCAGAGGCTCACTTGTTTTCTCTTAGATTGTGTATCTAAGACTCTGGAAAACAATATTAACCTACATCTCACCCTTGAAGACAGAAGCTGGGAAATCTCAAAAATACCAAGTTGATGACTTTTAAGCACATCTGTGTTGTGACATGATAGATGTGCGTGTACAATGAGTGCCAAGGAAAAATGTGCTGTAACATGCGTTAGATCAGAAGATGCTGTAGGTTAGCCCTGGCAGGCAGCTCATTCCCACCCAGATTGCTCACTCACTCTCTCCCAGTTGAATGAGGGAGAGAGTTGAGAAGATTAAAAAGAGAAAATTTGTGTTTTGAGATAAAGGCAGTTTAATAATAAAGGCAGTTGTGTGCCCAAGCAAAGTGAAACAGTTAATTCATTTGCTGCTTCCCATGGACAAGCAGGTGTTCAGCCTTCCCAGGAAGGCTGGGCTCCATCACACATTGATGGCTTGAGAAGTCAAATGCCATCACTAAAAATGTCCCTCCTTCCTCCTTCTTCTCCCAGATTTTATTGCTAAGCACGACACCTTATGGTGTGAATATCCCCATGGTCACTTGGGGTCAGCTGTCCCAGCTGTGTCTCCTCCCAGCCTCCTGTGCCCCCTCAGCCTTGCTGTCGTGAGAAATGATGCTGCACAAGCACTGACCAGAGTGGCTGAAACATCCCTGTGTGCTCAACACTGTTTTCATAATGAATCCGAAGCACAGCACCATAGGAGCTGCTATGAACAAGATGATCCTTCCCAAAACCAATCCAAAGTCTGTGTATTCTCCATATACTGTGCTGGGAATAGATTGATTTGCATACCCTCACTTAGCAGTTCTAGAATTGACTGGGAGGTCAGTGTATCCTAAAAATTAAAGTGACAGAGAAAATAAAGCAAAAAATTCAGTAGCTAGTGTTGAGTAAAAGCCATGGATGTATTAAGATGTTATCTTTACCAGTTATCTTTTATCATCCAGCTTAACTCATTGCTTCCTTAGTTTCACCAATACATCCTGTCAGTGTGCAGAGAAAGGATCCCAGAGGAATTGACCCAGAGCACCGACACTCTGAATTGCTCTCGGAGGAGTCAAGGGGCCAGGACTGTGAAGAGCCCCATGGAACACACCTGATACAGGTAATTGACTGCTGCACACACACATACACACATATACTGAGTGTGTACCCATATTAACACCCTGCTTTCCTTAGCAGTTGGCTCCAGAGGTCAGAATACCTGCATTTTCCCCACTGCCTTTATCAAGGGACCAGAAGAAGGCATGCAGTTATAGTTGTCTTTTTCACTGGCAGCTGTAGTAGTTGAAGTATACCTGTGGCACAGAGCATGTGTCTGGGAAATATCTGACATGCTATCTTCAGGATGATAGTGTCTGAAAGCATCTGAAACCTTGCAGACATGAGTGGTGTGTGGCTGTGGCACAGCTGCTGTGAGCAGCCCTTTGCCTGCTGGGCCCTGCACACAAAATGCCAGTATCCCCAAAGAAAACAGCTGTCCTTTTGGTAGAGGTCACAGAGTAAAGTTCTCATAACTTCTGAGGCCTGATTCATGCAGATTGTGGACTCTGAAGGGCAGTGCTGTTGAAAGGGCACTGAAATAACAAACATTTTATGTGGTGAAAAATAATGTCGATGTTCTGAAGGTAAATGTAATTTCATATTTTGACTGTCCTTGGTCTTCCCAGTCTCCTTCAAGGATGACATCTGTCTTCTAAAACCTGAAAAACTTTCCAAATTATCTCTTTCTCATAGACCTTTTCTTTCAGTTGTACCAAACCACGATACTTTCCTTGTGTTCTTTTGCTTTAAATTGCATTTAAATGCAAAGCGTTAGGCAATAAACAAGTCTGAACTGATGGCAGATTTCAGATCCAGTGTCTCACCAGAGCTAGACATGGAAGCTTCCCTGTGAGATATTTAATAGACTCAGAAATCTCTAAGAATTAAAGGAATGATATTTCTTTTTTTTAAAAAAAAAAGCAATTTATTTTATTTTCTTTTAGAGGTTTTTAAACTCTATTAGCTGCTATTCTATCTATGTTTGAGATCCACAGTATTTCTAGATAGGACAGTAAGAAAATTCTAAATCCTCAGGTTACTTCCAGTATATTTTTCCTTAAAACACAAAATAATCTTTGTTCAAGCATACAGAATGCTTGGTATTTGGCCTGGTAAGTTACAGATTTTAGCTCACATAACTGTACCTCAAGATAACTCACATAACTCACATAAGGCTGACAACTTCTGAATACAGTTGGAAGAATAAAGGCCTTTTTTTCTCTGTTCCTGAGTGGAAAAAGTTGGAGAAATATTATTTAGATTCCATTTGGAGAGCTCAGGAAAATAGAAACAACAAACAGGTGTTTTTGGACAACTCCAAATATTTAATTTACTCTGAAATAAAACATTTAAGTCCATTCTTTTTTTGTCATGATTGCTTTTTTAATAAACTTTTTGTGCTTCCTTATTTATGAGGTAGGTCTTGCTAATGGAAAAAGGACATTTTAAACCAGAAGTAAAAATGTCAAAGCAGACCACTCTGGCTCTCTGTAGACAAATATTTCATATAAGGAGAATGAGGGAAATTGCCTTTTAGTCTTCAAAATTCTTTCAGTTGATCTTGGAACAAATTTTGGTCTGTTTCATTGCCTCCAGAGCTCCATTTCTTCTACCACATCTACTTCTCACTGGAAAAAAAAAACCAAAAACCAAAAAAACCCACCTAATGCTATTCAAAATAAACCCATCCAAACTGATGCCAGGGAACCCTTTTTGCCTCAGCAGCATGTTCTGAAGGCCTGCTCATACAGGTACTGTGTGCTCTAGTGAGGCAGATGCCCTGCAGCAGTTGTTAGTTGCTCCCTCTTGGCCTAGACCCCCGGCTACCTTTGAGCAAACCTGCAGCGCTCCTGCATCCAGGGGCCTGCCCCATGGCACGACCCAAAGGGTCTGAGCAGCTTCTCTGAAACTCTCCAGTGTCAGTGCAGGGGCAGCTCCTGCCTCCCACACAAGAGCTGAACCAGAGCTCTGTGTCGTGGCTGAGAGTGTTGGCTGCTCTGATCCTACAGCCACCATCCCCCAGAGTCAGTGGCTGGGGATTAAATGCACTGGGGGGAAGCACAGTAGGACAGTGATGGGCTCCAAAAGAAGCCTTGGACTTAAGGCAGTAGCACATGTTTTGCATGAGGAATCCAGCAGTGCTTATGGCACAGGAAGGTTCTAGAGTGACTGGCCCAACTCTCTGGGACCACTGCCTGTCTGAAGGAGACAGACCATAGCCCACTGGCTACCAGAGCTGAAACAAATGAATCTGCTGTTGTCACTAAATGCTGTACCGTGGGTGTTTCTCCAGTTCTGAACTTTCAGGTGCAGTACCTAAAATTGCATAATATTCTTCAGCTACTTTTTTGTGGGGAACTGGAGGTGTCTCCTAGACTTGCCATATTCGTTCTCACTCATTTGAAGAGCTTGTTGCGTGTGTGTGGAAAGGAGGAAGGGGATAGGAAGGACAGGGTTTTCTAGAATACTTGCTACTTTCCTGAGCCCTTATTAAGAATATGCACGAGATGTATCTCCTTAATTTCTTGCCCTAATATATGGGTTTTATGCTTCATTTACAGAGCATTAAAAAAAAAACCCAGAGAGAATCAAAAAAGCAGACATGCAGTTTGACTGAAAGAACTGGGAAACAATAATACTTCTTCTCAAGTCTGATTATCTTCATTTTACTCATCTAACAAAATGAGAAAACATGTTTTCAAGTGGAATTATTTGGAATCAGATTAGATGAAGGATGTGTCATTTGTCTGAGATGTAGAAACTTCTGGATTTAATAAGGAAAACATTGCTTTAAAGGGAGTTCCTCAGATGAAAGCAATTAAATGTCATTTAGAAAAAAATGCATATTGTGGCATAAATGATGAAATATGATTGCAAAATGTATAGCTTTCTCTCCTTGTTTTATTTTTTTCTGGTTGGACCTTCTCCACAGACCTGAACGGCAGCAGCTAATCATACTGAAATGTGGGAGAGTTTTTGGTGGTTTTGGGTGTGGGAAAATACCTAACAAAAGGACAACTTCTTGTTGCTCAGATCAGTCTTCCAAAGTTCTGATTTGACTCAAATTCCCAAGGGTGAAAAACAAGTGCATTGAAAGCCCATAAAAATCAATAGCAGTCTTTCTTTTTTCTTCACGGCCTTTAAAAATTACTTTGAGGTTGAAATCCTATCCTCACTAACTTCAGTGGTTCTTGGATAAGGTCCACATAAAAGTGTTTACTACCTCTGGAGCATTTCTTCAAAAAGTGGGGAGCTTCCCTGTGCTTGCTGCATACCAACTCCATTGGAAATGGAGTCAGAATTCAGACAACTTAACATTAGATCAAATGTATTTATTGATGGAAGCACTTTAAGCAGTCCTTCTGAATGCCTGCATCCCTCTTATGAAAATCTTGCAGATACTGAGAGGTTTTTTCTCTGTGCTTGATTCTTCCTGAGGAATTTCTACCATCCTCTTCCAGGGGCTCTGTGCGGGTACGACGATCCACATTCACAAAGTCTGCTCCTCACAGTCAGGGCTTCCAGCTGTGGATTGGAAAAGTATCATGATATTTTAAAAGGTTTAAGCTACATTGTGGCCTGATTTTTCTCCTTTAGGAGTGGGAGTGAAAACTAGCCAATTATCATGTAAAAAACCCAAGAGACTTAAGGCTACGTTTTCTCCCTTGGGTTTAAGTAAAGTACTGTCCAGAAACAACAGCAGAGGCAACATAAAAAAACCCTCTGCGTACGCTCTGGTCAGGTTGATTCCAACCACTTGTGCGGCTACTACAGAGACTGTCATTTGTCTGGTTTCAATATTGAAGCTTCAGAAAAGTATTAAGGTCCTGAATATGAAGGCAGAAATGTGTCAGCCTCAGCCCTGCACTCACTTGATCCCCACTAGCTGGGACAGCGGTTCATGTGCTTCAAGTGGTTGTGGTTAAAAACGCTTTTATGTCTATCTAAAGTTACCACCAACAACACAGGGCCCTCTACCAGCACTGTCACAGGGTAAAAGTTCTTGGAAGCCCTAATAACAGGATTGTTTCTCTTCCTGCATGTATGATCATTTTAACCTTAATTGTGGCTGTTCATTTATTAAAATAAATAGCTCAGGAATATAACGAGTTTTAAATTCCAGCTGTTCAAACAGTCTTTTTATTTTCTTTGTGCACAGGGTTTGGTGAGTAATTTATTGTATCCATTTTCTTCCCCCCCCACCCCCCTTTTTTTTTAAACTAAGATATGTGCAATATATTTTCAAGATTTACTTGAGAACTATATATGGAACCACTGCTGGTTCAACACAGGGCCATAACGAAAAAAGAACTTTGCCCTCTCTTTACTAGCACGTGACCTATGATACTCACTGATTCCTGATTCTGATAATGATTCACAAGGTGATGGTGACTGCCATTGTGCAGCTTAATATTCCACCTGTCCTTTTGCTTTTCCCTTTACCTGCTAGCTGCTTTTCCCTGAACTTTGCTTAAATGCTCATTAGTATCCACTGCACCTTCTCCCAAAGAGATACTACCCTTTGTCCTTGAGATATCCACCAGACTCCATTTGACAGCCTCCTTTGAGATGAGATTCTCTGCTTCCTACATCAGACAGCTTACAGGGAATACACAGAGGTAGATTCAAGGCCAATCCTTCCCCATGCTCCCCCAGTGAAGGCAGGGAAGGGCTTCCCCACTTCCATCCCCTAAAGGAAGAGGCAAGAGGGCAGAGAGGTTATGGCTTCAAACTGTCCTCCCACGCCCTGTCAGTCCTGAGGAGATGCAGGGAAAGGGAGGCAGCTTGCAGCAGCAGCAGAGTCAGCACTGCTGGCTGGTATCCAGGCATGATTCAGAGCACAAGTTATGAAAATATTCTCAGGAGCTGCTTATGATCTTAAACCATTCATATACGTTATTAAGTCAGACTGGAAGGGCAATAGAATCACTGAATCCAAATGGGGTCTGTGAAAAGGTCTTTCTTTTGTAGTTTTGTATTCTCGTTATCACACCATCTCACACATGAAGCAAAGATGGTGATTTTCTTGCATTTGGCAATGCAAAAAATATAATGAAGCATAGTTTCACTTGTAGAAAGATAAGAGATGAAGGAAATAAAGGAAAAAACAATTTATATTTGCTAGGGAAATGGGACACACAAATATGAATGTCTTGATTTTCATTAGCATTTAAAGTTGGCAGTACATTTGTCTGGTCTTAAAGCTGATATAGATCCCTTTTAAACCCCACTTTGGTAAGGGAATAGTATAAAATGTCCCTCTAAATCAAACTAAGGACAGGGTCTTCTGATCATTTATCTTCTGACCACAGACGCTATAAGACTCTAATGTGGTCAAGAAAGGCTGCAGCTTTTCTGCATGGTGACAGGTTTAAATAATCTGGAAGAGAGCATGTAAGGTCTGCTTCTGCTTACATGTGTATGCCAGTTGCCTTATTCTGATGTGTAAATACTTCCTTTATCCTAAAAATGGAAAAGCCTATATAATTCACCTCAAGTCACCCTGAAATTCTGAATCCAATTTGTGATAGGAGCCAATGAGTTCTGCTTTGGAACTTGTTTCCTTCCAAAAACAAAAAGAAAATCTCTGTGAAGGAGTGGTTGTTCACAGGATTACTGCCTCCTGATTTTCTCTGCATGTTCTCCTTCACACAGACTAATTGTCAGCCCTTCTAAGCATGATATCCAGCTTCCAGCATGCTGTTAAGATGCTCTTAGGGGAAAACATACCATTATTATGAAAGATAGTGTGTTGTCCCACAGGAGACACTTGGCTGAAGGAATGAGGAAATAGCTTGAGACTATAGCTGAACATTTGCAGACTGTTACAAAGCCTGCAAAACAGCAGAAATCCCAGCATATTTCAGTTATACTGGCTCTCCTGTATCATGAATCCCATGACCTAGGCAGGTCTGGTCCACAGTTCACAAGAAGTAATAGTGGGAGAGAATAGATTAAAGTTGAGGAAGAAAAAGAAGCAAAATCAAGAGAAGCAGATTTCCTAGCTTTTGATGAGGAATGTCTAATAAGAATTCTAAAAGCTGACCTGTCTTCAAAAATGTTTACTTGAGAAGGACACTCCCAACAATGCTTCATGAGAAATATTTTCAGCCTTCTATTTAAAGGCACGTGTGTGTGTGCGTGTGCATGCGTGTGTGTGTTGTGTGGTCTGCATTTTAATTCTTCACTTTGGAAAAGAAATTCTTTCTTCTGCTTATGAAGAACTACTTGTTCTTGATAGGGATGCTGCAGTTATGAGCAATGTAAATGCTTTTAACCCAAAAGACAACTAAAATGTCCAGATACCAAGACAGGCAGAGAGCTTGTCTGGAAAAAATTTAGAGTGTTGCTCTGAATAGTGGCTAACAAAAGATCCCCTTTCCACTTACACAGGAAATAAACTAGGATGAAAATAACTACTGTCCACAGGTATGACAAAAATAGCTGATTCCTGTGACAACCATGAACAGATGTATGAGGAAACCTTCCCAGGGTTTACAAAGCACTGCTTGGGGGCACCAGAATGCTTTGTAGCCTGGAATGATTGCTGATGTTCTACTGAATACCACACACGTTACCAACCACCAGAGAAATCAGAGATACAGTGATTTTGTCTGAATCCCTTCCCCTTGCCGCTTTGTACACATTAGCACACATCTAATCCCATGCAGAATTTTCCAAATTGAAATCATACATTGTGCTTCCCCTGAAATGTGCAAGCCATCTGCCACAATTCTGTTTGGGTTTGAGCCATTTCTTTGTGAATAGGTGCTTATCAGATTCTCTTGTTATTTGTACTTTGAGGTAGGCAATGGGGGAGTCCAAGACCACCAACACTCTCTCTGTCTGACCAGATGCATACAGAATTATTTTCTATAAATAATGGAATAAGGTTCTGAAAAATGTATTCCTATTTATACTTCTATTAGATTTTTCATTAGTACTGGCTTGTGTGTTTATTTTTAATATGTTGAGAAATAAGAATAAAGAAGTATTGTAAGTATATTATGACAAAGGTGCTAATCACATCAAAGAAAATAATCTGTTTTACAAAAATGATAAAGAAAGTGTTTATGATTCATTATAAATGTATGCCAATGTTTTCAGCAAGTGTTATGAAGTATGTGAAGTACTAGTAAGCAGTATTTGTTTTCCCATGTGATAAAGAGAAAACAAGATGAGATGGTCATCATTGATATATGGGAGGCAGAAGGACACTTATGTTTTGCTTCCTCCCCGTTTGTTTTGGTTTAGTTTTGAAGAAAACCCTGCTGAAGAAGTGGCCTTTTTAATCCTTTCACCTACTTGATCTTAAAACTTGGTTTGCTCTCCCATAAAGAATTACATAGCCAGTAATTCTAATCCCCAAAACTCTCTCTCCCCATACAGTGTCTAAGACAAAGTCAAAACATGTCTCTTTTTTTTTACATCTTGTCTCAATGGAGCACAGCTGCTTTGTGGGTTGTGGACAGAAAGGTGATCTGAGGCACACTTCCTTTGAGCATGCACAAGAGCATATATGCATCTACACTTTCTTTTTCCCACACAAATTATCCCAAGCATAGTTAGAAAAAGAAATGTTATTCCATCACAAAATGGAAAAGGTCTCAATAATTCAATAACCTGAAGTGATTCAAGTGTCTCTTGCTTCCATTTGAAGGCAAGAGATTTATGTACATGTGTAAAAATAAGATGAAAAATCTAATTTGGGGTTGGAAGGGACCTGTGGAGCAGGACCACTTTAAAGTTATTTCAGGTTGCTTGTGACCTCATCTGGTGCAGTTTTAAATATCTCCAAAGAAAGAGAATCCACAACCTCCTTGCACATGTAATATAATTTTTTCATGTGCTTCCATTTTAAAATAGGAATCCCCATGGCCACCCTACTATTTCCACAGTGAATTTGAGCTTTCATATCCATTATTAGAAAAACACAATTCAGCTCCTTGTAGTATTAATTCAGTTTTTCGTTTTTCAGGAGACTTTAGAGCAAGGGAACATTTCAGACTTACCAGTGTTTATTAAATATAGCAGCAAGATAACAAGGCAACAGACAAAACCTGTAAGCTTAAGTTCCACTGGTAAGAGTAGAAAATGCCTTTCCAAAAGTCCCTGGAATTTTTAAAGGAGATTGTAATTTGATTTTCACCAAAAAAAATTTAATGCATTCAGTCCATTCGGGACACACTTGCCAGAAATAGTTTAGTAAATGAACTTACTTTGTAAAGAAAAGAAAATTATTCATGGGAAAATAATTCAGAAGTTTTATCCAGAAACCAGAACCTGAGTTTTAGGTTTGTCCCATGACCATAAAACTCTGTCCAAAGAAATAAAATGTGTGCTTGCAACAGACAGCAGAGCAAACAAATGACAAACCAAGGCTGAGTAAGTAATGGGTGAATTCAGGAAGGTGGCATCCTTCCTGCAAGCACCTTTCAAGCAGAAACAGCAGTGATTCGTGCCAGGTTCAATGCTTGTAGCAGTTTTTCATACACCTCTTACACTGGTGCAGTCTGCAGAACATGTTATTTTAGACATTTACAGAACCAGGTTGGCCGCTGGATAAGAGGATAATGCTGTTTCTGTGTTTCTTACCCTTCATTATTTGCACCACCCCTAACAACAATCCCTAGGAAAATTTCCTCTATGTACACAATATTTGCAAGGATCTCATCCGGAATGGAGGCCGCTCCTCTAACAGCGTCCAGAAAATAAATGAGTTCTACCCGATGACCAATCTCAAATGCAGGCTGCTCTGCTGTACCTAACCACTGTTGTTCACTTTCTTGGAAATGTTTGGCAGCACTTAAAATCACAAAGGTCAATTCTTTAAAAATGTATGTCTACCCATAAAGCCAAATGCCTTGGGAACATGAATGCAGTTTATCGATGTCTGAGAGACAGGAGGAAAGTGTAACTGATACTTTCTTTCCCTGTCCCGTTTGAAATGTTTTGCTTCTCTAAAGTATGGTATCATTTAGGGAAGAAAGGAATCACCTTGGTTGAACTCGATTGTCTTAGGGGCCTTTTCCAGCCTTACTGGTTTTTATGACCTCTCCTAATGTGGAGAGCACAACCAACTCCATCAAACAGTCCTGTGAATGGGCATAAAATATTAGGTTTTTAACTTTTCAGATATCTAGGACTAAATGTTATTCTTCTCCTTCAATAAGTGTGTTTCTTTCTTGTGAAGAAGACAAGTGTGGGAGACTTTGGGGCTTTTTGTCTTATCCCTAAAGATGCATGTAAATTTGAAAAAAAATAGTGATATTTAAATAATACCAAACACTAACCTGTATTAAAACCTACAAGAGGAGCAGTAAAAATCAGATAAAATTCCAGAGGTGTTTTGCCAGAGGCTGATGTCCCTCAACTGCATCTTTGTTTCTCTAATCCGAAACTACAACAAACTCTTTAATAATCCAAAAGAAGAAGTGGAGTGACAGGCAAAGACACAGATCAGTAGGAGAAAAGTAACCTGGACCACATTTACATGCTGACCTTAAATCTGTGACCTACCCTCCTAATAAGGTCCTCATAACTTATTTAAGCATTAATATTTCATGAACAGAATTTCTATGATTTTTCATTCTTTATATTGTAAAATTCCCCACAATAACCTCAGCTCTGCCCATGTTAACTTTGGTATTTCCTTTGGAAAGTGACAGCATTGCTGTGACCAGTCTGGGGCTGCATATATATTATCAGTGAACACGTGTGTTCTCTTCAGCAAGGTTGCTGCAATTAAATTGTCTTTATAAGGTCAGAGTTCTGCCCACATTCTCTGAATTCTCTGTCTTTTACCCAGCAGTGTTTGATACCAATTGAAGTAACTTCATTACCTTCCTCTCTCTGAAACTTAGTTAAGATCAACTCACAAAACTCAAGTGACTGAGCTGGGAAGACAGACTCACATATGTAAGTCCCATTTCTTTGAAAAACATTTTCTTTGAAAAACTCTCACATTTTGTCAGTTTCTTGGCTTGAAAGAGGGCTGAGTTAAGTTCTAGATATGACCAGCTGAAGGCATCATGACTTGGCATCTGTGTATATATAAAAAGTAGTTTTATTTACAGTGATCTCAGAAGTTATAATGCTGACCCCACAAATGTCTTTTCACATTGTCATGACTCTCTTCTTTTAATATCAAATTTCCCTGCCTATGAAATTAGAGCAATACAGAGGAGCAGCAGCTCAAGATTGTGACAGCCAATAGCTTATGGACCTTCTTAGTGAAATGGTGGGGCATGAATGGGCAAATTAATTCTTAAATAAAAGATTACCCTTCTTGTTGTGGAAACACTTAGTGTGAGGTAATACAGTTTCAACAGAAAAGACATTGAGATTTTTCATTAATATAATGTTGCCAGACTTCAGAAAAACCTAGTCTGATACTCCAGACTAGCAAAATCAGTGTCCTCACACACCCTGAGTTTGGGTGCCCTGCATACAGAAATGCAAATCTTGGAGTGTGTTGGACACCTCATGCAGCCTCCCCTTTTTTTCAGGCCAAGAAGTTTAGACAGATCCATAAAGACATCCAATCTCCAAAAGTAAAGGTCTTTAAGTTGTACTTTACATGTGGCTTGTTTTAAACCCTACTGCTACACCCTGTAAAACATCCTAGGACTGCTGCTACTTCTTTATTGGCTTGTAAAACTTGATCATCTCTCCCAAATCCACAAAAGCACTGTTTACTAAGCTACTAGTTCCTATTTTCCAAAAGATACCAGACAACTCTAAGGAAAATTTAGTCTGGGAATTAAAGTTTGTCAGCTTTTTCTGAAGTTTTGGTTTGAAAGATGTTGGCAGAGAAGATGCTGTTAGCAACAAAATCATTGTTATGTGCTGAAACAGTCTGTATGTTTGTAATGAGGTGATCCTTATAATTTGATTACCTGAGAACTGTTAGAGTTGTTTCTCATGGGTTGTATCCATATATAATGCATAATGGAGGGCAGAATTCATGCTAGTTCAGGCTTACCTAATAATGAATAAAGATTTTGATGGGTGATAAATCCAGGCCAGCTAACTCATGTGCCTTCCCTAAGATTAGCTAATGAAGTTCAAGCTTTCAGACTGCTAAAATACTCACGTGATGGCTGCCAGATTCACAAGAGGAAATTCCCTGGCCAAGGAGGTGAGATGCAGCTGTCCCCTGCCCCCAGGAGGGACAGTCAACAAATTATTGGCAGAATAGGATGGAAAAGGATAGACCCATAGACCGTGTATTGATTCTAAACAGAAAATATGATCCAAAGCAGACAGGAGTTTAAATTAGTTGGTGAGGTAGAGGGCATTGCTATTCCTGCTGTTGGTGATCAGCTGTCAAAAGGGAGTTTGGGATTTATCAATCATTTGCTAACTTGTTGGCATCTAAATTTTCCTCAGGTATCTCCTTCCAGGCCTACATTGTCAGCCCTTTGAAAATGGTCTGTATTACAGTGTGAAGGAAGCTGCAGGAAGCAGAACACGGGCTGAGTGTTTTAGCAGCAGAGGGATGTGAGAAGTTTGGGATATTTTGCCAAATCTTCTTGGCTTTTCTGCATTAAATTTGACTGATTTTTCCTCTGTTTTAGCCTCTGACGCTGTTCTTTAGGGGCTATGTTTAGCATATATTTGAGTTGCTGAAGACTCAAACAGTCACAGCAAAAATCTAATGGCTTATTCATCAGGCACATCAGGTTTTCAAGACTCAAGTTATTTCTTAGTAACCAGCCCTTTCCTTAGCTGCAGCCATGCATCTCCTGGGCCTAATATACAGAAACAGCAAACACTCTCACATTCTCAGAAGATGAATGTTTCTATTCTTTTCAATGTGGGTAGAAATGGTGAATAGTCTTCATTAAACTGAATTCTCCCAGTCTTCTTCATGGTATGTCTTTATGGTGAAAGTTCTATTCATCCAAAATAATAAGAATGATTTTTATTCCTTTTAACACTTTTTTCCATAGTCCTTCAGAGACTGATAAACTAGATGTAATGAGTGACCACAACTGAAATGCAGCCAATTTTGAGGTGAAACACAGCAGCTATAAAATGGCAAACAATAACATTTCAAAATAGGTTAGGAGAGGACAGGAGTAGTAATATATACAGGAGAAAATTCAGAGGGAATGTAAGAATACAAAACAGGAATTTGGTCAGTACATACCGTATTTAAAACTCACACTAAAAATAAGAATTTCAGGGGAGGGTTAGTAGCTGAATGTTCTTTCGAGGCTACATTCAGCTTGTTGCCAAGCACGTTGATTGTGTGATAAAAGCCATTGAAATGTTTGACCAACATGTGAAACACTGGGATTTTGTTTCACACTACACCTATTAGTAGGAAAATTTAACTATTTTTACTAGTGAAAGCTATTCTAGTCAAAATAAGTAGCTACCCAGGAGGAGAAATAGACGTGGGGAGGACCCATTGAATTTAAGCCAAGGAGCACTCTGTGTCCATTGGCACTTTTACCCCATCACACCTTGTCCATAGAGGGATGTGACACTTTTACCCCATCACACCTTGTCCATAGAGGGATGTGACACTTGCTGACACCAGGGCACCCAGTATTTTGATGGCTTTGTGTATTATCCCTCAGGATCCTGAAAGAAAAATGAAGTATCCAACCATCCATAGCTTAATATGCTGGTATTGTTGAAAGAGGCCCTGGGGGTAAGGTGTCTCTCAGTAAATTCTGCCTTGTCTATATTCTCTTACAGCCACTTGGTATTTCCCTGCAGTTCCTCTTGAGCACATAAAGCATTCTCTATTCCACCTATGAAATCTCCCATTTGCTCCACTGCCTCATGGAAGTGCATTGGTTTCAGTTTCTTTCAGCAAGGTAATATTGGGCTTCAGACAATGTGGACCCAGTTGTGGTTTGTTACTAGCCATTTCCTGGCAGTTTTTCTTTATTCACTTTTTGCATTCTTGAGGTAATGCACAGCAGCCCCATGGAGCCAGTCCCTGTGCAAACATCCAGCTCACAGGCCCTGTTGGCCAGCTGCTCAGTTCCAATGGACACAGTAAACATTCCACATGGGTGGAGGGAAGCTGGTAATGACAGCAAAACGATGACAGGAACAGCAAAGTCTTGACTTCTTGTTGAGATGGGACACAACCATCTCAGCCAGGTTTGGTTCAGCAATAAAAGCAGACCAATATCCCAAGCATTTTTCCCTGAACTGCTCAGAGCACTAAGCCCAAATGAAGGCACAGCCCCAGGGAGATCTGCTTCCCAGCAGCATCCCGTTCCCACGTGCCTCTTTTTTTCAGGAGGATCCTGGTAAGCACCCTGTTATAGGGGGAATATCACCAATATTTGCAGTAAATTTCTTTCCTGTCTCCTGGGCTGGCATTGTCTCTGAAAGCTGGAGGAAGAGCTCAAGACCTGGCCAGGGGACAGAGGGTGAAGAGGAGAACAACTCTACTACTAATGCAGAATTTAATTTTGCCAGTCCAGGCTGCAGATAGAAAAGGGATTTTTAGCTTTGTCTCCTCCACCATTAGAACAACAGAAGTGGATTTTTGCTTATGTTGCTAGGAATTCTAGAACTAACTTTCAGTAGCAATGAGCTTTATGTCTTTTTAAGTCCCTCATGTTGTTTACCTCTCATGAGAAAAAAAAAAGCTGACGTAGTTTGTAGCCTGGAATTCTGATGAATAGTCCCTGCTGTTAAAATTACTTTGCTGTTAGTTCAGCTACAATGTGAGGAAGAAGTTCAGTCCTTCTGATAGCCATTATAACCTCCTAATCCTAATGTTTCAGGCTGAATTGTTCAGCAGATGAACATGCATTTCACAGAAAATGCATGTTGCACAGTCTGAGTAGTAGGTGTGATGGGAAATGTGCTGTGTTGGCATCCAGCTAGCACAAAGGCCAGCTTCATTCGCTGCTGCATTGACATTCTTCAGCTTATTTTCCACATTTTTTATGTTTGTTCAGACAACCTGAATCTTGAGATGATGGAAGGATGCCTGCAGCCTCTTGGGTAAACTGGTGCCATTGGCAGTTCAGCCAAATGCTTTGCTGTATCTTAAGACTCCACCAGAAATCCAAAGAACTCAAATGTCCGTACTCTCCAGCCCAAGCAGACAATGTTTAAATGTTTAGTCTGAGGTATTTTATTATCTTTTTTCTCATCTATTTGGGAATGAACATCTAACCTGTCCTGGATTTTTAATATTTTTTTCTGCAATGGTTGAAAAATATAATGAAATCAATTTGTTGAACCTGTGTCCTCCTAGTCTCAGTGAAAGAATAAAACATTTTAAATTCTCTGCATTGGGGGAGTGAAACATTGTTGCTGTAGGCTCTCTGGTGAAATCCATAACTTGTGTAAAAAAACCTTTAAAAATCCTTCAGGCAGAATATTTTCAGAAAGATGATTTTTTTTAACTGTTGAGAACTTTATTCAATAAAGACAAGAGAAAACATTCTTCCATGAAATGCTGGAGAGATTTCAATGTGTTGGGCAGCTGGGAAACATTATAGATCAAATGAAAACCTTCTGAATTGAATTTTTCATGGTGGTTGGTGATTATTACTTATTACAGTACATGTTAAATTGCCTTTGCTCACTCCTGATGATTTAGCTTACATATTCACTCTTGAGTAGCTGAAAGGTTTGAGTAGTGAAATTAATTCCACTTGGAAAGAAGCTTCCAGACTTCAGCATAAGATATGTCTTTCTGGTCAAATATTTCCTGCCTTTCCTGGCAGGAAGTTTTTCTTACAATGAGATGTCTTGAAAGGAAGATCTCATTGTTATTTCTTGCAGAAATGTGTGGGTGCTTATTTTTTTAGTTTTACTAGGTGACATAATGATGTCTATCTTAAAATAAATGCTTTTTGAAAACTTCATTTTCACAGACATTTCAGATGAAATCCAGCTGAATCACTGGGCCAGCAGCCACCCCAAATAATTGAGGCCATTAATTTCAGAAGAATGACATCAATGTTCAGTTTGTCCAGGAAGCAGAAAACTCTAGATTAGTCACCAAAGTTAGGATGCTGATTTCTACTTAGCTGATTCAATTAACTTAAGGTAATTTAACTCAAGTGCCAGTGTAGTTGGAGTACCCAGATCCATACCAGGGATACAGTAAACAAACCTTCATTTGTCCATCTTTTTCTTCAGTTCATCCTTATCTTTTATGGTTGTGGTGACCAGTAGTACCAAAGCTTACGAGCTTCAGACTTATTTGAATGTATCAAGAGGTGAAGGGAGAGAAGCAAACTCCTCATTTAGTAGATTGCTGTGCTGTACGTGCTAGTGAAAAGAGGATTTTCAGCAGCCTGTGTGGTTGTGATGTTCACCAAGCTGTTTATTCAGTACTGACTTTGGGACTGGAAACCTGTAATTTGAATCATTAATAGCCTTCCTCTTGCTCTCTATCCATGCAAGTTCACTTTGGTGTAAGATTTTACAAATATTTTAGCAACCACAGTTAAGCCTGTATTTAACAAGTTGGGCAGAACTGCAACAACTTGTAGCAATGAAGCTGTAAAACCAGCATGAAAGTATTTCAAAGCTTCGACCAAAGCAGGATTAAGAACATGAGCTTTTTACTTTTATGATTACAAATAAGAAGGTTCTTGTTGCTCAAAACCTTTAACCCTCTAAACCTCTTGTCTGTACAAAACTATCTCCATTATTTACATTAACAGAAACAGAGGGGTGGCTTTAGGACAGAGGGCTGTTTTTTGGACAGAGTAGGAGAATTTACAGGCCAAATATTGCTCTGTAGGGTTGAAAGAGATAGTTATTTTCCTCTGTTGCCATGTCACATGATGGAGGAGCACCCACATTTAAAATGGGTGCTCCATCCTTTCTTGTTACCCTCCCCAAGTAAATCCATGGGGCTCACTTTTATTGTCAAGATGGATTACATCACTTAATTGTATTTATTTAGGTTTTGATCTGAAGTCTATTTAAAAGCTGTGTGTTGTCCATGTGTCCTTAAAGAAAACTTTTTGAAAAATCTAATATTCGTTGATTTTTTTTTTTTATGAGAATTTTCCTGGGTTTTTTTTCCCTCCACACAAACCTGAGAAAATATTGCAAAATCAGTTTTGTGAATTTTCGTTCAAAATTTTAACTGGATGCTAAATACAAACACAATCAAGATAGTTCTCTACTTTGTTCTACCCACCATATGGACAAACTCCCTATAAAGTAAGACTTTGTTTTTCCTACCTTTATAATAATTTCATAGCTTAAAAAATTGCATTTCCTCCTCTGCCCCTTAGTTTTAATGGTTTTTCTTGTGATCCGAGACTTAGGATATATGGCTGTACATCTGGAAACTTTTTCTACTTATCTCCAAGATCTTAGTACAAATGATACTAACAGGCAACCAACCAAGGAAATTATGATGCTTGGACTGTGTCTTTGAAAAGGATGTTTTGAGTGATGCGTGGTTATAATTTTCCGGATTGCATTCAGATGTCAGAACTGGCAGTTGCTTCCCCAAACAGCAGGTGTTCGAGCTGACAGACACCATGGTAATAATAACCAGCATAAAATTTTATGGTGGATTCTATATAGCACAATATCTGTGTTTGAATACATGCAGAGTCATTAGGCAGTGACAGATTTATTAAATCCCCAGACTGATACGAACAGAATCTGAATTCAGTCACTGAGTGTGGGGAAAGTCAGTGGGCAATGAGCATGAATGCTGCTTTATCCCTTATTAAAATGACAATTTTTCAGTACTATCTCCATGTCTCTTCCTGTGAGCACCGCTGTAAACATCCCTGAGGCACTTATCTGCCCGAGCTCCCTGCAAACCTAAGTGGAGAAAGTTATCAGTAGCATATGAGTGATGCCCCTTACAATTTCTGAGGCACAGGCATGGTTACTGGAGGCAAATGTAGAATTTGATGTATTCTTAACCAGAGTAAAGCTACCTCAATGTGTTCAAAACGTTTTGTATTATAACCCACATAGAAATGTCATGAGATAGTTTAGAAAGAACAAACGGACTATTTAAATACAAACTTGGCAGAAAAACCACAAAAGGGGTGTTAACAAAAAAAAAATTAAAAAAAAAGAGAGACAAAAAAAGGAAGAGTCTGGTTTTGGATGCCTCTGGTTTTAGGCTGTAGAAAAGACTGGCAACTTATTCTAAACTGCTAGATGATCCTTCTGACAGACCTGTGCTCCTAGTCTGACATTTACATGTTCTCTTAAAGTATACATTGTTGAAATTTCAACAACATGAAGCTGAAAAGATGGGTGATCCAAAGAAAATGTCCTTGCTATCCAAAATGCCTGTTGTTCCTTCACTTCAAATATTGACACTTGTCTGGGTGCTTCTTGTTGTTTAGGTTGTCCACAGACCAATTTAACCAAGACCAGCCTGCCAAGAAATAGGACTTGTCTCAGAAGGAAATTTCATAATCATTACCACTGTTTAGCACTCACTTTCAGGCTCATTATATTTTTTAAATAAATCAATTTAATTTACAAATTGATGAGGGTTGCCACCTGTATGTGAATGTAATTTAACATTACTGTTCTGCCCTCACAGTAAAGTTAAATGCACCAATTTTTTCTACATTTATTTTCAATTAATGTTTAGGCATGCATTACTAGATCAGTGTTGCTCAAAGAGCTGTATACTGGTCTATTACTTGGGGTTTTAATTTGCTACTATCATCATGGTGTCAGAGAAAGCCATAAAAAGAAACTTGTCATAGATGATTACAGATCTACAGGCAGACAGAAAGAAGTTTTCATTCTAGTAAAACATTTCTAGAATGGCTGGGAGATTTTTGAAGAATTCAAATTCTTGTAAAGGCTTGCTAATCTTAAAATGTGCCTTTATCTGTCCTTATTGTGTTGTAACTTTTTTTTTATATATCTTATAGTTATGGTGTCATTTTAAGGGTCAATTTAATGGCACGAGAGAATAGAGAGAGCAAAGGAAAATCTGATTTGATTCCAGAAAAATAAATTCACAGCAAAGGAGATCAAACACTGGAACAAGAGGCTCAAAGAAATATTAAAATTTTTATCCTTGGAAATATTCTAGATTTGGCTGGATATTATCCTGAGCAACCTGCTCTACCTTCAAAGAAGGATCTTAGCAGGGACTTGTACTAGATGGCCTCCAGAGGTTCTTTCTAACCTAAATCATTCTCAGATCCTCAGAAAATTCTGCTCTTCTGTCAATAGTTTGTGATCAAGTTCTAGCATACTAAGGCTTATGAAATCTAAAATTTTACAGGATAACAATAACATTCTAAAAGGAAATATTTCCATCTGAATAACACAGTGACAGAAGATACTCCATTGAGTTGTCATAGACTGAGTTCATTAGCATTTGTATCAGGGAGGTCCCCACTGTCTTTTCCTAGCTAATGGTCTAACTCCTTTTCCTTTTCGATTAAAATAAAGCATCAGCCTCCACCTTCCGCTGTTTTTTGCTGTCACTTTGCCAATTAAAATGTCACAGATGAACATTCTAATGAATGGTTCATTCCACCTCCCAGCAGTGGAAGAATCTTCACTTCTGCATGCTGATGGTGCTTTTCCTTGTCTCATTTTGAATCTCTCAGGGTTTTCACTACTGCATTTGCCCATCTACTTATTAAACAACCAACAGAATTCAATGTAATGACATTTTCCCTAACACCAACCTGCTTTCTTGTCTTATCTTTTCCTGTTGATTCTATCTCACATGTTAGACTAATATACCCATCTCACTCCCTGTGTTTAAATATTTCTCATTCTTTTAGTTTATCTGTTATCACCTTCGTTTTCCTCTGGGTATTGCTTTTCCCAGCCATTTTTTGCTTCTCTGAAGTCTTGCCATGTTTTTGATCACTGGGCATGTGGAAATAAGCATTGCCTTCAAAGCCCACATGTATGGGAGCCAAGAAGAATTTAGGTTATTTTCCCCTTGCTCTGTGATGAGGTACCTCTGCAAAAACAGGACAGAAGTGCACTTCACTTTCCTTTCCTAAATTTATATTACAGTACAGCTGTAGAACTTTATAATCCATTGTCCCCATCAGGGTTCTTTCAGGATTACTGACTCTCTGGGGAACAGCCCCTCTGAGTAAGTGAACTCTGGGGCCTAAGAAATGATCCTTTAAGACAGGTTGTTAAAATCACTGGGTTCATATGTCTCATTGGAAAAGCAAAAGATAAATGTAGTAAAATACTCTGTATACAATGAAGCCAGCATAGTCCTTTCAGCATATTTAAAATATTAATAGATGCTATCTACATGCCATGCAACTGTATGAAAGCATAGACTATGCAGAGATTTTCATGCAGCTCTTAACTCACATCTTGTGTTGTAAACGTCCTCTGATGGACATAGGACCAAGTGAGAAATACTTCAAGAAAGTGAATGAAGCAAACAAGTAGAGAAAGAGAGAAGAGAATCAAACTCTGTCGGGGGGAGAGGGAGGAAGGAGGTGACAAGGAAATAGTAATTCCTCAATGTAAATGCCCTCTATAGCTCTCCTACTCAGAGTCCACATGATGAACTGAGAGTTATCCAAAGCCTCATTCCCTCTCCTCCTGCTAATCTGCACTCCATGTGACTCCAGCCCAGAGGAGGCCTGCTGAGAGTGTGTCTCTGTGTCTGTGCACAAAAGGACCACTTGTACCTGCTTACCTTTTGGGGATGTTCTTCATTCAACACCAGCAGCAATATGTTTCTGATTAGCTAGAAAAAGAACATGTTCCATTTCACACTGAACCTCCCTTCAGGGAAAAGCAAACAAACGTGTTTAAATTGCAGGAATAAAAAGTTCCCCAATTCAAAGTAGTCTGATGGGTCTCTAAACTCAAAACAGAAGCATGGGAGGTTTGCCCACCGGTATGAATATGTGAATCTGAATCACCAGAGAGGGAGGTCAGCATGCCAGCAGAGCTCTCCCTTCTCTATGTCAGGAAAAATCAAGGGCCCTGTGTTGACTGGGAATTCGTCAGTCTCTGGCAGTAAGCTGCATCCACATCTCTGTTGTCTGCAGGCACGCAGGCAGCCTTGCAAACAGCTGAGTGTCCAGCCCACGCCCCGGGGGATGTTACCACACAGTCGGACCTGCGGGACACTCGGTGTCCAGCAGCTACAGCCCCTTCCATACCTGCTCCTGGTCACCACAGAAGTTGTCTGTAGAACCTATCAGATAAAACCTATGAGATAAAACAGCCTTTGATAAGCCTCTGAATAATAGCTGTGCTGCAGTAACAAGCCAGTCATGTCTGTCAAAAGCTTGGGAAAAGTTGTACTCAGTTCAAAACAGTACTTTTATTTCCAACTTTTTAACAGAGACCAGCTTCTAAATATGATATCGTTTTGCTAGTTTTTCTGGAAGTCAACCTTTCTGACTGTTTTTCTTTGGCATCTGATATTCCAGAAAGGAATGATCTTAATAATTTTATAGAGAGTTGGTTGGATTTTTCATCTCTCAGTTATTAGAAAAGCAATGTTCATGAATTGGTCAGTGTTTGTAATATATTACAGCTTGCATCTCCAAAGTTGAAGCAATAATGATTTCTTTTTCTTTTTTTTTATTTGGGCACGTCTTAGGAACAGCACAAATTTTCAGTTCAGCCTGCTTGTAGGCTCAGTCCTGCTCTGTTTCCACTGGATTCTCTGCTTGTCCTTAGTGCTGAGTGATAGCAAAATGGCTCCCTCTCAGTGGGCAAAAGGGTCTGTGGGGTTTTTTGTTCTGTCTGGCATCTTTGTTCACAAAATAAAAATGCACAAAATTGAAAGCATGATGTCATAGAGATGTGTCAGAACTCTAAACCTCTGCTGATGGTGCATCTCTCAGTTTGGGAGGAAGGATATATCATTAGATACCCTAAATTAACCTGATTTTCAGGAAATACAGATTTTGAAAAGGGGTTCCCTTTAAAAGAATATCAAAGTAGGCAATTGCATTCAAACATTTTTTTGGATATCCATTTTTTTCCCTCTCCTTCTTTTGTCTGTACCTGTTCAATTTTACCACATTTTTCTAACAACCCTTTTCTTCAGCTGTGTAATTTCCATACCTAATAGGTAAATATCAAGTAAAAAAGTTGCTGCTGTTTTAAAAGGATCCTAAAAAGATGTTTCCCTCCTTTCTGTCTAATCTCTCAAAGGCAGGCATAGGCATGCTAGTAATTGATATCTATTTTATTTGTGAAACTATAATATGAAAACATTCATTAAATTCTTATTGAGGAGCTATTGTTTGTTTCCTTGAGCAATATTTTTTTGCAAAATGCAAGTTATCTAGAGTAAAAAATATTCTTACAGCAGGATTTTCCCATAGGATGTATGGTCTGTTTTATTTTTTACCCATTTTGTGCTTTATATTTACATGGTTGTTGTGGTTTTTTAAATAAATAATTGAAAGTAGTGCTTTCAGTAACCACAGCAATGTCCGTTTCTAGTGAGAATGTTCAGTAATATCTAAGACTTGGTAGCCACCTGCATGTGTTTTTCAAGGGATGACAAAATTCAAGCAAAAGACTTTCAGTTTCCTACAGTGCTTCTGTTGTACCAAGAGTAATAACATGCAAGGGACTGTGCTGCTGTCCTAAGAACAGCTATTGCTGCATATTCCATACTCCTTTACAGAAAATGTATCTGAGGGGTCAGAGGGAGAGGAGCAAAGAGGCTGAGGGATGTGGTCAGGATTAAAGCATAGAGATTGTTCAAAATTGACCATACAGAAGATACCAAGATGCTAATTCATTGAAGTTTAACAATCTTAGCATAATTCTTTGATATGGGATTCTCTTTTCTCCTCTGTCTCTGAAATCCCAATTAAAGCTTTTCTTGGATAAAACCAGTCTGATATGTATTAGAGATTCCATTTCCTATTATTGGCATAAGGACAGGGGTAAGTAATGTAAGGGTCTTAAATTCAGCTGGACTTTTTGAAGCATATAACCATGGAATGGGAATTTCACGGACAGATATTGAACTTAAAAAGATATTGATCATTCATGACATTAAGAATTTAGTGCTTGCTGCAGCACCTGACTCTTTGCTGTTTTGAATGTGTACCATTACAGTTGCCTCAAATACTTAAACAGGCCCTAAAATAAAACAGAAACCCAACTGTGCTGTTTCAGGCAGCCTCTCTGCTGTCCTTAGAAATGAGCTTGGTCTTTTTTTCAAATTATATTATCTCACTTCTCCCTGTTGAAGACTTTTCCATTGTGAACTCACACAATTAGTTTAAAATTGTGTCTTTTGCCTGGCAATGACCTGTTGTGGACAGTCTTGCTGTAGCACAGGGACAAAATGCTCTCTTTCTGGAACAGCAAATATGATCTTCTTTTATCACCCAATCCCAAATATTTTTAGCAGCTGGGGATAGGGGGGATAGAAAGAAAACTATATATTCAGGCTTTTGCATTGTGTTATCAATACAGCATGGGACCTGGAAAGTTTTCATTCCTGAGAGGCCTGCCAAAAGTATCCTTAAAGAAAGCAGTGAAAGAACTAATAAAGTTGTATCATTCTGGAAAGAGGCTCTGTAATATGACATCCCTATAAACCTGGAGATGCTATAATTTATAGTAATAAAATCTAGTTCTTATTTGGCATTTTTTTTCTAAGTAGGTCTCTGAGTGTTCCACAGATGGACTCTTCATCTCCATTTTGCAGATGGAATAACTGAGATACTGACTGTAAAGTGCCTGCAAAGGATTTCACCAGATGCTATCAGCAGAGCCAGGCCCAAGATTTGAGACTTGTGGGCTCAAGCCTTTGCATGGAGCAGAAGGCCAGGCTGGCTCTGCCAGGGCACTGACACCATTGTCTGAGAGTGCCAAATGACCTGGGCAATTTCGGGGCATTTTTGGGGGCATTTTGGGGAAGCACTCTGCTCTCCTTCCAGTCAGCCACCGTTGTCCTACTGTAGTCAGAGGGAGCAGAGCTGTAGGTTATGAATTTTTAAAGAAACACCGACCCTAGTACATCACAATTGTAGCAGCACCTGTTATTAGAGAACCTGTTTGTGTTGCTCACCATGAGCAAGTCCGACAGGTACATCTCTGCAGCTGAAAACCTCTTGTAAACTCCAGTGTGAGGTGAAGCAGCTGTTCTGCAGGCTGTTAGGCTCTCCACACTTAGAACACAAATCTGTTATACCAGCAATTATGGCTTGCTTACAGAGCCATAATCTTCTTGTGGAAATAATCAGTCAAGATTTGGTCTTTTTGATTTTTATCCTGCTTCCAAGAGGGCAGATGGTTAGCTTCAGAGTGCCTTGGGTTTTTCTCTTGGCTGTGGAGTAGAAAGAAGTAGACAGAATATTCACTGATATGGTGTTGTGGGTTAATTTGGTTTCCCGGCCAATGCACCAATTAATGTGGTAGGTAGGTTTGTTTAGTTGGTTTTTTTTTGAAAGGGTATAAAGAAAAACTTTATTAACAGAATTAAAGGGAAAAAAAGAATTAAAAAATCACAATAAACTTTCAGAACCCTTCTTTTCTCCTATACAGTCTCTTTTCATTTTCACTGACAATGTAAAGATAAAACTTGTGACTTTCAGTCAGTTTATCACCTCTAAAATAGTCTTTTTTTTAGTTCACTTAGGGAGAAGAGTTTCTTTTGCTATGCTATGGGGAATTTTCCCCAAGAAAACAGTTTTCTTGTGGCTTTAATGTCACAACGAATCAGCCACCCGGAAAAGGAAAATTTGTTCTCAGTGTGAAAGCCCTTCCCGAACCCAGCCCATCACCTCCTCCAAGGCTGGAAACCACGAGAGCCACCCTCGGCTTTTCTGTCTTAAAATGTGTGTTCACAAAAGGTGTATCCACCCCCACTGGCTCAATTATGTGTCAGTATCTAAGAGTGGCTACTGACTGGTTCTCCGCTACATCTGCAGAAAGCCAACAAGGCCCCACATAGGGAACTATTCCACATCAAAAATTGAATCAATGCCAAACTAGGACATATGGGAAACCTGGAAGTCCAATGGAGTACCAACATAAGGTTTCAAAATGCTTAAGAGAGTAAGACCTATGAAGAGCTTAAACAGCTCTTACTGATAATGCCCAAAACATCCTTTCTTCACTGTTGAAATGAAGTTGTCCCCAGTGCATCCTTAAAAATAGGGGTAAATAAGGCATTCAATGCAAAATAATTGTTACTATAACAAACTGTGTCATTTTATTCACTGTAATTTGAAGAGCTGCAGCTTTCTTTTCTATCTTGAAGGAGGTAATTTTTAAATTACCTCTATTTTGATATTTTGCATTTTGGGGCTAATTATATATGGAAAAGTGAATGGCCGTATCAGATCAAATTGAGTTGAACCCTACCTGGTCCAGGATCCTGCAACCAAAAAGTGACTAGAAGCAGATGCTTGGATAAGAGCATCAGAAGAGGTCAATTTCAGATTAATACATGTCAGCATAGTCATGTTTTCTAGCTATCTGCAATTCAGAGACTATCTGAAGCAGAGATGATATTGTGTTTAAGTTCTATCAGAAAAAAGAGAACATCAGAAGAAATTGTGTCTGTGTCTAGTGCAATTACATTACATGTACATTCATTTTTTTGGATGCCATATTGCTTTCTGTTTAATTCACACATTTCTTTCTGCAGTTCACATAATTTTGTGAATTGCTTCACAAAATGCCTATTCTTGCTAGTTGGCCAGAGTAGAGAATTTTTAGTATAGCATGTCTGCTCTGGTGTCACCTAACTCAGAGTTATTTTCCCTTTTGCCACAACTTCCTATTAGCCCTGTTTCCAAAAGACACTAGGATCAAATGCTGTATGTTTAATGTATAAGTCATTATCAAAAAATTCTTGAAAAGGACAAATCCTGACAAGACACAAACCCAAATGGGAAACAAACATATTCCTTTATTGTAAGTTCTTAGCTGGACACTCAGATTTTTTTCAGGAGGACACTTGAATGTTTTGCCAATTATGTCCTATAATCTGTAATACTATAGGATGTCTCATTCTTTTTCATCATGAAAAGACCTGCAACTGCTTCTCTGATTTGCTGAACCACTTATCCACTACAATTGGGACAGCATGTTAAAGTTAATGATGTGCTATATAAAAGTCTAATGGCAGCGTGTCTCACATCCAAAAAATCTCTTTAGACTAGTAGCATTCCTTGATGGAAAATCTCCATTCAGCTTGCGTCCACAGAAATGGCATTTATTACAGCCTTAATGTTGAGAGGGTAGTGGAATTATAGTTACAATATAGAAGTTATAACTCTGATTATCAGCATGTTAATTTATTGTGATTTTGGGTAATAAATCATGCTCATCCTCCGTCATGGTTAAGTTTCTCTTACATGCTCCATTGGAGCATCACTGCTTACATAGATAGTACCAGTAATTAGAATTACACCAATGCTAAAATGAACAAAAACTGTCAGTCTTGAATGATGAAAGTGAAAAGCAGACAAACACATGACAAGTCATTGGACCAAAGACTTGGCATCAGGAATGTGTGAAGAAAAAATAACTTCAAAGAATATTTTCCAAGGTCATATAAGTGTGTATTTTGCAGTGACTCAGATGGCAATCATTACTAGGAATTATACAAAAGGGTCTTCTCTAAGATTCATTTGTCTACTAAGGAAGATGTTACTTTCCCTGCCACAGGGATCATCCCAAACTGCCGGGCTGTTTGACTCTATATGGAGAACTGAGAGACTTCCTGCTGCTACAGCTCAGGAAGACTAATGCCCTCCTGGCAACTGAAAATGCTAAAAATACAAATGTGATTATTCTTTCAGCTCTCATTTAGGTGCTTTGATTTCAAAAATATTATTTTCATAGCTGCCTTTTTAATATAACTCATTACCGTCATGGCTGCTTTGCACATTATTTTCCTTTTCACTTAAGATATATTGCTTACACTGGGAGAACTTGGACAGCCAATGATTTGAGAACAAGGTCAAGTGGCAGGAGCTCTCACACCCAGCATGCAGTTTGCCACTGATATTACATACTGCCTTGGGCAAATTGTCGGGGAGCACTGCCTCTCAGGTGTCCTGTGCCTCTGTAAAAGGAGTAGATCCACCCTGTGATGGTTTTCTGACTGTGATCCCTGCCTTACCAGGGTAGTTGTGTGTGCACGCCCCAGCAGACCCATCCAACTCTGTGATCTCTGGGGGTTTGATCTGAAAATAGAGCATGGAAAAGAGGACATGAAAATAAAGTGGAGTAAGTAGGGAGTAAGGAGAGTGCTGGCCTGCTTCTCACCAGCATCATTCTCCCTAGGGGAAGTCACGAGTTTTGCAGACACTAGCCTCTTAGTTTAAATGCCTTCTGTGGTAAGCTTGATTACAGCTGTTGTTGGATACCTGTGCTTAGGCTTTACATAATTTTTTCCAGTGGAATAATTATCTCAGTATAAAATTAGAAATGTTTGTTATTTTTCCTGAAAGGGTTTTTTTCATAATAAAACTATGTCTTCTAACTCCCACAAAATCAGGAGTCAGATTGGTCTGATACAATCCTGCTGAATTTTTTTTCACTGAGGTTGGCTTCAAACGTGAAGAGTATGGTGGGAAGTTGACCAGTAATTCTACCAAGTGCCTTCTGCTTGAACACATCACATTTTTTAACATGAAGCACAATGTTTTCTATTGTATATTATCCTAAAGGTTACCTGACTCACAGAAATGAGCAGATTATTTTACATATAGAGAACTGGTATTCAAATATTATTAAGACACTTCTATTTTATTTTCCATTAAAAAATTGGTTGTAAATTGTGCCACAGCAATCAGATCTGTATAGCTGCTACTACAAGTCACAGAGTAAATGTAAGTTTCTCAGCATGAGGGTGGCTCCAAGATTAGATTTACAGCAGAATTATTTCCAAAAGAACCATTCAGCCATTCCCCAGAAGTCTATATTGAAGTCCATGGTGTTTTAATAAAATGTGTGTCCTGTTTAACAATTGTAAACCTGCTATTTTTACTTGATGCTGAAGACTAGGAATGAATATCTACATATTAGGGTTTTTTTAAGGAGAGTTTCCTTCAAACATGATGATCAGAAAGTCGTTTGAGGAAACATTTTCTGTTGTTACATGTTATTAGTGCAGTGCAAAGTTTTAAGACTGGTTTGATCAGAAGAATGAGCCAGGCACTCAGAGAATGCTCTGTGACAGCTTTGCTATGGTCTGTTTGCTCAGATGTAGGAAAGACTATGCTGATATTTCAAAAACACAATTTCTCAACTGTTTTGGAAGGAACCAAAAAACCAGGAGTTACATCAGGCCCCTCTGATCACATTGCTTATTCTCCTGTAGAAACACCTGTATTTAAAATCCACTTGGTGTCTTATCCCCATGGCAAAGCCAGAAGAATTATTATTGGCAGCATTTTCAAGTCTTAGATGCTTAGATTTAAGCATCTAAATATGTGGCCTCATTCTTGAAGTGAACGTGTGCATGTTTTATTGAAGTCAATAAAGAAGAGAAGCGGGGTCAGAAGCATTTTTGAAAATCAGAATACTTATTTAATTGTTTAAATATGGATTTATTTGCATAACTTCAGACACACTCAGGTATAATTGTAGCTGTCATAGACATCACTGTATTGTCCCAACACTGTGTGTCCTATACACTTCAGACTAATTTTTAAGTCCCATTCCAGAGTCACACTTCCTTCAATTAGGATGAATTAAAAGAATATTTTTTGTAGTAATTATTTTGATAAATTAAAACATTATTAGTATTAGTATTTTAATTCTAGGAGAGAAAGGATATTATCCTTCCTCTGCAGTAGCTGGAGCATAAATGTAGTAGCCCTTACTGTTTACTTGTGAGACTTAGAAAGTCAGACAATTTTGTTGGCCAGTTTATATTCCTTTTGTTTATTTTTAGATATCAGAGTGCTTATTGAATTAGTGGGGCTTGTGGTTATTACTTATAAAGAACAAGGAGAACCCCAGACAGTCCTTGCTGTGCCACTGCAGCATTGTTGCTACACGCTGCTTTGTGCTTCAGGCTTGGGACAAAAATCCAACCTCACCAAGGGGCATTAAAAGTGAGCAATGAAACCCATTTTACTAAAATTTTCCTGTGAAAGTGGATGTCTACAAGGTGCAGTTCTGTTCATTAGCCCCTGAGCAGCATAAGTTTGTGCAAGCCTTGGGAGGTTGAGCATTTTTGATGATTCCAATTGTACATGGAAGGGAACCATGCACTTTAAGTTTCACTGAACCAGGTGCGTATTCAGCTGTTGTGACTAATTCAGCTGAAAATTGTTTGTTCTCTCCTTGGCTTTTCTCTCTCCCCTTACCACAGAGAAGCTGATTAATGCAGAAGGCACTGCAGGCCTGAAGCCAGCTGGGCTAGAGCTTTTGAAATGGTTCTTCCCCCGTGTCCCAAGACAACTTTGTTTCCTCTACCTTTTCAACACTCCTGTGATTGGTAAAGCATGGACTACAATTATGTGAGTGCTAACATGCAAACCAAAGAAAAGTTTCCAATGGCTGAATCCACACAGAGAAACATATAAGGTGAGTGGCAACAGTGTTTTTTGAGCACGTTTCTCAAAATGTCCTAAAATTCTTTATAAAAGAATTAATTTATTATCAATTCCATTTTTGTTTCTAAACATTCCCAGAAACATATATTTTAATATAGAACTTCCACTGATACCCATTTTGCTCCACTGCAGGACACGTTTCCCTGCTATTTTTATTGTCTAGCTTTATCTTTCTCATCCTCTTCAGCAGTACCTCACTTTCTAGATGTTCCTTGCCAGCTCCATAAACAATGAGTGACAGACTAAGAGGAGATAGATTAGTAACCTCAGAAAAGAAACATCAGGAGAAACTGAATCTAGCTCTGACAATGATGCAAGTAGGTAAATAAGTAACAGTTCCAAGTCAAGAGTAAAATGTACATGCCAGATTACAAAGGAAAACTGGGAATTTTTTCCTTCTGACACTCAGTAACAAAAACTTCAGTCAGCACCAGTGGGAGATTCCCAGTTCGCTTTAAATGGTAATGGTGTCTGAGCCCAACGTCCTGGGCAGAGTATCACGGCAGTGTAAAAAGTGCTTTTCACAAGCAGAGGAATTACCCCTCTCTCATGGATCTTAAAAGTCTGGAAAATAAAGAATGAGGCAGAGAAACCCATGATATCCAATAAAGGAACTGGGGCACAGACAGGTGCATGATTTTTGGCTGGCTGGCTAACAATGACTTCTTTCTTGTTTCTAGCTGCTTAAATCTCTATCCTTTAGCTTCATAACGTGGTTCAATTCTTTTTTTTTTTTTTTGTCTGTCTCGGTTCCCTCTCCACTCAGTGTCATCACTCTGCTACTTCCTTATTGTTGTCCTGTCTTGCCCACAAGAATACTGATAGCAAGTATGCCATCTGCTTAGCTCCTTGCTTAGAGGGCAAGAGATCTTCCAGAAACTAAGGTGGACCTGTACAGGGAGTATAGACCATAGCAAAGAGGTGAAGGGGGAGAAAAGAACTTGACAGAGAGATGCTCAACACAGGAAATCAAAGATGATACAATCAGACAGAAGCATGGGAACATGCAGAGTATGAAAGTCAAATTTCTTTGATTTTTTTCACTCATGTAAACACTTAGCCTATCAGTATAAGGTTCCCTCTGGTACTTTCCGTCACATAAACAGGCTGTCTCACAGTCTGGGAATGATGTGGGAATCATCTGAAAAGCAGATCATTTGAAATAATTGTGCCAACCCTGGACTGTGAAGCAGTAAGAAAATTTAGATTTTTGAGGAAGGGAAGGTCTTGAGCTAGTCACACTATAAAAAGATATTAAACAATGGCCCAAAAATGCATAGGAATTGGAAAACTTGTCAGAAGATGAGATGTAAGACAGGCCATCTGAGGTGAGAAACAAATCAACATGTTTTTAAGATCTGGGAAGATACAATAAGTAAAGTATGTTGCTTAACCACAGCAGGATTTTCAGTTCCCATCCACCTTCATCAATTAGGAGCCCACTAAAAACAAAAGAAAGTTACTCATCAGATATTTGTGGCAGCAGGACAGAGGTTATTCAGTCAAAAGGTCATGTGCTGTACAAAGCCATTTATGACATCTGCAGGACAAGGATTTTGTTGTGGTGGTTTTCTTATTGATTGCTCAAAAAAAAAAAACCTAATTTGAATGTAACTTTTAGGGAGTAATACACACATGCACACAGGCCGGACTGTGGGACGAGGTCTAGGACTGAGGATTTGTAATTCAGGATTTGGGTTAAGACTGGTTACACGTTTCCATGTTCATTACTAGAAGGAAGTGCCACTTCTGAGCACACTAGGTTTTGTACAAACACAGAGAAGAAAAAGTTCCTTCTCCAAAAACGTTAAAGCTTTGGGGTTTGTCCAGTTATAATACAGAACTTGTTTTAACACATTTGAAGTTAGACAAGCTGAAGCCTGTTTCTCACAGGTTTAGCAGCTGGAGTTTTCCAAATGATTCCTGGACAGAGCATAAAGTAAATTTACCCTACTTCACTCCCTTCTTACACAGTGATGTGGCAGAAAGATGCTTGACACCATCATGAAAAGCCAGGCATAGGAAACTACCTGCCTATCCATGTACACAGAACAGCATGCTCTGATTTCTCTCTTCATCTAATCTCCCCTGAGTCCCCAGCAGCACTCTTCTGCATTGTCACTTTTTTCTCTGTTATTTTCTAACAAATATTTTTAAAATTCTGATCTTCAGCAATGTAGTATTGATTTGATTCCTGAACGCAGATATGGGTGATTCGAACTAATTTTTCTTACACATGAAGAAAATTAAAAAACTTTAAATTAAACACGGTGTAACAATAGACCAAGTGAGCCTATATTATTTTACTGAACCACCTCATCTAGATTACACTAAAACTTCTGGATTCATTCTCATAAAAATTTGTCTTTCCAAAGAACATCTATTTACCTGGACTGCTCTTATCCAGAGGCTTTAACTTGTGCGGTGCTTGGTCCTTTTCAGTGTAATGAAACTGAAGTTTCTTTAGTTTCTATAATACTAGCAACCAAAAATCTCAGAAATTGCTAAGGGCATCAGTTCCCATCTTTTTATCTCTGTTCTGATGTCATCATGTGAGATGGTAGAAAGGAAAGAATTTTTTCTATCCTATAATGAAGCCTAGTGTGTTGGGGTTGACATGAGATGGATTTAAGCCCCTTTTGTTCACAGATCACCACCTGCTCTTGGGAATAATTTAGTAAAGGTATTTGCTTGAATTATTTCCATAAAGTGGAGTGCGACAAGAACCAAACTTTTGAGGGCTGAACAGTGATAACAATTTTCAGCACAGACATTGCAGAAGATTGCACACATAAGTCAGATATGTGGCAATGGGATGTTGTGCACATCAGCCAAAAATACCTTTACTTGTCAGATGAGAAGAAGCCTCACTCCTTCCATGTGTGCTTCTTCAGTAAAACAAGTTTGTATTGCTGATGCCATGTGAAGTTAAAACGTCAAGTTACTGCCTGGAAAATGTCAAGCTTAATGCCTGTTTGAGTGGACACCAGGAAATCCGTATGTTTAAATCTCAGGCTGCACATGAATTTACTGCCAAATTTGTAAACTGTACTGCTGATGGTATTTTGTCAGCTGTGAATCCTGCAGGTACAGAATTACATCTTAGCACCACTGAAGTTGGAATTTGTGTCATTTACAGATGATCAGGCCTAGTAGGTAAACTACACTTGAGTTACACCACACTCCACTAAAGCCAGTGAGGTTGCATCAGGGCAGCTGAGAAATGAATGTTCATTTATCATTCCAGCATGGGCTGTCTCCAGTCATTGTTTTCATCTGCTGCTGCCTCTGATCCACCAGATCTTTCTGCCTGAGAATGTTTGAATCCTTTGTATTCCTCACCACCTAAACCGTATCCAATGGGCAACATATTTTCCCTCAGATCTTTAATATTGATTAGGTAACTGAATTTAAATTTTAGAACTATGAAAGGTTGGAAACATCTGCAGACATTGAATAAAGTCTGTTTTCTCTTCCACAGTCTGCGAACAGCTGGAATCCTCAGCCTGAAAAGACTTCTTTGTTTCCCAGGTTTCCATTACACATTTTTGTACCACACATGCAAGCTATCCAGGCCTAAGAAGGAGGGGCAATTCTTATTTTTGTGAAAGATGTTTGCCATTTTCCATTCTGCACTCTTCTGACCTCTCCTTGTCCAATAAATGCTAAGTTGTTAAAGTCGTCCTATTTTTCCCTCTACAGCTATATTTTTAGTGCAGATACAGAGCCAAAGTTTGATTTTGCACCAAATTTAATCCATCATACGCAATTAACATCAGCAAGTTTTCTCTGGATTTGTATTGAGGCATGACACAAACTTGTTGCTAATCTCTTCTTCAGAAGCTGTAGAACAGGTAGGGCATGTATTAACCATGGTACCCACTAAAAATATCATAAACATTGGTGAGGAGCTCTATGTTCCTTTTTTATCCCCTCATATTTGCACATGGAAAGTATGTTAGGTGGGGATTTATAGACCTTACTCTGCAATCTTTTATTGAGCATAATTCTCATCCTGATAGGTGACCTCACAGATGTTCTGCTCATTTTCTGTGATGAGGCCGATCAAAAACTGGTTTTAATAGGCATGCTGGGCATGTTGTTTGTGTGTGAAATTATTCTGTAATTTAAAAGTTACACAGATAATGTTTAGCTTGAGTATTCATCAGTAGTCTATTCCAAAATCCTTGGAATAATAACAATGGTTGATCATCTTATTTTGTCTGAGCTAACAGAATTCTTTTCAACATGTAGTATTTGGTTGAGGAATCATTGAATACAAACAGAAATGTCTATGAAACTGAGTGGTCCCCACTTCCTAGAGTTACATGGTAATATTTTCAAACCTGGTACTGAGATCAGAAGATTGAGTTGCAATGTGTTCTTGGTGCTTGCATTTGCACACTCACAGAAATAAAAAGGGACTGTAGAAGGTTGTTTAGTCTACTCTTTACCATGTGCAGGATGAACTACACTGTACTGTACTTCTTCTAGCTATGGCTGATGGAAAAAATCCAGCCTGATACTGAAAGTGTGCCACAGAAATTCTGCTGCTTTCCCATGCCATGTTATCCCGGGCTGAAATGACTTGATGCTTTGAAACATTTTCTGGTGTTTATTCTGAATCTCCATATTTTTTTCCAGCTGCAGTGCACTGGAGAACACGTGGAG
The DNA here is from genome assembly GCA_013397295.1 of Polioptila caerulea. Classification (NCBI taxonomy): domain Eukaryota; kingdom Metazoa; phylum Chordata; class Aves; order Passeriformes; family Certhiidae; genus Polioptila; species Polioptila caerulea. The sequence continues at coordinate 138,789 of VYXF01004098.1, forward strand.
AAAAACATACACATCTTCTCTTTGCAACAACCTCTTGCTTTTTGGAGACTGTGCCTTCAAAACAGCTTTTGAGAGACAGACAAAGGGTTTGTAATAATCAAGGCATTTTTGACTGAAATGCAGACAAACCTGGATTCAAAGAATTGCCTTTTATTGATTGTCTCTGATGATACTTGAAAAGACCTGGAACAAATAAAAGTAAAGCATTTGTCTGTGCCATGCTTTTAGTCAGTCCTCTGCACAATGTGGAAAAGTTACCAATTCCAGATTGACTACAAGGAGGTTTTATTAAGGATAGAGAGAATCACATGGACAGCAATGTGCAAAACTTTTATTGAAAACTGCTTTAGAATCATGCACCTGATTACCAGAGAGTGTGTTCAGAAGCAGTCCTAAAACTAGGAATATTGATTTAGAAGGTATGTCAACTTTTTTAATGATACCACCAAAAGAAAAATGAGAGTAGTACACTAAGAGCAAACTAGACAAAAGACAGGTTTTTTAGATTTTGAATCTATTTCCACTGAGGAAGTAAATGTAAAGGACGGAGTACAGAGATAATTTTTAATCAGCGTTGAACTAATTTTTGCAGAAACACATGTTTCCAATAAACCTTCACCTTTCAATCTGTGGACGCAATCCATCAATGGAATTAACTGCTCATAGAATACATTGAAGCACAGATTTAAAAAGAAAATCTGCTTCATTATTATCAAGTGGATTTTTCATATTAACATCACTTTATCCTTCCCTTTCAAGCATGAGACCCCTCATTTTAAAATGACCTTTTCAAAAAGACTCCTGTGTAAGCTATTCACATAAATTTAATTTCCTTAAACTTCCTCCTGTTATTTCTAGGTATTTTGTCCTCTCTACCTCTCTACATTGACAATATTTTTCTTGGTCATAAACAGAAATGGACATTTCTGGATTTTATTTTATTTCAGTCAAGACCAGAAGAGCACAGAAGCTCCAATAAATTATAACTCTGAATAATACTAGTTATAAAGGAATGGCAAAGCTTCTTGGCGATGCATTTGCAAGCCAGAGCCAGAGAACCAGAGACTAATGTCTAGTAAAAGATGTCAGATTCAATTCTTGCTGCCAATGTCTGGCAAAAAAACCTCCTGCTCAATACATGGTTTACCTCATATGACCTAGTTGGCCCTCAGCAAAATATTGCCTAATCATCATATAGATAGTGCAGGTAAATGGTAAGGAATGCATGTAATACTTCCCATACATCCCATTTTTTGCATACTGTTGTTCTCTGGATTTTAAAGCTGGGCATTCATCCATAACGGTATTGTCAGGGGCTTATAGGAACCTCAGTCTGCTGCAAGTAGTGAAATATTTGGGATTTGAATCATTGCTGGCAGTGGGTGCTCACCCAGTGGATTCAAGAGAGCTTCTGCACTTCTTCACTGACACTCTATGTCTTTGACCTCATTTTCATAAGGGAGGGAAATCACTAAGTCCTTGTGTTTCTGTGAAAAGAGTAAACTTCCTTTCCCTTTGGCTTCCCCCAATGGCATCAAAGCCATATATTGAATTGTACAATGGTATTTTAAGGGACAGAACACACGATATCTGTCAAACACATGAAGCAGAGCTAGCCAGGTTTCAGCTCTTGTTGCATAAAGTTGCATAAATTGTGTGCAGGATTTTGGTGGGCTATTGGAGCTGTTATTTCTCAGCCCAGGAGCATCCATGGGTAGGTACTGACCTGTACTAACTGCGACCGAATGGCATAAGAGCAAAAATAGCTAAGGTGTTTATCCAATTAGGGACAAGTTGGCAATAACAGGAGCTCATACCCCAGAACTGTGACACCAGCTCCAAAGTGACATTTCTGCATGTGTGCCTTAGATAGCCCAATAAATTAGAGACGGTGTTTTTAAAATGTGATTTCTCTCAGGCTATATAGGAGTTGTTCCTTCTACAGTGAGCTCAGCATGCACAGACTTTGACAGCCTGGCAAAGGCATTCTTCCCAAAAAAGTCTGAAAACAGTAAATCCCATCTTCACTACCTACTCCTGAATGGATGTCCATTGGCAGTCCATTACCTTGACAGGTTGATTCCAGTGAGGTCAATCAAATGAATATTTTAAAAAATCAGATCCCAGAACAGTTGTTTTGCCCTACTTTACAAAAGAAGGAAGATAAAGTGCAAAGAAAAATTCCTGGTCAAGGACAAAAAAAGCAGGTTGAAATTTATGCCACTTACCAGAGAAATTTCAAATAATGTGAATACCACCTGAAATCCCTGAATAGCATTTGATTAACATGACAAGACAGCTCTACAAAGTCAAAAGATAAAATCAAAGCAGGAGAAGACTGCCCAAAATGAAGTAGGACTAAAGCTTGACCAATTATCACTGACTGGCAAAATGTTAATCAAGAACAAGATGCTCAGCACTTGCATTGGTCAGCAGTTTACCATTTAACAGATTATTTCTCTGTGATGCCCAAAATGTGCCCTGCTTGAGTATCAGCAGTTTCTGTGGTCATCAGGGAGACCAGTCCCCATTAGGACTGCCCAGGATATTTAGTCCAGCTGGTTGGAGACATGCCATTAAAAAAAAACAAAACCAAAAACGATATAACAAAAAAACCTCACATTGTTTTTTGTGCTGCTTGCAATGTTCCTTCCTGACAAGATTTCTGACTGTGTGACTCGCAGATAGCAAAGACACAATTTTCTGTATGTAAAATCTGATGAATAAGCTGTCCCCTGGGGTTTGGCAGGACTTAGTAACTGCCTGAGATCTGCTGTAACTTTCTCCACTTGGCCTAAACTGTCTGATATGGGATGCCTGAAAGTTACACAACTAAAAGCCATCTTTAACCACTCAAGGGAGTGGTTTAGAGACTCTGAAAACTACAAATCCAGCAGGAGCATATGGGAACACTTGCTGTGAAAATCAGGCCATTGTCATAAATGACTGCTTTAGGCACACAAGTCTGGAATAAAAAGGCCAATAAACTGAAGAGTAACATTGGTGAATGACCCACCAGTGGCATTCACTTAAAATCTTGGAGATAGCAGTTTGGATTTCATTCATTAAGATTTGCATGCAACTAATTTTCCCTGCTGCTATTTAAGGAACATTATAGAGCAACAGTGAGAACTTGGGGGTTTTTTTCAGTTTGAGTTCTATGCTTTGAGTGCATATTTTATGAAGCATGTGTTTGGCTAATAGTTGCAATTTCATCTCAGCAGCCTCTTTGATGACATGCATTTTTTAAACAGATGCTTGTGCTGATGGAGTGACATGTTCCAGGGTTAAGTGGGTTCTCCAAGAAAGAGCTCTGACTGCCTGCTGCTGGGCTCACCAAACTACTTCAGTGGGTTTATTTTAGCTCCCTGAAAGACACCCCTTCTGATGGCATTAGCTCATAGCAACACTCTGCTTCCTAAAGACATTTTCTGACTTCACCATGTCACAGATTACAGAGTTCTAGCAATTCAGTCCTGACTAATTTTCGTTTTTTCAGAGGCATTTTAATTAACCATATCCATGTGTTACATGTTGGTTCATCTGCCAAAAAACAATACACAGCAGCAAGTGAATATTGTTAATTAAATTTCTACAAGCCAGAGTGATCTCCTAGTTTGCAGCCATCTCATGAAGAGATGCAAATATCTACATTCAGCGCTTGATAAAGTTTGCAAGAGAAGAACAGTCCAGCTGCCTACTCAGAATCTCCAGGGACTGGTGTTCAACTCACAGTTTATCTGTGCGACTTGTGTTTTGTCATTTGCTCTCATGGTGTTTCAGATCCCTCTGTGTCTAATGAGAATACTACAGCCTCTAATATCCTACAGTCAGTTGTTTCAAGGTATAACTTTTCAAGGACTTCTGTCTAAAAAATGGTCTTTCTATGTTTGTGTATCTCCTACTTTTAAGCAAATTAGCTCCTAAGCAGCCAAAATTCTCATTCAGAACCAGCACTTGTCTCCCTCCAAGGCCACAAGGAAGCCTTACTATTTGCCCTCTAGGTATTTGTCTACTCCCCTTCAAGTTCAACTCTTCAAGTTCAGGTTGCGTTGTGTGAGAATAAGATAAGAGGAGATCCATGTAAGTCTGAGCTCTTGGTCATTGTCCCCTTTGTCACAGTGTACAAGTACTTCATAGCCCCTGGAACAGCTCCCCTTCCTTCACTGATGTGTGAGCTCTCTGCTCACAGGTGACAATCCCTGCCTGTCCTACGGTGGTTTCTGGCAGTAAATCTAGAGCAGCACTATGAAACTGTTTTCCAACCATATTTTTTAAAAAAGAGGAGTACAGATCAAGTGCATAATGTCCTGTTTTAGCTCTGAAGTGAGCTCTATATAGAGTTTAGATGCCAAGTCCAGGTGTGGAGTCTGACTCTGTTAAGCACTCACATCCTCTAGCCTTGCCAAGAAAGGATCTCCCAAGCACTAAACCCGTGTTTCTGCATATGCTCAGAACAGCTTCTGATTTGGCAAGACTCATCCACTCCTAGATCTGTTGTTCAGGAGTTTAATCTTGTTGTCTCTGGTAGTTCCTATCCCAGCCTTTTACAACAGTTTGAGTAGAATTTGCAAACTGGCATTGGTAGGATTTATTTATTGGAGATCAAATCAATTTGTAGTGTTAATTTGTGTTAATTCTGACAGTGTTTCTGTAGGAACATTAGGAGATCTCTAGCCTTTCCTCCGCAACACTTAATCTGGTTTATGTGAAATTCTTGAAAAAATATGTATTTCTTCTACTCATACTTAATGTTCAGATATAATTTTGGCTAAAGTAAAGCATCTAGATATCCTGAGGGTGTTTCCATTATATTCTCACTAGACAGGCATTACTTCCTGTAGGGCAAAAATGCTGCAGAATAATTTGTCCTTATGCAACAAGTATTTACTGTATTTTAGGGACCACCCATCTGCACAAGAGAAGACATAGGTAGAACAGATTTGGAAGGGAAGGAGCCTACAGCTGTAGAAATGGCAGGTTCTTCAATCTAGGAGACATAGGGCTTTGTTTCAGGACCTGAAAATGAGGGGTCAAAAAATAAATGGAGGCATTATATTCTCATTTCCTATCAGACACAATAAATAAATGAATAATATATGACATTCAGTTTACCCTGTATTTGTTAAGAATGGTGATTAATAAACTAAATCTATAGATTAAAGACTCTGGCAGTTTGAAATACCTCCAGTAATTTAGAGAACGAGTGGAAAAATTCTTAGTCCCAGCACCTGCTGTCGAGTTCCCCTGCTTTTCTGTGGTTTTACTGTAACACTTTCCAGTTTTAAAAAAGTGAAGCAGACTAGACAGAAGATATTGTCAAATTCCCAAGGCAAATAAACTGGAAAAATATTAAGAAAATTGTATATAAATTTCTGTAATAGCAAAGGGAATATTAAGTGAATAATATTATATTGAGACAATTCTGAAAAGTAAAAAGTGGGATGGCGTCCCTTTTAAACAAATATTAGAAATGCACACTGAATCCTAAGGGGTGAAATCTTCCTGTGTTGCTTCAACAGAGAATATGGAATATGAATCAATCTAATTTATTCAGTAGATTAATTACACATTTTTAATGTGAATCAGATCTCTCAGTTTCTGTACTTATAAAAGTCACCTTTACCGGCCCCATGTGAGAGCTCAGTGCCAAGACCACCCAGTGACTTTACTTTGAAGGATGCAGGAAACTGTAGAGTCTTAAATTCTCATGCAAACGCTGATTCTCAAATTCCTAACTTAAAGAATAGGAAGATGGAAACTCATAGCACATTACAGTAAAAACACCCTTTTCACCTAGAAGAGAAAAAGTCCCTTGTGAAGTTCCCTTCTGGATTTCCCTGTGTTCCTCTAGGATGTCCCAAAAAGTGAACAAAAGGCCTTTTATCTTAAAGACAATTAAGACAAATCCAGCTCAGGGCACTAGGTAGGTGTCTGAGGAGCTCTATCATTAAATCCCTTCTGCTGTTTAGGAAGGGAAAGACCTAAAATGGGAAAGAAGGCCAGTACCATGTTAAACTACTTAAGAGGTCAAATAAAATCTGACTGCAGCCAGCAATGTTTGGATTTTTCCTTTGGCTCAGAGAACAAGCTGTACATCATCCAGTAAATGTGTACTCTACAAGGGGTCAGAGGAAAAAACATCTGCCCATACTGGGCAGCTGCTTCAGTCCCCTCTTGTTGCCAAGTTCTTAAAAGTGCCCAGAAGCATCTAGGCTCATGCATCAGGTCCCCTGCCTCTTCCTGGGCTGGTGGGTTCATGTCCACCCAGACCCTTGTGCATTAAATGTGACATGTGATGTGCAGAGAGAAGGGGGAAAGCACTCATGAACCATTTGTTTGTCCTTCTCCTGACAAGTTTTTTATCCCAACTTAAAGGGGATTTTGGAAACCGTGGAGAGGGAGAGAGAACTCCTCACTCCTTTGCTAGTTTGCCTCAAGTCCACACACCTAAAAATCAAATGCATTCCAGCCTCACCCTAAAGACAATTTGTCTACTTGCTAGAAAGGAGATGAAATTCTCAGCTCAGTGGAGAACAAAACCCAGCTTTTTCAGTAGAAAAGATGGCAAAGTAGGAGGTGGTGAAACCTCCCTGGAGAGCATGGCAGTGTAGGAAAAGTACATGGCAATGGGAAGGGTAATTGCATTAACTCTTCCTGACCCATGTCTTTCCTGTGAATGTATATTAAAAATATGTACATAGATTTGTGTCTCTGTACTTGTTGGTCTACAAAGCCACAAAAATTACAGCATTTGTCAGTAACAACAGGGATGGATTTCAACAAAATCAACTGTTCTGAGGCACACTGGAAAGAAGAATCATGACATAATTGTGGAGAAAACCTTTTTCACTTTCATGTACCTGTAGTTCTACTGCATCTGGGGCTCATTTTTGGCAGAGTAATGCAAACAAACATAAAGAAGAGTCCTGTGATGTACTGAGCATGCTGAACTTTACAACCACCTGCACTCATGACATTCTTAGTGTTTCACTGTGGTCTGGGATCCAAGTTATCTGCAAAAGGGACAGAGATGATTTCTCAATTTTTATTTCTTTTGAATGTGCTAGCTACCAACCTGACTTTTCTAAAAAAATTTCGATTGGAGCTGGCCTAGGTATTTGGCTAATACACTGGCTTCTTGCTTTCACCTTGAGCTTTTTTCTTTCCTGTAGGCATAGAAAAACTCAACAGTCTGCTTAAAAATGAAGACGTCGTGACACCTAGTGGTGAATTAAACACCAATAACTTTTATTTCCTTCAGGACTTGTGTGTGTTTTCCACAGGCACGTTGTTCTTGGTCAGACTGCAATACAGGGGAGGTGGGCATTACCCTCATAGCTCTGGACAGCCAAGAAGCTCCTCATTTCTGTCACTATCCCTGGCAAAGTATGTGTGTGTGTGTCTTGTTGCATCAGACGACACCTGTTTCTCCACAGAAGGTGGCAATGTCAAAGCCCCTGTGCAGCCCCAGGTTGTGCTCCTTATTGAACAGGGTATTTTGCATAGCCATTTATACCGAGATCACTTCAAGAGCCTTGACTTTGGAGAGAAAGGGAGCATGGCAGAATCCTGGCATAAGACCAGCTGGGAATTTCAGACTCATTTTCTTGTCAAGTACTTATTCATCAAGGCTGTTTTCAGATGGTGACTCAAAAATGTATTGTATGGCACGCTGCAAATTCCTGGCAGGCTGCTTAAACTGACTCAGTTACTGGCAAATTCTTTTGCTTTTGAAGACTACTCAGAGTCTGCCTTGGTCAGCAGCAGTCGAAAAGTACATACTGGCTGTGATACCATGACAAGAAGTCACACTGAAAAGCAGTAAACCAGTCTAGACATGTGCAAAAAAATTATAGGTTCTTTCCAAACAGTGGCAAGCCTTGGAGATTTTTTTTATTTATTTTTTTAGGGAAGCAGAACAATGCACAGTTGTGCTCACGGTAACTAGGCTGCAATCACCGAGTGGCGAGATTTCTTGGCTCGTTGAGCCAACTGGCTGGGGAGTGTCCATTTTTTATCACAAGAATGAGCTTCAGTGCAAAAAATTTCAAGTGAAAATATCACTGTAGGTTGTTCAGGAATCTGGGTGCATGCTTCTTTGCATCTGTAAGGGCTGTTAGCAGTGCAGCCTCACAGCTTCGTGTCCATATTTGTGCATGCTATATCAAGCATATTTCCCACTGCCTTCAATGAGACAAACTCCTTCCTCATCCTCTGTCTTGCCGAAGAGATGCATGACAAAATTGCATGCTGTAACCAAGAAATGGAAACTAAATTACTTGAATATACAGGGTTTGCTTCATCTAAAGATTTATTTTACCACATATATGAGTACCTGTAACTTCCAGAGTTTGCTGTCTTGGGTATAATTAACACTTATACCACCAGAGTGTCTGCATATAAGGCAAGAGAATATAAAAACATCAGTTCTGTCCAAAATGTTCCAGTTTCTATCCCTTGAATCATCAGCATGTGACCTGTTCTGTGCCAATATTAATAACCATTGCTCATGGCTTTCAAACAACTCAAACTCTTTAAAAATTAATTCTGTTTACAGTGCCTTCTAGAGGAAGTATTTTGTAGAAGTGAATAACTCAAACTGACTAGCGGCTACCCACAAAATATGACTATCCAGTAACAAAATGAATCATTTATGTTATGAATAAAAAACCCAGAATTTCTTCATGTTAATGTTATCTGTTTTAAAGGTGAAAGTTAAAGTTCACAGTNTTTCAAACAACTCAAACTCTTTAAAAATTAATTCTGTTTACAGTGCCTTCTAGAGGAAGTATTTTGTAGAAGTGAATAACTCAAACTGACTAGCGGCTACCCACAAAATATGACTATCCAGTAACAAAATGAATCATTTAGAACTTAGTTGGCAAGGAATGGACATATTGTTGGACAAAATATAAAGTGGAGAACAGATACAGCAACCCCTGGGTTCTTTTTCCACTGTACCATACATTTCCTATGCTGCTCTGACAAAAAGCAGGCCAAGCCTTTGTCATCCCAAATCCCCCTGTTGGCTTTTTTTGCACAGAGCTGTAACCTATGGGGGTGACATTCAGCTGCCACTCCTAGAAACACTTGTAGCTATGAGTTGGAGGCCATAGATTATATTTTGACTTTGGTTTTCCCTCTAGAAAAGGGAGATGGCCACCAACTGGTGCATGACAAGGTTGTTTGAAGTCCCTGGTGTGAGCCAGGGGCTAGTATTTCTTCAGTTTGCACTGAAGAGAAACAACACAAAATAGAAAGACAATATCAATGCTGGCAGATCTGTAACCTAAATAGGTAATGCAGTCATGGACAGTACCAGTGCAGGCAGAGTTTTTGAAGTGCCATGTTGAAAACGTGACTTTGGTCTGTAGGTCCAGCAATAATGATGTCTTTGATCATTCTCCTGCCAGGCAGGACAGTCTGCTGCAGTCTGTGTTACCTGGGTACGTACACCAGAACCTCTTCTGTCTCTTGCTCTTGCATTTTCCTGATTCTCCTTCTGACAGATAGGACACAGGAACTGTAAGGTAGAAAGCAGCTTCCAGAGACAGACTGAGGAGCAAATTTGTAGGTGATATTCCCTCTCACAGGAGTTTGAATGCTCAGCTAGGATGCGATTTTTAAGCTAGTATGTGTACTGAGTGCAGCTGAGATGTGGACAGTGAATCCCCAGTGTATCACACTCACTTACATGACTAAGCCTGCAACTGCAGAACCCCACAATGGTTAGGGTGAAAAGGAATCTTCATAGATTGTTTGGTCCAAACCCCTTGGTCAAAGCAGGTTCAACTACAACCAGTTGCTCAGGACCATATTCAACTGGGTTTGAATATCCTCAAAGACAGAGACTCACAACCTCAACTGGGCAACTTGTGAAAATCCTGAATCATCATTCAGTTAAAAAAAAAAAAAAAAAGTTTCTGATGTTTAAATGAAATGTTTGTGCTCATTGCCTCTTGTCCTTCCACTGGATACAACTAAGAAGAGTCTGGCTCCATTTTCTTTACACCCATTATATCAGGTATCCATCCATGCTACTAAGAATTCCCTTTTATCCTACTCTTACCAAAGTCAAACAATCCCAGCCCTCAGCCTCTTCTACTGTGTAAGATGCTCCAATCCATTTGTGATTTTTGTGGCACTTCCCTGGACAAGCTGAGCTGTGCTCACATCCCTCTTGCAGTGAGGAGCCCAGCACTGGACCCAGCACTCCAGATGTGGCCTCACCAGGCTGAGTGAGGAATCACCTTTGACTTCCTGGCCATGCTCTTCCCTTGTGCAGTGACAGCAGCCACCTTTGCTGCAAAGGCACATCTCTAGTTCATGTTCAGCTAGCTGTTTACTGGGACATCCAGCTGATGTCCTTTCCATATTAATGGCTAGTTCCAGCTCTAGCTTTCTTTAGCTTCCTTGATTTAATGGCTTGAGTTTCTCTCTCGTACAAAGGTAGACATGCCTGCTCTCTTGTGCATCGTGGACTGTTTCTGCAGCAGTGCTGTGTAATTATTCAGTAGCACTGGGAGCTCTAGAAAGGCCTCCAGGCTGTTGACCAATACAGCAGAATGGAGTCAACTGCCTAGAGCTGACAGAAGCAGCAGCACATTACTGTGATTTCTGGTGAACCAGGGTAATACCAAAGCTCTTGCTATACCATAAGTTTTATTGGCATCCTAACACTGAAGAATAGCTTGAATTGAGAGAGGAGCTGGTTTTGCTAGCAATCTCATTGTTGTCCTTGTGGATAAAACAATGCTGTGGTTTCTATATACGTATTTGGGGCACTTCTCAGGCCTACATTTCTATGCCCTCCAGCAGGAAGGAAAATTCACCCTTTCCCTAGTAATTGAGTGAAATTCTTCCAGAAAAAGCTCAACTGCATTCTCCAAAAGGCAACACAGAAGCAGCAGAAACATTCTCCAAAAAATTAACACAGCTTTAATGCTCCAAAACCAGGAAATACCCCGAACCAACACTCTATGTCATCACATAACCTAGATTTCAGTTGAGAATTTGGGTGTTGTTTTAGATAAAAAAATACAATATGTGTTCGCCATTAATCTTCTTGAACATTTGTTTGGCCAGAAACTGTCTCTGATCAACTCACTTACATAAACAGGCCTATGCTTCAGACTGAAGTGGTAAAATGTTATTCCAAGGGCTTGCATTGCAGGGAATCACTCCTTAACTCTAATGAGATACGCTTAATGACAGCCTCAGTATCGGTATCTATACTCCAAAGACTTTTATATGCAGTTTAAATTTCAAAATTTAATAAAAAATCTTGCCTCAAAAGAGAAAAGCACAACCTCTGAAAATCTACCATTTGTCCCTACTCTATTTGTAGTTTCAATATTGTGAAGAAAGTTTGTGAAGAAACAAAAAGTTGTTTCTTCTTTCATTACCAAATGGCAGATGCATTCTTTGCAGTGGAACACCCTGGAGAGGCTTCCATTCATCATGTAATTTTTTTCAGGTATAGGATCATATTGAAAAATTAAAGAAAAAGTGAGGAAAATTAGCTTGGTTTATTTAAGGAAAATAAATGGTACACATCAGTTGTGTCAGCTAGTTCCAGGCACAACTGAGATATTTCATTTACATCTGAAAATGTAGGCACATAAACTATCAAAAATTTTAATTGCAGAATATTGGTGCAGTAAATTAAAACATGCAATTTCCTACAAGCTCTTCTCCCCATAGTTGGTCTTTTCATGTCTCTTTGTTTCAGACCAAAAAACAAGAACATGCCAACAGCTTCAGTCCAGCTAGTCCAAAGGCATTGTGTGAATGGGGAGCAAGGCTCTCCTGGAGTTGAGATCACTGCAGCTTCTGACTGTGAACCTTGCCCAAACTTTTCTGTCTTCCTTTCTGCATTTGTAAAATGTAAAATATATCTAAGCACCCCCCAGAGCCATAAACTTACTCATGTCTGGGGAAGTTAGCTCTTCACAATCAAAAAGAGTTAATGCTTTGATTGCTTGAGGGTTAATCCAAGGCTTTCAAATGTCTGATAGGAATTCACATCCAGATAGAAGGAGCCCCAAGTTTGCAATAAACACAGCCATTAGAAATATTTATCACTGAGTCAAAGCATTGAAGAGGATTAGTCTCAGCTGTAGCAATGCCAGAACACAGTATCTTAATTGCATTACATATTTTGGACACTGTCCTGAAACGCTTCCGAAGATCGTAGAGATAAAGAACTCTTGAGACATTGTTTTGTTTTGCTCTTAAATCTGTAATTCAGTTTACTCAGGATGATAGTTTTAACAATTTCTTACAAAGTTCTGCATTCAGTAGCTGGGAAAGTGGTACAGAAAAGAGTGTGTTAAGAGATATGCAGAGTAATAAGGAAAACACAAAAGCTAGAAAGGACAAAGTAAGGTAAATAAAAGATGATTACGCGGGCTCTTAGTATTTCAAATCCTTGAAGGGATGAGAAGAAAATAGGGTTACTTTTGTAGCTGCCAAGAGAATTCGGTAGCTTTAGAAAGATGACAGCTAGCATAAATGACATGGCTTCTTCTCTCTGCTTTTGGCAGAAATTGTACCCCTCAGAAAATGTGTTGCCATTCCACTGCATTTTAATGCTTTTAAATGCATTTAAAAGCTGTATCTTCCATTTTGCAGAGCTTGCCACTAAAGAATCAGAAATCCTGACAATTTAAATGAGCTGAAGTCAGATCTCCCCTTCCAATTCCAAAATTATTAATGCCACCCTTTTTTCATTTGGACTTCAGTCCTAGTATACTGAACTGAAAAGTTGTAAGTCTCCAATGAACTGTTTTTTCTGCCAAGCATTGCTCTGAAACCCCTCCATCTGTGCAGTTTGGCCTGCCACAATGCTGTCATGACAAGTTCCTTCAGAGATATTATCCCACTATATCTACAAATGATTGAGATCCATAGAAGTCTAGATTGGCTGTCTGGGGTTGTTGGAAATTACAAAAATCCATCTTAGCCTGTTATATAAACTTGTTTTGAAAGAAAAATGAAATTAGAAGCAGATAGGTTGGCTTGAACCAAACAGATAGGGTAAATCAATTGTGATAGTGAATTCTTAGAGCTATTTGGTCATGCAATGATTACAACAAGGGAAATAGAGGGAAATGTTTGTAGCTGAAGTCATTAAAATGTACCATAAGTAATGTTCATGGAATGTGGTTGTCAGCTTACATGTTGTTTTTCTGAGGGTCACCGAACAGAGGCAGAACAAAACTGACTGAGGAGAGCTCTTATCATCATGGATGTCTTCCTAGCTGTATCTCAGAGGGATCCATCATTATGCTGACACACTTCTAATAGAAGCCTGCTTTGGTGCTAAATCTGGATTTTGGCGGAATTTATTCAGTGAGAAAACTCCCTGGGAGCCCTCATTTCCTGAGTCACAGCTTTGGAGCACGATCTGAATAGCTTTGGGGACAACGATGTTAAAGGTGCAGCAAGTAAGGTCTTGAGCAATTCTTTTTCAGAATCTGGACAGCTTCAAGGCTCCCTCTTAAAATTTGAGAATTCAGTCTTCTAGGATTCATTATTTCTCGACATCAAATATATGAAGAATGTAAACAGAGCCAAAGACTTCTGAGTCTGCAGTCAAGACAATTTTCTTTTGATACTGCCAAAATGTCATGTTTAGCTTCTAGGATTTTTTATATTTTCTCTTCCAAAACCAATTTCAAATTTTCTGTCTTGCCTTCTGAGGTGGTATTGTTTCCCTTCTCCTGTTCACTCTATCACTCTTCAGTTTCCATCCTAAAGAAAATCATGACTCTGAAAAGCTCCACAATTCATCAACATGGAATCACAGAATCATAGAATGTCAAGTTTTGGAAGGGTCCTTCATGATCATCCAGTCCCAGCCCTCAACATGGGAAGAGTGGAATCATCACAAGAGGCCCAGTAAACCGATGTAGAAATGGTCAGAAAGAATCTGGATTATTTAGAAATAAGATCTTAGCCATGAAAAAAAAACTTTTCTATAATGTAAGAAGAAGTAAGCTGGGCAATGACCAGTTTAAATTTTTTGGGGTTTCTCTTACACACAATACATTTTCATTGTGTTCTGCTCTGTCATGGATAAAAATAAAACTACATGATCTTCATACCAAGCCTACATCTGGAGGATTGTGTAAGTCTTCTGGTTGTTCTGGATGTTAGTGTTTCAATAGGTGGAGGCTTACAAGAGATTTTTTACTTTTCTGTTAGTTTCTGTGTAATTTATGAGGGAATCAAAGGAGTTATATAATTTCAGGAGGAGATTGGATGGAGTATTTACCTAAAGTAGTATGGACTGTTATGCAAAAAAACGAGATGATGTGAAATACAGACTGAGCAAACTGGGCCCAAAACTGTTTACAAACAGAGGCAACTCAAGCTTGAAGTGATCAGTATTCAAAGTGGTCTTGATATGAGACACACAGTGGGGGAAATGAACCTCTTTTCTCTTTTGTAATGGGGATTATCTGAATTTATTTCACATTTATTCTGTACACAGTACTGGTAGTAAAAATATAAATCCACTTGATGCTATAGTAAGAACCACTGCCCATTTCTGAGTATCTTTTGAGAGTTCAAGCTGCCTGCAATCTGAGTACACATCCAGCTTTTGCAAACGGGCCTGTCTCTCCAATGGGCCTCTCAGTGACTGAACCCAAAATCCTGACTCCAGCTTTCCCTGTTTTGAGGACATTTCCCTGTTAATATCTGAATTTTGCTGCATGAGCTTGCCATGTCTGTCTTGCTGATAGCAGGCACCTTTGCATTTTCCAGGTGCTGTGTCTGTGCTCAGAGGGAGCAGCCAGACTGTTCTCAAACTATGTTCAGGGTCACACTATGGAAACATCCTCTTGGAAGCTGCCTGGCTCTTTGTTCCTTCTATCAATCTAAAATAAATGCCATTGAAAATGTCTCATTCCTCTTTGTGTATGCAAAGACCATGGGAACACTTACAAGTCACTCTCTTTCAGATACTGCATACATAATCAGAGGAAATAACAATGTTTGGATCTTTCAAGAAAATCCAAAGTGTCCAGATTTCTCTGGCAGACAGTCCCACTTTGTTTTTCCAAGCTGAGAATCATGTAAGTGCCTTTCCCACCTCTTTCTGTCTCCGCTGTCACTCCTAAGTAAGGATGATTATACTTGGAATGAGAGACAAAGCTTAAAAGTGGATGGAAAAACACATCCAACTGACCCAAAGGGGAACTGTGTCTTCTACCTGCTGCTGTCTTCTTCCACATGTTTTACCTTCTTTCTGCAGGTTGATTCACTACATTCTTCTGCCAATTACTTATCTTCTGTTTTCTCTGTGTGCACAGCAAATCTCTGATGCTCGTGGGACTGTTCCAACTTCAACAAAATTTCATTTTCTGGAGATTAAAAGATTCTTCAAACTCCAGTCAAGATCTGGAGCCAGAGGGAGGTCCAGACTGCATAAATACAAAGTTCTGCCACAAGTAAGTGACACATATATCTCATTAATAAAGCTCTCAATCTGAAAGTGTTATTTTCTGTGTGGAAAAAGTCATCTTAACTGACTATAAACTGTTGCTGAAATTCTAACTGGAATTATGCACACAGTCCTGGCTGGCGTAAGCAGAAAATATTTGCACAGACATCCACTGTCCTGACCCACAGATAGAGTTCAAACAAACACTGATGGGAAAATTAAATTAGAAGTACAGGATATTGTCCTTCATTCTCTGCATTCAGCCTACTCAGATTGCAGAATCTGAAATTTATATGGCATTTTAATTGGTCATAAACAAACTCAAAATGATTCCAAGGTTGGATCTGAACAGATTTCATACATGAATGTTTAATATTCATAATGTTTGCCAGGAGGACTATTCTGAATGTTGACTTTGCATTCATCTGTAAAACAAGGAAAGCCACAGAGGTGAACAATGGAAAGGCAGAAAATCCCATTAACCCACTTCTTGTGCTCCCCTGTGCTATGCCATAGCAATACATTAAACACCTGAAGTGTTCACTTTTTCACTAATACTATCCATGTTTCTACTTTTCTCTTTAATTTTTGTATATGTTTTTGTCTCCATGAGTGAAGTTAAATCTGGTATGGCAAAGGAATTTAGGCTATTTAGCCAAATGGTAAAGTTGGGGAGAAAAATCTATTTTGGAAAGTCTGACACACTAATTAAAAAATGAGCATTAATGAAAGCACTTGTTTTGTCCCAGCCATCAGTATTTAATACAGTGTTTAGTTTAAAAACTTTTTTAACATTTTAACATGTATATAAATTTCAAATAAAATAAAAAGGAAAGAACTTTCTATCTTACTATTCTACTGAAATGTATTAATGGGATGAAACAACTGCAGTGCTATTTACCAGCCTCACAAACAGCTCAAAACTATGATTTCTTGCTTGCTTGCTTTTCTTTACAGCAAATAATTCTATGCAGTCTCAAAATAATCCATAAAGAAATCATTTTAGCCTTCATCAGGCCCGTTAACACCTTTCCCTCTCCAAAAATAACCAGAAGGCATAAATCCAATGTCCATCTCCAAGTCCAATCCCTATCCTATCCCAACAGAACCAGAAACATCACATTTCTCCAGATCCTCCTTTCCAGCCATACTGAAATGAGTACTAATTAACCTTTCTTGATGTCAGACTTTACCTCAGCTTTATCAGAGCTCATGTTGAACACGGAGCAACTACTAAAGACCTAAAGCAAATCCCAACTTAAAGTCTTGTCCAGAGTTTTATCCATGCCCCAATTTCTTTCACAGACTACACTCCCGCTCTTCACAACTTAGACCAGCAGTGAAATGGGAACTATTGGTCTCACAGAACCCAGGCACAGAACATGCTTCTCAGGCTTTGTTTATGTAAAACCCAGCACCAACCATTGTTCCCCTCTCAGCAGAAGCCGTACTCACCCACACAGAAAGCACACACCCTTCCTAACCACAGCTTTCATCCTGCCCTAGAGAACTGAAGGACTCCAATAATGAGCTGACCTCTGCAGCTCCTGCTTTTCTGAACTGCTCTTTTAACATTGTCTAAATTTCGAGTCCAGAGAGATAATCTCCTTGTTCTAGGTCTCAATGGTCTGCAAGAAACCATGCTAATATTTGAAACCACACTAGTATTGGAATATTGCTCCACAGATCCCTAGTTTCAAATCCAGTCCTTTTGGTTATGGTATCCAAAACCTTGTCAATGTTTCCTGCCATTCATTACTCACAGGAAGGATCAGCCTGCCAGGATCCTTTAAGGAAATTTTCTAAATTCATCTTCCTTTACCTTAAACACATGGTTAGCCAATAAACAAAATAAAACCCTACCAACTCAGAGACCCTACAAATTAAGTTTGGAGAGAACCACACAGCCCACTACAAATAGTAGCTCACACATGATTCCTGCAGAACTTTGTAGGTCCAGCTATTAACTTGCTCTTGTAGCCTCCCCTTTCCTGGACCATAACATTCAAGATCAGAATGTTTTTTTAAATACAATACCAAGTAAATTCTACTGAGTTCATAACACAATGGGTGGCTTCTCTGATATCAAAGTTTGCTCTTTTTCCTTAGCTTTTGAAGGAACTAACATAAAACCAAGACCTTAGCCATCTTTTCCTGGCTCCTTTTACTGCGATCCTAAGTCACCTAAGAGCATTCCTGACAGTGAACGCTCTTGCATCCTTAGCCCAGTCACTGTTTTCTGTCAGAGGATGAATTACACATTATTCACTGCCAAGAAAACCAGCCCTGGACAGTTGGTCCACTGTTCCTACCACAACTAGCCAGAAGCTCTAAATCCTTGCCACCACCAGTCCTCATCCTAGACACTCCACACTGACAAGATCCTGCAGTAAATGTATTTGTCCAGCTCTTCCTTTCCTGAACCCTACCTGGCACTGTAGCCATCCAGCTCATCCCTGCCACTCCAGAGCATCAGCCATAATTGTAACCTTAACTGTAACCAGCCCTCTCCACCACAGAATAATCATCTCTCGACTGCTAGATGGAAAAATTGTGAAATTAGGCTTACAGGGCAGCAAAAATGCCAATACAGGAAAATGATCTCCCAGTGATATGTTCCTTTTTCTCAATTGTTGCTTGGAAAACATTTTTAAAGGTACTGTCAGTTTACACTGTGTTTTTGTTTGAAAAAAATAAGTTTTAGTTTTAGTGTAATCTGTCAATGCTTTTACAAACTAGGGCTAACAGGCAAAAATCTTTATTTGCAGCTTAATAGCAAAAGGAAAAATACATGAAGGCTTCTTCAATATCAGAAATGCTGTGCAAGGACAAGTACACTGTCTCCAGTAAATGTGCAAATGCTTCACCAGATCTAAGCTATACAGAGCTTTGTTGGATGGGATTTTTATCCTTGTCTTTACTTACATTTGTATGTGTTGGAAGATATTTTCACTTATTGAAAAAAGATTAAATAAATTTATGAAATAATATTCTCCCTTTTCCTCTGTAAAATTATCACTCTTCTAATCCAATGCTAATTAAAAAGTTATGATCCCCATTAATTTTAGTATTTTCTGGAAGATACTGTAAACCAGTACGTTATAAAACTCACAGCATGACAAAATAATGTTCCAGAATTAACATAAACAATTGTCTCTGCATATAAATTTCTTTGAAAGCAATTTTCTGGAGTTTTCCACAGGTTTTCCTAACCATATTTCTTTTTTGATAATGTAAGAAGTCATTCCCCAAGGGCAGTATTATGTTCCCCTTCAAAGATAAAAATTCTCTTGAGTTTCATGGGAACAAGAGCATTCTAAAAATAAAATTCTTTCTCTGATAATCTCTAATGGTTTTTGGTTTTTTTTTCTCAGAAAGCAAACACAACAAAGATGACCTTTTCATCAGTTCCATTTCTGTGCTTAGGGTGTAACTCTAATGCAAAAACAGCTCAAGGTTCTGTGAAGGCAGGTTATGTCATCTCATGCTCCTTCTGGATTGCCCTGAGCCAAAATTGTCCCTTTCTAAAGGTGGTTTACAGCTGTTTCTGGGCATTGGTAGAGCACAGGAGCCTCCAGATAAGTAGGGGAAAAGGTTGATTAGTCTTATACTGCATCACAGCAGGGGCAACTCTTTCATGAACTCTAGGAATTTCCCATCAGCCCAGGCATCCTGCCATGATTACCACAGAAGGGGCTGTAAGTCTGCTCTTAATCACTGTGAATCCTTACTGTGGATGGGAGGAAATGGGGCTGCCACGATGGAAGGTGGAACAAAGAACTAAACTTGTATCCCACTCATATCTCAGGTGTGTAGGTCAAAAAAGAATTAAAATCATTACACAGATTCAGGAATCAGACAGTGCTTGAGCCTCTCTAGCTATGAATTCTTCAGGTCTCTACAGAGACCCACAAGAGGCTTTGTGACCCAAGCTCTCCAGGAGAGAGGCAGATGTTTCAACTTTCTGCATCTCACTTTAGGTAAAACAATGAGCAATTGGTTGTGATGAATGCTGCCTGTGTGCCATGCCCTTCTGCTCATCTGCTGTTTGTTCCTGCAGTTAAACAAGGCTCTGCAGGACATTTCCTAATGTCTTTTGGAGACTTGTTTGTCGTTCTGCAGGAATATGTGGTGCTGCTCCATTGGCATTGAGCTGGGTGGCCTTGCTGGGCTCAGCAAACACCATTGGGATTGGAGTGCCACTGTTCTCTTGGGTATGTGAGCAGAGTGAGGGACTGAACCACACAAACACTACCCACGCCTATGAAAAGCCACTGCCAACCTCCAGAGATTATCTTTGCAAGAATCTCTTCTTGAATAAATGCTGTCCATCAGGTTGTCTGTTCAGACAGAAGCTGAAAGAGAAAGGGATGTTTGTTTGTATAGGCATATGCTGCATTTTCCCTGTTTTATCTGTTTGCTGGATTTTTAAAGAAAAAATTGAAGAAAAATAAGAAGAGACATGGAAGAATTGGGAAACATTTTCCTGCATACAAAGTAATGGCAGAAAGTTTACATTAAACTGATGGATTTACTCGAAGCAACTGCAGTCGGAAGACTGTGCTTTTAGACACACACACCCAAGTTAAGTATTGAATTTTAATACTGTCATTATATTGGTTTGTATAGCTATTAGACTTTTCGTTTCTCTAAAGGTTTGTTAAAATAGCTCCCACTATTTGAGCGCTGCTTACACGAGTACCGTAACTTGTGTTCCTCACCAAATGAGGACAGCACCAACCCAGCTATTGTCCCAAAAATCGCTCCAGCCTTTTTCCTCCTGTCCTGGTTTCGTGCTGGATTGTATCCCCATTCGTCTGTTTAGTTCAGAAATAAGTTTTGTACCTTTAAAACTGGATCTGAGAGTGAAGGAGAAGCAGTGGAATGTCTGAGGCAATTGTTTTTAAAACATAAAGATCAGAGTTTTCAGCTTCCCTCACTCACGGCCTGTGTTGTCTGCAGTGCGGACGGCGAGAGAGCTCTCCTTTG